>CM043867.1:41312725-41867667 GCA_023846275.1 Vanilla planifolia | reverse complement strand
AATCCCTAATCCCTAATCCTAATCCTAATCCCTAATCCCTAATCCCTAATCCCTAATCCCTAATCCCTATCCCTAATCCCTAATCCTATTCCCTAATCCCTAATCCCTAAATCCCTAATCCCTAATTCCCTAATCCTAATCCCCTAATCCCTTAGCCCTAATCCCTAATCCCTAATCCTAAGCCCTATCCCTAATCCCTAATCCTGAATCCCTATAGCCCTAATCCTAATCCCTAATCCCTAGTCTAATCCCTAATCCCTAATCCTTATCCTTATCCCTAATCCTAATCCCTAAAGCCCCTAATCCCTAATCCCTAATCCCTAATCCCTAATATCCCTAATCCCTAATCCCTAATCCTAATCCCTATCCCTAATCCCTAATCCCTAATCCCTATTCCCTAATCCCTAATCCTAATCCCTAATCCCTAATCCCTAATCCCTAATCCCTAATCCTAATCCCTAATCCCTAATCCCTAATCCCTAATCTCCTATCCCTAATCCCTAATCCCTAATCCCTAATCCCTAATCCCTAATCCCTAATCCCTAATCCCTAATCCCTAATCCCTAATCCCTAATCCCTAATCCCTAATCCCTAATCATCCTAATCCCTAATCCCTAATCCCTAATCCCTAATCCCTAATCCTAATCCCTATCCCTAATCCCTAATCCCTAATCCTAATCCCTAATCCCTAATCCCTAATCCCTAATCCCTAATCCCTAATCCTAATCCCTAATCCCTAATCCCTAATCCCTAATCTCCCATCCCTAATCCCTAATCCCTAATCCCTAATCCTAATCCCTAATCCTATCCCTAATCCCTAATCCCTAATCCCTAATCCCTTATCCCTAATCCCTAATCCCTCTAATCCCTAATCCCTAATCCCTAATCCCTATCCCTAATCCCTAATCCCTAATCCCTAATCCCTAATCCCTAATCCCTAATCCCTAATCCCTAATCCCTAATCCCTAATCCCTAATCCCTAATCCCTAATCCCTAATCCCTAATCCCTAATCCCTAATCCCTAATCCCTAATCCCGACCCTAATCCCTAATCCCCTAATCCCTAATCCCTAATCCCTAATCCCTAATCCCTAATCCCTAATCCCTAATCCCTAATCCCCTAATCCCTAATCCCTAATCCTAATCCCTAATCCCTAATCCCTAATCCCTAATCCCTAATCCCTATCCCTAATCCCTAATCCCTAATCCCTAATCCCTAATCCCTAATCCCTAATCCCTAATCCCTAATCCCTAATCCCTAATCCCTAATCCCTAATCCTCCCTAATCCCTAATCCCTAATCCCTAATCCCTAATCCCTAATCCCTAATCCCTAATCCCTAATCCCTAATCCCCTAATCCCTAATCCCTAATCCCTAATCCCAATCCCTAATCCCCTAATCCCTAATCCCTAATCCCTAATCCCTAATCCTAATCCCTAATCCCTAATCCCTAATCCCTAATCCCTAATCCCTAATCCCTAATCCCTAATCCCTAATCCCTAATCCCTAATCCCTAATCCCTAATCCCTAATCCCTTATCCCTAATCCTCTAATCCCTAATCCCTAATCCCCTTATCCCTTATCCCACCCTAATCCCTAATCCCTAATCCCTAATCCCTAATCCCTAATCCCTAAATCCCTAATCCTATCCCTAATCCCTAATCCCTAATCCCTAATCCCTAATCCCTAATCCCTAATCCCTAATCCTAATCCCTAATCCCTAATCCCTAATCCCTAATCCCTAATCCCTAATCCCTAATCCTCCTAATCCCTAATCCCTAATCCCTAATCCCTAATCCCTAATCCTAATCCCTAATCCCTAATCCCTAATCCCTAATCCCTAATCCCTAATCCCTAATCCCTAATCCCTAATCCCTAATCCCTAATCCTAATCCCTAATCCCTAATCCCTAATCCCCTAATCCCTTATCCCTTATCCCTATCCCTATCCCTAATCCCTAATCCCTAATCCCTAATCCCTAATCCCTAATCCCTAATCCCTAATCCCTAATCCCTAATCCCTAATCCTAATCCCTAATCCCTAATCCCTAATCCCTAATCCATAATCCCTAATCCCTAATCCCTAATCCCTAATCCCTAATCCCTAATCCCTAATCCCTAATCCCTAATCCCTAATCCTAATCCCTAATCCCTAATCCCTAATCCCTATCTCCCTAATCCCCTAATCCCTAATCCCTTATCCCTAATCCCTATTCCCTAATCCCTAATCCCTAATCCCTAATCCCTAATCCCTAATCCCTAATCCCTATCCCTAATCCCTAATCCCCTAATACCTATCCCTAATCCATAATCCCTAATCCCTAATCCCTACAATCCCTAATCCCTAATCCCTAATCCCTCCCTAATCCCTAATCCCTAATCCCTAATCCCTAATCCCTAATCCCTAATCCCTAATCCCTAATCCCTAATCCCTAATCCCTAATCCCTAATCCCTAATCCCTAATCCCTAATCCCTAATGCCTAATCCCTAAACCCTATCCCTAATCCCTAATCCCTAATCCCTAATCCCTAAACCCTATTCCCTAATCCCTAATCCCTAATCCCTATCCCTAATCCCTAATCCCTAATCCCTAATCCCTAATCCCTAATCCCTAATCCCTAATCCCTAATCCCTAATCCCTAATCCCTAATCCCTAATCCCTAATCCCTTATCCCTAATCCCTAATCCCTAATCCCTAATCCCTAATCCCTTATCCCTAATCCCTTATCCCTAATCCCTAATCCCTAATCCGTAATCCCTAATCCCTAATCTCTAATCCCTCATCCCTCATCCCTCATCCCTAATCCCTAATCCCTGATCCCTAATCCTTAATCCCTAATCCCTAATCCCTGATCCCTAATCCTTAATCCCTAATGCTTAATTGCTAATTCCTAATCGTTTATCTGAAGATCGATACCTTGCAACACATGCTTGGCCTTGTGTAAATCATCTTAGAGTCATAGCACATAATACCAGGATGATATCTGATCCAAAAATTAATACCCTTCGACACACGCTGGGCATGGTGTAGACACTTGGCAGATATTTGATCCGAAGATCGATACCCTGCAACACATGCTGAGCCTTGTGGTGAGGATAATGTTCTCTGGGAATTCTGTTTTTATATTTTTCATTTCCAAACATCAATCCAAACAATTTATTCAATATCAAAAGATATTTCTTTCCATATTATTTCTTCCATTTTATTTTATTATCATACTATATTATTATTTCTTCACTTTCAGTTTTCTTAGAAATGCGTAAGTAAAAACCAAAGCACCATGTGATAGTAAGAAACCATGTAAAATTATAAAATATTATGCTACATCACAAGGTTGGGAATTTATCTACCTCGATTTGCTGTACTAAATTTTCTTGCCCATTTTTAATTTATCTTGATGTCCTACAAGCCCATAAATGCAAACATAATCTAGTTAAAATATTCTTATTAGCCAAAAGCTGCTTTCTAAAAATCGTTCCCAAATAGTTAAAAATTCCGCTTTCTAAATGCTTTCCCAAACAACTTAAATCCTGAATTCTTAATTTTGGCTATTTGTTCTTGCTGGTTTCCCTTCACGTGGTCTGGTCTGAACAAAACTAGACAAGACCAGACCAGACGAGACCGAACCAGAACGAACTAGACCAGATCAGACAAGACTAGACGAGACGAGACAGACCGAACCAGAACAGGCCAGACCAGATCGAACTAGACTAGACCAGACCAGACCTGTTAAGCCCCCCACCTTAAACGAGTACCTCTAAATAACAAAATTAATATCAAATTGTTCTGCTGTTATAATATATAGTGAGGACAAATAAATAAACCCAAGGTGGGGACTCGACGGTAAGACAAACAAACAAAAATAAAATCCAAAATATATAAATAAAGACATGTTTTTAAATATTTAATCACACTAAAACTTTCCCTCTCTCACACATCTTCTTCTATAGCAGCATCATTCCCATCTCTCGGTGTAGTGGTTTCATGACCCGTGATATAAGCACTAGATGAGATTTTATACATCTCAGTAGATAAATCAACATAGTTAACCAAGTAAATAAAAATGCATACCATGAATAGCACAGATGAACTATATGCATAAGAGAAAATCATACCATATGTCATATATATAAAGTAATGCCAAATGAAAACCATAAAGAAATATCAATTCCTTATATAATGTGTTATTACCGGGCCCAATTCCCTTTGACGCATTATCCTCTGGATCCAATCATCAATGACTGTCCTCTAGCCGGCATCAAACCAAGCACATAACACTAGGCAGATATCTGATCCGAAGATCGATACCCTGCGATCCAACACGCTGAGCATAGTGCGACCAGGCAGGTATGGTACCATACCCTGTGATCCAACACGCTGAGCCTAGTTTAATCAACATGGAGTCATAGCACATAACACTTGGCAGATATCTGATCCGAAGATCAATACCCTGCGATCCCACACGCTGAGCCTAGTGGTGAGGATAATGTTCTCTCGGAATCCATTTTTTTCTACCATTTCCAATCATGATTCCAAATAATTATGCCATCTCAAAAGATATTTCTTTCTTTGATTTCATTATCATACCATGTATTTTTTTTTCCTTTTCAGTTTTCATGCAAATGCATAAGTAATCCATACCATAATATTTCTTTCTTTTTATGCCATAAATATATGCAACAATCAAAATTCTATAACAGTAAGAAAAGCATGTAAAAACACATAATATTATGCTACATCACAGGGTTAAGAATTTATCTACCTGGATTTGTTGTACCAAATTTTCTTGTCCACTTCTAATTGGTTTTCTTGATGTCCTACAAGGCCATAGTGCAAACATAATCAAGTTAAATTATGCTTATTTGCCAAAAGTTGCTTTCTAAAAATTATTCCCAAATTGTTAAAAATTCTGCTTTCTAAAAGCTTTCCGAAACAACCAAAAATCGAGTTTCCTAAAAGCTTTCCCAAACAACTTTCCAAAATAAATACGGCTTACGCGGGCGCTGGACCGCCCACGCCCGACGTTGGACAGCGCGCGCTCGGCGCTGGACCGCCCACGCCTGACTCTGGACCGCCCGCGCCAAAAAGCTTTCTAAAAGCAATTTCCAAACATAAAAAATCCAAATTCTTAATTCCAACTATTTGTTTCTCACTAGTTTTCCCTTCGCGTAGACCGGCCGCACCCAACGCGCTCGGTTAAGTAGTGGAAACCCGGTCTAAAGCCTCGACCGGTTTCCTATTTTTCTCCTATGCGTCCGGCGAAAACAAAAACCTTTCGCCGGCGCTGGATCGGCCGTTTCACGAGCTGAATCGGTCGAATCCGGCTCGGCTTCCGCCTTTCGGTCTCCGCCGCTCCCCAAAAAACTTACATAACCCTAACGACGAATAAAGAAATTATTTCTTAACTTATGGAAACCTTCGCCGGTCGTGAATGCCGCGTGCCGGAACTTACGAAAATCCTCGCCGGCCGTCACTCTTGCGTTCCAATGCTCACGGAATCCTCGTTGGATGTTAATGTAGCGTGCCGAAACATCTCTAAGATGTTCTCCAAAATCTCGTCGTCGCACTCCAGCAACCCCTTCACCGTCGTTTTTTTGCAGAAGTGCTTTTCCAAATGCACCTGGGTCGGCTTTTATAAACGCTGTCGAAACCGGTAAGCCCTCGATTCGTGAACCACGTTTTTGCAGAAAACCCCTTCTAAATTTGGTATTTGAAAATATATCCTCCGCAAAATCGAATTGAACTAAGTCGACATTTAAAAATTACAAATCTATCCTCCACATTACAAATTTATCTTAAATCTTTAAAAATTCATAATTTATTCATTAAAACTCCAAAAATTACAAATTAAGCATCATTAAACTCGTCTCAAAGAACTCTTTCTAAAAAAATACAATAAATAAAATAAAAGAAAACTAAGGCTGTTACAATCTTCCCTCCTTCCAAAAATTTTGTCCCGAAATTTAGAACAGCTCTGGATACCTAGTGATCATATATGTCTCTACTTCCCATGTAGCTTCTATTTCTGTTTGACCGTACCACAAGACTTTAACCATGGGAATAACCTTGTTTCTTTGTTTTTTCTCTTTTCGATCAAGGATCATCACTAGTGTTTCTGGATAAGTCAGATCTTTCTGAATTGTGATGTCTGGATCTATGTAATTCACCAAGTGGGAGGGATCTGGAATGTATCTCCTTAAAACTGAGACATGAAAAACATTATGTACTCCTGTCAATTGAGGTGGTAAAGCTAGCTGATATGCCACTTGTCCAACCCTTTCCAATATTTGAA
The DNA here is from genome assembly GCA_023846275.1 of Vanilla planifolia. Taxonomy (NCBI): domain Eukaryota; kingdom Viridiplantae; phylum Streptophyta; class Magnoliopsida; order Asparagales; family Orchidaceae; genus Vanilla; species Vanilla planifolia. Next base: position 41,861,375 of record CM043867.1, on the reverse strand, counting down.
AAGGAACAATGAATTTAGGTTTTAATTTTCCTGTCCTTCCAAACCTGATGATACCTTTTGTTGGACTTACTTTAATAAATACATGCTCTCCTTTAAATTCTATCATTCGGTGTTTGATATCATAGTATTTCTTCTGTCTATCCTGGGCTGCTTTCATTCTTCCTCGAATAGTTTTGATCTTTTCAGTTACTTCTTCCCCAAATGCAGGACCCATCAAACTTCTTTCCTTCCCATCATTCCAGCATAAAGGTGATTGACATTTTCTACCATAAAGTGCTTCATATGGAGCCATTCCAATGCTAGACTGATAACTGTTATTATAAGCAAATTCTACTAGCAGCAAGTGACTTTCCCAATCTCCTTCAAAATCTAAAATGCAAAGTCGTAGTAAATCCTCCAAAGTTTTTATAGTTCTCTCTGATTGACCATCTGTTTGAGGATAGAAGGCTATACTGAACCTTAAACTTATACCAAAAGCTTGATGTATATTCTTCCAAAAGTGAGAAATGAATTTAGGATCTCTATCAGAGATAATAACTTTTGGTATCTTATGCAACTTGACAATTTGCTTTACATATTCTTGAGCTAATTTTTCAGCAAAATAAGTTATCTTTATAGTAAGAAAATGAGCAGCTTTTGTCAACCTATCCACAATTACCCAAATTGCATCATGACCTGCAGGTGTTCTTAGCAATCCAACTACAAAATCCATTGTCACTTCCTCCCATTTCCATTCTGGTACCGACAATGACTATAGTAATCCTCCAGGCTTTTGTTGTTCTCCTTTGACTTGCTGACAAATTAAACACCTTTGAACCCAATTAGCCACATCTTTCTTCAACCCTGGCCACCAGTATTGTAGTCTTAGCTCTTGATACGTTTTATTCTCTCCCAGATGTATGGAATAGCGAGAGTTGTGAGCTTCTTTTAATAATATTTCTCTGAGTTGCTGATGTGTTGGTATACATAATCTATCTTGAAATCGAAGTAGATCATCCTGATCTAATTTAAATTCAGATTCGTGTCCTTTGTGAACCCTTTGGATTATCTTTTGTAGTTCTGGGTCTTCAGCCTAGTCTTCTTTAATAGATATCAACCAATCTAATCTTACAGATAAGTGAGCTAGTAACGTCGTATTTCTTTGTATTTCAGATTCTAATTGCAACTTGTCCATCTCAAAGATCAATTTTTTTTCTTCTAAGATAGTTAATAAGCAATTAACATTAGCTTTCCTACTGAGAGCATCTGCCACCACATTTGCTTTACCTGGATGATATGTGATTTCCACATCATAATCTTTAATAAATTCCAACCATCTTCTTTGCTTAAAATTTAATTCTCTTTGAGTGAAGATATATTTTAAGCTTTGATGATCAGTAAATATCATACATTTAACTCCATATAAGTAATGTCTCCAAATTTTTAGGGCAAAAATGATAGCTGCTAACTCCAAATCATGCACAGGATAATTCTTTTCATGTGTCTTAAGTTGTTTAGACGCATAGGCAATTACCTTGTGATGTTGCATCAATACACAACCTAGCCCTTACAACGAGGCATCACTGTATATCTGATAACCTTCTGTTCCTTTTGGCACTGCTAGAATTGGAGCTGTAGTTAATTTCTCTTTCAGTATTTGAAAACTATTCTCACAAGCTGCATCCCATTCAAATTTTGTTGCCTTTCGTGTTAAGTTGGTTAATGGTGTGACAATCTGAGAAAAGCCCTTGACAAATTTCCTGTAATATTCAGCTAATCCTAGGAAGCTTACTTCCGTCACTGTTGTGGGTCTTGGCCAATTGATGATAGCCGAAATCTTTTGTGGATCCATAGAAATCCCTTCTGCACTGACCACTTGTCCCAAGAAAATGACTTTGGATAACCAAAACTCACATTTTGAGAATTTGGCATATAATTGGTTTTCTCTCAAAGTCTGTAATGTTAAATGCAAATGTGTATCATGTTCTTCCAAAGATTTGGAATAAATTAGGATATCATCAATAAATACAATAATAAAATAGTCTAAATATTTCTTGAACACTCGATTCATTAAATCCATAAAAGTTGCAGGTGCATTGGTTAGCCCAAAGGGTAGTACTAAGAATTCATAATGTCCATACCTGGTTCTGAAAGCTATCTTTAGAACATCTTCTCGCTTGATTTTTAACTGATGATATCCAGATCGCAAATCAATTTTTGAAAATGCAACTGCTCCATGTAACTAATCAAATAACTCATCAATCCGAGGCAAAAGATATTTGTTCTTGATGGTGATTTTATTGATTTCTTGATTGTCCACACACATACGAAGACCACCGTCCTTCTTTTTCACAAATAAGATAGGTGCTCCCCATGGGGAGACACTTGGCCTAATAAATCCTTTGTATAATAATTCTTGTAGTTGTTTTGACTTCTCGTAGTTCAGCAGGTGCCATACGATAAGGGGATTTTGAAATTGGCTCAACACCAGGAATCAATTGAATTTTAAATTCAATTTCCCTATCAGGGGGTAACCCTGATAATTTCTCTTGGAAGACATCCAAATATTCTTTAACTATCGATACTTCTAAGGGTTGACAAAATTGTCGATCCAAGTCCACAATAGATACCAAACATCCATCACATCCTTTCTTTAGTAGCTTCTGGGCTTTGAGCATAGTTATGATAGGAATTTTTCTTCCTTGGCCAAAATAGATTAGTTTATTTTCTCCAGGGATTTGGATTTCAATCCTCTTTTCATAGCAATCTATTTTTACTTTATGCTCAAACAACCAATCCATGCCAAGGATTACATCAAATTCTGTCAGAGATAAGATGTGTAGCAATACGGAGAATTGTTTTCCTCTGATGTCTATCTCATCTTCAATAAACTTTTCTACAATGATACTATTTTTATCCAGTATTTTTACTACTAATAATTCTTTCATGGAGTGAAAGAAAGCATTTATTTGTCTCGATGCATTAGTGGATATAAAAGAATGTGAGGCTCCACAATCAAAAAGTATAGAAACAGGTAAGTTGTGAAACACTAGCATACCTATATAATGATGTCAATATAGTGCATTAGTGAATATAACATAGTATGAGGCTCCAAAATCAAAAAGTATAGAAAAAGAAAATTTGTGTAACACAAGCATACCTATAATAACGTCAGTAGAGTGCGGAGCATCTTGCTGAGTGATCAAATAAATACAGGCCTGACCTCCCCTTCCTGTCGCTCCACCTCTAACCGCAACACGTGAAGTCATCGTAGAGCCGCGGCCTCTACCTCGACTTGCATCCTCTCTAACTCCACTGGTTGAAGCACTGACAGTTTTCAGTTCAAATACTTTTGGGCAATCTCGAGCAATATGCCCTAGTTCTTCGCATATGTAGCATCTGATTGGTCGGATAGACTCTGATCTACATTCTCCCATATACCATTTTCCACATTTCCCGCATCTACTCGTTCCATCTGAATGCCAACTAGTTCTGTTAGTACTCGGTCCATATGGTCTGAACCTACTAAATCTTGAATGAGTGGAAGTTTCTTCTCTTGAAAAACTCGGATTACCTCTTTTTCCTGTGAATTTGTATTTAGACTTTAGAGGATCAAATATTTTCTTCTCTTCTCCTTTGCTTGCTGCTAGCAAACTGAGTTCGAGCTCAACCGTGCGGGCATATACCACATAGTTTGTTGTTCGAACGGCTACTAAAGCTGCCCGAATTTCGTCCCGTAGGCCTCGTCGAAACATGTAACATCGTTGTTCTTCAAGTGTTACTAATTGGGGTACATATTTAGCCAGGTGGGAGAATTTGATTTCATATGCAGTAACTGATAAATTTTCTTGTCTGAGATTGTTCAATTCTTCCCTCATTTTAGCTTTGATTGACAGAGGCATATACCATTGCTCAAATTCTTTTGTAAAGTCTTCCCAGGAAATGTCTTTCATTGGTCGGCTAGAAAATCGAAGCCGATGTTAAGAACTCCACCACAGTCTAGCAGCATCTTTAAGTACCAAAACTGCCAAAGCCACCTTTCTGTCAGCTGGGCAATACATCCCTTCAAAGATAATATTCATTTGCTCAAGCCAGTTTTCAGCAATCATAGGATCCTCTTCCCCAGCAAAAGAAGGAGGATGCATCCATTGAAATTGGTCAACTACCAAATCGATAGATGCCTCTGCCCTATGACTAGCAGTGCTTCCAATTGATCACAACAAAGAGACTAAGATTTGCGCTAATTCCTGTTGTGTATCTCCTTGCTGCTCTCTTTCTTTACCCTTCTCTATATTTCTAGATTCAGATCTTTCCATGGTTTGTAGTATATTACAATCTTGTAAAACCAAAGAAGATATTTGACAACTAGCATTTAAGCAAAAGTATCACTAAAGATGCAATGCATATGATGTGCTGGTGTCCTCACTCACATTTCCCACCTATTCTTGAACCAAAGCTCTGATACCACCTTGTCAAGCCCCCCACCTTAAATGAGTACCTCTAAATAACAAAATTAATATCAAATTGTTCTGCTGTTATAATATATAGTGAGGACAAATAAATAAACCCAAGGTGGGGACCCGACGGTAAGACAAACAAACTAAAATAAAATCCAAAATATATAAATAAAGACATGTTTTTAAACATTTAATCACACTAAAACTTTCCCTCTCTCACACATCTTCTTCTATAGCAGCATCATTCCTATCTCTCGGTGTAGTGGTTTCATGACCTGTGATGTAAGCACTATATGAGATTTTATACATCTCAGTAGATAAATCTACATAGTTATCCAAGTAAATAAAAATGCATACTATGAATAGCACAGATGAACCATATGCATCAAGAAAAAATCATACCATATATCATATATATAAAGTAATGCCAAATGAAAACCATAAAGAAATACCAGTTCCTTATATAATGTGTTATTACCGGGCCCAATTCCCTTTGACGCATTATCCTCTGGATCCAATCATCAATGACTGTCCTCTAGCCGGCATCAAACCAAGCACATAACACTAGGCAGATATCTGATCCGAAGATCGATACCCTGCGATCCAACACGCTGAGCCTAGTGCCACCAGGCAGGTATGGTACCATACCCTGTGATCCAACACGCTGAGCCTGGTGTAATCATCATGGAGTCATAGCACATAACACTAGGCAGATATATGATCCGAAGATCGATACCCTGCGATCCCACACGCTGAGCCTAGTGGTGAGGATAATGTTCTCTGGGAATCTATTTTTTTCAACCATTTCTAATCATGATTCCAAACAATTATGCCATGTCAAAAGATATTTCTTTCCATATTGTTTCTTTCTTTTGATTTCATTATCATACCATGTATTTTTTTTCTTTTTCAGTTTTCATGCAAATGCATAAGTAATCCATAACATAATATTTCTTCCTTTTTATGCCATAAATATATGTAATAATCAAAATTTTATAACAGTAAGAAAAGCATGTAAAAACACATAATATTGTGCTACATCATAGGGTTAGGAATTTATCTACCTGGATTTGTTGTACCAAATTTTCTTGTCCACTTCTAATTAGTTTTCTTGATGCCCTACAAGGCCATAGTGCAAACATAATGAAGTTAAAATATGCTTATTTGCCAAAAGTTGCTTTCTAAAAATTATTCCCAAATTGTTAAAAATTCTGCTTTCTAAAAGCTTTCCGAAACAGCCAAAAATCCTAAACACCCAAAAATCCAGCTTCCTAAAAGCTTTCCCAAACAGCTTTCCAAAATAAATCTGGCTTACGCGGGCACTGGATAGCCCACGCCCTACGCTGGACCGCGCACGCTCGGCGCTGGACCGCCCGCGCCTGACGCTGGACCGCCCGCGCCGAAAAGCTTTCTAAAAGCTATTTCCAAACATGAAAAATCCAAATTCTTAATTCCAACTATTTGTTTCTCACTGGTTTTTCCGTGGCGTGGACCGGCTGCGCCAAACGCGCTCGGTTCAGTAGTGGAAACCCGGTCCAAAGCCTCGACCGGTTTCCTATTTTCTCCTAGGCGTCCAGCGAAAACAAAAACCTTCCGCCGGCGCTGGATCGGCCGTTTCACGCGCTAAATAGGTCGAATCCGGCTCGGCTTCTGCCTCTCGGTCTCCGCCGCTCCCCGGAAAACTTACATAACCCTAATGACGAATAAAGAAATTATTTCTTACCTTATGGAAACCTTCGTCGGTCGTAACTGTCGCGTGCCGGAACTTATGAAAATCCTCATCAGCCGTCACTGTCGCGTGCCAATGCTCACGGAATCCTCGTTGGATGTTAATGTAGCATGCCGAAACTTTTCTAAGATGTTCTCCGAAATCTCGCCGTCGCACTCCAGCAACCTCTTCGCTGTCATTTTTTCGCAGAAGTGCTTTTCCAAACGCACCTGGGTCGGCTTTTATAAACGCGGTCGAAACCGATAAGCCATCAATTCGTGAACCACGTTTTTGCAGAAAACCCCTTCTAAATTTGGTATTTGCAAATATATCCTCCGCCTAATCGAATTGAACTAAGCCGACATTTAAAAATTACAAATCTATCCTCCACATTACAAATTTATCTCAAATCTTTAAAAATTCATAATTTATTCATTAGAGCTCCAAAAATTACAAATTAAACATCATTAAACTCATCTCAAAGAGCTCTTTCTAAAAAAGTACAATAAATAAAATAAAAGAAAACTAAGACTGCTACAGGACCAGATCGAACCAGACCAAACTAGACCAGACCAGAACAAACCAGACCAGACCGTTATATAATTTAATTCTATGTTACTAAAATAATAATTAAATGTTGTTATTATTGACTACTAGTAGAAATGTATGTGTATGTTGAGTTTAATGTATTTGTTTTTTTTATGTTACAAAACAAATAAATAATAAATGTTATACATTTATAATACTTTTTATTTTATGTATATAATCAATTTTTAAAAAAAATTATAGAATACATACGCATTAATATTTATACATTTCATTAATTCATGATAAATAATAAAATTTAGATAAAAATATTTAATTGCAAAATGTTTTCTTCTTAATATACTTGATATTATCTATTATTATTGAGAATAATTATGATATAAAATATATTATTAAAAATATTTAAAAAAAACATCTAACTAAATTAAATTTATTAGTGAAACAAATGTTTTTATAATATGAAATTAAATTATTCGAGTGAATTTTTTTTTAAATATAAACAATATTATTATATTGCATAATTTTAAAAATTATATTTTTATAAAATTTAAATTTTTTATTTAACATATTTTATATTAACATCATATACATTATGTTAGGTTTCTACGTGTTGAACATAAATTATAATATATAATAATTAACGCATATTATATTTTTTATAAATAATATTTATCATTTAAATTATTTTTAGTACTTATATTTCATGCCTTTTTTATGTTGTTAAAAATAATTGTGATTTAAAAGAACAACAAAACAATCCAAAAGAAATTAATCATAAACATTTTTAAACATAAATAAATTAATTAATAAAATAAAGATTTTGAAATATGAATATTTGTTTATGGCTTTTCTCAACAAATATAATGTTAAAGAGTTTGTGAAAAACCATCCACACTAACATCAATAGTTAGTTTTGGGAATTTTTTTATAACGAAAATTTTCTTTTGCTCCATGTCAATTTCTCTTAAATATTTAGGAAATATAATATGTTTAATGGTTAAAAAATGTTATGAAAACTATGAGACATATAAGTGATTTTAAGATTTAATTGTAATGAATGTAATTAGAAAATCATTATAAAATAACGTTAATAAATGCACCCTCATATGGTTTTTTGTGTTGTTTTCTATTTAACTAAATAATTGGTTAAAGTTTGAACAAAAAATATAGATATTTTAACTCATTTTTATATTTTTTTCAAATATATTTTGCACATTACTTAAGTAAAGTTATACTTGTCAATTGTTTAATGATTTAGTAAGTGTAATTGAATTATTAAAAAAAATTATTTACAATTTTGAGGGCAACTTTTACTGTGCTTTTAAATTAATAGTTTTTTATATTTTGATATCATGTTAGTCTTTAATTTTATTTATTGTATTGAGTTTTTGTTATGAATCTTCGATGTTTATTAATTTTTAATTTTTTTTTACTACATCACTCTTCAAAAAAATTAATTTTAATTTAAATTTTAATATTACGAAAAAAATACAATTATATTATATTAGAAAAATACAAACTAATATTTATTCTTTTATTTTTAATATATAAAATACATTTTTAATTTTTTTGAATTCAAAACAAAATATAAAACTAATAAATAATTATAATAGTTCTTTATCATAATACTTTGATTAAATATCAAAAGAAAAAAATTAATTTTAAAATTTTAATTTTTCAATTAATATTTTAGTATATTATTTAAAAAATAAAAAAATGATATATAAAGATAATATTTCTTTTGAGATTAGTTTTTTTTATATGTTTCTAAATAACAAAATTTTAAAAATAATTGGACTATATTGCTTCTAAATTAAAATATTCAAATGAATTTTTTATCATTCTCCATGTACAAAAAAAATAAATTTATATTTTATAAACTGAAATCATAAATATTAAAATTGAAACAAAAGGAAAAGTTACATGTTTTAATAAGCCGAGAATCATACAATTTAAAATATGTAAAACTGATAAATATTTTCAACAATTTGCATTATTTTTTTATTCTCAATCATAATTAAACTAATTTCATATTTATAACTATTGATAATTATGTGATTTTTAAATATTTTATATGATCATCAAAAATAAGTTTAATTGTCCTTAATACCTAAAAAAACTTTCGTGATAATTACCACAGAGTATTTGTTTTATTTTATAATTTGCATAATTTGTTTCTTATTATTGTAACTACAATTAAATGACTTACCAATATATGAGGTTAAGAAAATATCAATTTTTTTGTTCATAATTATTAGAATATTCACATATTACAAAATTATTTACCATTTGATATTTTTTATATATAATATGATTTATGACTCATGTAAATGATAATTCCAAAAAATTCTGAAATTTTGTGATAATTAGCACATGGTATTTGACTCATTTATTGTTTGCATAATTTGTTTCATACTATTGTAACTATAATTAAATTAGTTGGTAATGTGTCAGGGTAAAAAAATATCAAATTATTCGTCCATAATTATTAGAATATTAACATATTACAAAATTATTTATCATTTGTTATTTTTTATATATAATATAATATATTTGACTTATAAAAACGATAACTCATTGAATTCTAATATTTTAGAAAAATTTTGTTATAATTGGCATATCATTTGTCTTGATTTTTTATGTTTGTGTAATTTAATTCTATATGACTAAAATTATAACTAAGTATTGTCATGATTGATTATTAGTATAAAAATATGCGCATTGAATATTTGATATTTTTATTTCGTTTTTTGAATTATGAAACTAATAAGTAATAAATGTTATATATTTTATATTGCCTTTGGTTTTATGTGTACAACAAATATTTTAGAAAATTTATAAAATAAATAAACATTAGTATTTATAAATTTCACTTATTCATGAAAAATAATAAAATTTAGATAAAAATATTTAACTGTAAAAATTATTTTCCTCTTAATATATATTAGACTAGCTTTTATTGTTGGGAATATTTATGATTTAAAATATATTATTAAAATATTTTTAAAAATTTATAATTTAAATGAATTTATCAGTGAAACAAAGTACTTTATAATATAAAATTAAATTATTAAAGTGAATTTACTTTTTAAAAATAAAAAATATTATTAGATTATATAATTTTTAAGATTATATTTTTATAAAAAAATAATTTTTTAATTTAATATATTATATATTGGCATTATATATATTTTATTTCTACATATATAAATGTATCACAGATCTCAAAAATGATTTCATGTTAATTTTTTTTAACATAAAGAATTAACAAGTCAATTATATTATTTATATAAGAAAAAAATTTATTTTATAATTTTCAATATTTCAATTAATATTTTATTTTAAAAATTAAAAATTAATAAATAACATCAATTGCTATTTCGAGATTATATTTTTACATATTTTTAAAATAATAAAATTTAAAAAATAATTAGACTACATCACTATTTAATTAAAATATTTAAATGTAGTTTTTTTCGATCTTCATTTTTAAAAAATAAATTAATAGTTTATAAACTGAAATCATAAATATTTAAAATGAAAAAATGGAAAAGTGAAGTGTTTATTTATACGCCGAAAATCATATAACAAAAGTCTCATAAACAAAGCAGTTTTTATATTGCGCTGTTCAGCATAGTTAATTATATGCGACCATACCAAAATTTGACACCCGCTGAGTTGCAGTTTTCCCATATAATATGCTCCGGCGTCTCGTCAGCATTGCAACCCCAAACGCAGCTGCTGCACTCAGCAAGTCTCCTGTGGGCCAGCCAAGCTGCTGTAAGGAGATGATCACCTACCAAACGCCAAAGGAAAAATCTCACCCTGGGCAGTGCCTTCACTTTCCAGATCGTCTTAAGGTGCTCCGTGTTTGCATTATGGTTTCCCATGCTTTCACCCTCCTTAGCGCAGCGTAATTGTATGTAAAATTTTGAGTTGTTGACCTGGGGCGACTCTGTCTGCGACTGCAAGAGCATGTCACGATTCCGAGCCTATAGCAAGTGCATAACGCGCTCAAAGAGGAGGTCACTAGCCTAGGCCCTGATGCTTTCTTCATTCCAAACACCCTCGTCAGCAATGCATGCACTCACATGTCTTGGCCAGTCCACCTCCATGTTGATGAACGTGGGCCACAAGCAAATTGGGAGCACACCGAGCCAATTAACTTCTGCAAATAAAACGTCCTTGCCATTGCCAATTCTCCACACAAAGTTAGCAAGGGCGAACGACATGCCAGCAGCAACGAGCCTGCATGCATGAGATGTTCCCCGCGGTGTCTTAACAAGGGTATGAGCTGCGTCATATTTAGTATCCATGATACACACTCAGGAGTTCTCCTGACCAATCAGTCTCTTGCAATGTTTCATAAGCAGAACCTCTGCCAAGTGCGCAGGTCCAGGAGGCCAAGGCCACCTGCATCCTTGGGCAAGGTGACATTCTCCCAACTAGCATAATGCATCCTTCTTTTGCCAGTGGCACCACACCAAAGAAAATTTCTTATCTTCCGCTCCACCGCGTCGATAGCACGCTTCGACAAGACACAATGACTCGGCAAATGACTAAGGATAGCATTGAGGACACATTTGATCATGGCAACCCTCCCAGTGAGTGATAAAGGTCTAATGCGCCATTTTATCACCTAATCGTCAATCTTCTGGAGCATGAAATTAACATCCTCCAGCTTGATTAATTTTGTCGAAATGGGAACACCCAGATAGCAAAGATTCTCCCCACGCGCCATTTGTAGTTTCCTCGCAATCACCTTCCTCCTTTTTGTGCTAGTGATTTTGCTGAAAAAAGCCTTCGACTTTGCAAGGTTAACCCTCATTCCCGTGGCCCTGTAAAACTCCTGCATAGCCTTCTTGACTGCACGCGCAGCAGCACGTGTAGCTGATGCATACACAAGGATATCATCAGCAAACAAGAGATGGGAAATAGGCGGAGAGTTCTTCCAACATCTAAACCCATGCAATGATCTGGACTCATAGTTATGCATGATTGTTGAGAGATACTCCGTCACGAATGTGAACAGATACGGCGAGAGCGGGCATCCCTGACGCAGGCTGCGTTGCGCATGGATCCAAGGAAGCCGAACACCATTGAGCAGGACTCCATACCTGGGGTTCACAATACAAGCTTCAACCCAGTCGCACTAGATGGACGGAAACCCCATAATTTTCAAAATGTTCATCACACACTCCCATTGCACTGTATCATAGGCTTGCTCCATGTCCACCTTAATTTCCTTGAGCCCAGCCCTCGTGGAGGATGAATGCATGCACGAAGCCATTTCCTAGGATATGAATATATTGTCTGCAATGCATCTTCCCGGCACGGATGCCCCTTGTTCTCTTGATATGAGGAAGGGAAGGATTGGCTTAAGCCTTTCAACAAGAACCCTCGTGACAACTTTGTAGATGACGTTACATAAGCTTATTGGCCTGAACTATTCTGGCCTGCAGGCGCTATGAGTCTTCGGTACGAGGACAATGAGTGTGTCCTTCCAGCACCTAGGCATTTGCTTCTCAGCGAAGAAGGAGAGCACAGCCCGAATTGTGTCACCCTGAGTGATCTGCCAATATCCTTGGATAAATTCTGCAGTAACCCCATCCAAGCCGGGGGCTTTATTCCTCCTGACAGCTTTGATGGCCAAAATAACCTCTTGTTCCGTCATAGGGCTTGCCAGCATTGTTGCTTGGGCGTCGTTAATGCTGGCGTGCGGCACATGCTTCAGAGGAGGTAGTGTAGTCATCCCACCACCCCACTTCTTCTGAAAGAAAGGTTCCAAGATCACGCTCATACTATCCTGCGTAGTGACCATGCTGCCTGAATCATCCTTCAGCTGGGCAATGAGATTGTTTCGAGTATAAGCAGTGGCAGCAGCATGGAAGAAACGGGTATTACGGTTTCCCAATTGGGCCCAATGGATTTTAGCCCTTTACCATCACCACCGCTCCTCCAACATGCAGCCTCGGTGGAAATCCAAAATCAATCGCCCAAGAAACCAGTGTTCCTCTGCATTTAATCCCACTTGAGACACTTTCATTTGCAATGTGTTGATGCTGTGTTCTAAGTTCACATTGGCACTCATGATGTCACCGACCTTCGACTTACTCCACTTGCGCAACACCACAAGTGACCTTCGAAACTTGGTTGATAGGCCTTCCATATGATTCCCCTTAGTGCGTCTACTCCAAGCCTGATGAACCACCCCAATTGCCTTCGGGAACTGCAGCCAAATGCTCTCAAATTGAATGTGGCGCTTGCAAACAAGCTTTTTCCCACCCTCCATGTCCATGAGGAGAGGACAGTGATCTGAGCCAATCCGCGCGAGGTGAGTAACAGAGCAGCTCGGGTATGCACGCATGCCTGCAACATTCATCAGCGCTCTGTCCAGCCTTTCCAGAATCCTTGCGCCCCCCTCCTTGCCATTACACCACCTGAATTTGTTCCCAGTAAACATAAGATCCACCAGCTGGAGGTCCTGAATCACATCAGCGAATTCTTGCTGCATACTGTTGTATCTAAATTTCTTTCCCCCTTCTTTTCACCTTGCGACATTACAACATTAAAGTCGCCAGCAACCAGCAAAGGGCCAGCATTCTCAGCCTCCTCCCTCAAGAAATCCCACAATTCCTTGCGTTTCAGGGTTTCCCTTGGCCCATAGACAACACAGCACTTGAGTATTGCACCCCCATTCATGCCCACCTCAAACGAGACCGCATGCATCAACGAATGAATGGTATTCACCACCAAGCAGCTCCTCCATAGAAGGACAATGCCAGCAGACTTCCCTGCCGAAGGTTGCACAGCATAATTCCATTCCTTGCCTAGCAGACAATCAACGTCCCTCAGCACGAAACTTTAGGCTCTCATCTTTACTAGGGCGACCACCCCAATCTTCCTTTCACGCACAAGCCTCTGAAGGTAGCACCGCGACTTCTTGCCATAGATGCCCCTGATATTCCATACTAATATTTTAGTCATTAAGAGAAAGTGTAAATTGTACCTCTCCACATCATGGGAGCATAACGCAGCAGCCAGAGCATTGGCCTCAGCCCTCCGCCCTCCAAGGTCACAACAGGAACGTCAAGCAACAAGGCAATGCCCATCCAATGTGACCTTGATAAATTACAGCACCACAGAACTGTAGGTGCTTCCAAACCCCTCTGCCCATGATAAGTCATCCACTGCCAACGTCCCCCCATGGGATTAAGAAGTTCACTGTGTTGTACCCTTTGATGTGATAATTACAAAACCAAGCTATTTATTACTGAAGGAATTTTTGAGACATGCGCAAGATGTTTTATAATTAAATGTATTTTTATTTCTCTTGAATTTGATATGTCAAAACCTTGAGATTATGTGGCACACTAGTAGTATTAACATTTAAAAATATTATAAAATTATTTAATAATGAATTTTCATTTTTGGGCCAAGCATATTTGACAAAATGTATAGACATGGGTATTTGATTTTTTAATATTATTATGGAATCGTTTTTTACGAATTTCTTTTCATAACCACTTAATTAACTTATAATACTATAAGAATATAAAATTATTTTTATACACTTATATTCAAATTTGTGGCTAAAAAATTCGTCAAAAATACCCTAAAACAGCAAAAGTCTCGGGAAAAAACACTGTAGCATGGGCGGGTCGACCCGGCGTCAAAATAGCCCGTCCAGGCCTTTTAGAAATAAAAAATATAAAAATTTGGTTGACCCGAAAGGGGCGAGCAAAGCCCGCCCAAAGACCGCCGAGAGCAGCTCGGCTAGCGCTGGTCAAAGGTCAAACGAACAGTGCCTGGCTAAGCCAAGCCTGCCGAGAGGAGCTCGGCTAAGTCTAACTTCAGCGCGGTCAACGGTCAAAGAACAGTGCATGGCTAAGTCAACCTGAACCGGGTGATGAAATCCCGGTCAAGGAGAGGGGGAGCCAGCCCCAAAGTGGCTCGCAGGTTAAACGACGCAAATCTATTATAAAGCACTGTGCAAAATTGCATTCTGCAGTGTGGGACTAAAAATCCCACCTTATAACTTCGGCAGGATCCAAAGGCGCAGATCATGCCCGCCCAGATCCAACGGGCGAGAGTAATCTCGAACGGCTGTTTAATCAGCGTCGTTCGTTCAGCGCGCAGGATCCAAAGGTGCAGATCAAGCCCGCCCAGATCCAACGGGCGAGAGTAATTTCGAACGGCTGTTTAATCAGCGCCGTTCGTTCAGCGCGTGGGATCCAATGGTTCAGATCAAGTCCGCCCGGATCAGACGGTCTGGAGATGATCAAGCCGAGAAGTCCATCCAGCCGTCCATTCTTGAAGTGGGATCGGACGGCTACTGCTCTCCTTTTCGGGCTTCAGGCAACGGCTATTTTCCGGTTTCTTTTTTACCGTTTTTCTAGCCGTTTGGAATTGCTTTTTGGTGGACTATATATATAGGACATCTTACAATTTATAGATTGATGAATCCACTTGCAAAGATCTTCAAAAACTAAGGAAAAAGGCCAAAACCGAGAGCAACAATTGCCATACTTGTGGGAGCTACGGGCTCAACCTTCTTCTCAAATTTCAACAACTTTCTTCCACATTTCGTTGCATCATTCGGTAACATTTAGTTGTGCCATTTTGCTTTGAGAAATTAAAGGTGTAGGATTTTTGTATGCATTGCTATTGTAAAAATTGTATGCATTATTGTAGCCGGATTTGTTCGGATTTTTGGTGTCTCGTTGGAGCACCGGTTGTACTTGGTTTACCCCTACCGGCTTCGGCAAAAGGGAGTGGTTAGTGGAAGCCCGATCGGGTTGATCGGGGGTGGATGTAGGCACGGGTTTGGCCGAACCACCTAAAAATCTTTGTCTTTTGTTTGCTTGTCTTATTATTGCATTTTTCATTTTTATTTCACAATTTATTTACAAACGTTTTTTAATTGAAAGAATTTTCAAAATCTAAATTTTAGTGAAAAGCACAATTCACCCCTCCCCTCTTGTGCGTTGTTCTCACACGATTTACATCACACTGCACCCCACGAAGTGTAGTGAGGAGGGGATCCTCCTAACCCTCATTGCGGTAAATAGCTTCATCACAGGTGTTTACGTCCAGCGCCCTATCATTAGCCAGCAGCGGCGCCTTCCCCTTTATGTCTGGCACATGGAGGCTTCGAGTACTTCTGCTTGGAAACCTCCCCCTGGTCTGGGATATGCTCCTCTTTCTGTCCCTTTGACCACCTCCCTCCTCAGCCTTCTTTGCTCTAGTAGCCATTCCCTGTGCATTGTGACTTCGCACACTCATGGCCTGCTTCCCCCTCCTTGGTTGTACCACCATCCACGGCCCAAGACTCTCCTTCTTGGTGCCCTCCTCGTCGTCTGACATGGGTCCAAGATTCACACTATTAAGGGATGACCTCTCAACCTGTGCAATCGACCCAGCAGGCGGCCCCTGCGAGTTCAAGTTTAGGTCCCGGGGGGTAGCCGAGAAGTCTAGCGGTGCCCTGGACGATGAGGCCTTCTCAGAGCCCTGCATCAGGGTCCGCCCAACTCCCGTAAGGGTTGCTGCAGCATCCTTCCCCGTCATCCCGATCTTGCACTGCTCCGTAAGGTGACCCACAAGTCCGTATGCAAAGCAGATTTTAGGAAGCCCCTCATACTCAAAAGGCTAGAAAGAGCGTCCCATTGCCCCCCTAAGCCACATACCCGGTTTCAGTGGCTTTGATAAGTCCACCTTAACGCATATTTGGGCGAACGACGAGCGCTGCATGTCTGTCGTCCAGCCATCAAGGAGAATTGGATCGCCCACCGACTTCACGATTCTCAATATGTTCTCTACATCCCAATAGACCAGGGGGAGAGCCGAGAACCTCACCCAGACTGGGGCGCACATCGCCGTGGTAGCACTAGGTCGAAAATCGGGAGTCTACAGATCCAGACCCATGGCCTGGCCAGCAACTTGCTATGGGCCTCCCAACCATACTGCATTTCTGTCATCCATTGCATCAAAGTGAAGACAAAAGTAGCCGGAGGAAATATCAAGGATTCAGAAGTTCTTAAGGTGTCCCCATCGCCTCTGAAGCACCCGAGCGATGACAAAGAACGGGAGAGAGTTGCCATACACTCGCCCCACTAAGTCAAATCTGTGGAACTCAATTCGCCTAAGACAGGCCTCATTGGACATGATAACCTCGTCATTATCAACAGGGTCATCCATGGACACAGCCCTAGCCTTGACATCAACTGTAGCCGGCTTCACAAAAGAGGTCACTGCCTCATTTAGCATAGCAGTCTTGGAAGTTAATACTTCCTTAAAGCTAACTTTGTTGCCCTGTGCCGCTGCGCTGGAATTGTTCGGTAAGGCCGTGTTGTCCAGCAAGGTAGTGCTGTCAGGTGTTACTTTCGCAGCTTTGTTCGAAGTGGCCAGGCCACTAGCCCCCACGGTATCAGAGGCTCCCACTATTTCACCAAATAAACCTCCCTACTCATAATCAGTCCGCACCAACGACAGCATTGAGGGAGCGGAGGTCGCACCATCCTCAAAGGTACCCGCATCCGCACTTGAGGAGTCGGCAGAGATATTCGAAATTTCAAGCGCATGCAATAGATACCCATCCTTTTCGTCAATTACAGACATCCCAATTACCAATCCTTTTTTCCCCTTGCCTCCAGCGGCTTCTTCCTCGGCATCCACCACAAACTCCCTATCAGAAGAGGTACTTCCACAGTTTTTAGATTTCCTGTTACTTTTTTTACCTTTGGAGCCTGCCATTCTGCTACAATCAATAGAGAGAGCAACAAAGCGCTTGCAAAAGCAAGTCAGAAACTTGCACGTAGAAACCACAGCCAATGCAGTTAAATTTGCATGACAAGAATTATATGTTCCGCGGCGCATCCAAAGCTTTAATCCTGTTCCTTCACTACCACGCGCAGGGCAACAGTAAACAAGGGTAAGGTTCCAGGTTTGAAATTTGAAATGTCAAATGACAGTTTTTCCCTCCCTTACCCGGAGCAGGAAGTAGTACCCAAAGATCCTGGTCAAAGAAGTAAGGTACTCACCTTTGACCGGGTCAGTAAATGCTTAGCCGTCAAACTGCTTCCCTTAGTGTAAAAACCCAATGGCGATGCTTCCTGGCTCTTACGTGAACACTTCCAGTATCAGAACAGCCGCCGCCAGCAGCCAGGCGCCGACTTCCGCTGTCGAGATGCCTGCGCCTTTGTCATGAGACCGCCTTAAGATAGCCTTCGCCTTCGCCTTCAGATCACCTTCACCTTTGCATTAATAAACAAATTAAAAAATTATTATAAACTTAAATCCTAAATATCGAAAATATGTAAGAAGGATAAATATTTTTAACAATTTGCATCATTTGTTAATTATCTATCATAATTAAACTTGTTCCATATTTGTAACTATTGTTAATTATGTGGTTTTTAAATTTTTTATCCGATCGTTAAAAATTAATTGAATTGTTCCTAGTTTCTAAAATAAAACTTTGTGATAATTAGCACATCTTATTTGTTTCATTTTATAGTTTGCATAAAATCTAAGAAAATAATTTTATAATGACTATTTGTAAGGCTATAATTGTAGTTAAAAGTTTATATCATTTTAATGACATTTTAGAATTAATTAACTCAGTATCTATAACTATTTTTCTTATAATCATCATGTTGTTTTATTTTTCTTTTTAGTTTAGATTTTTAATATCAATAGACACATTATTATCACTTTAAATATTTTTTTATATTTAGAAAGATATTTTGGAGATGTCTTAAAGAGATTTTGATGTATTTTAAATGTTTTAGAATATTTTTTATAAAAATAGTCTGTTTGCTTTTAATATTTTTTAACTTTTGTATTCCAAAAATTATCAATATATATATAATACAATAATAATTTAGCATGTTAATCTATGAAAATAGTTACATATTTTTGAGATGTTGATAGGTTGCATTTTTCGCATAATCAATTCTATATGACCATATTTAAATCATTGTTTTCATATTTGTAAGATTTGAAAAATTTTGAGAATATGAACACGTTATTTTTGTCATTTTTACATCACATAATTTTATTTATACAATCGTACAAATAATTGAATAATTTTTATTATGTAGGATCAAAAGAAAAAAAATACATTTATTAGTAAGATTTTTTGAATTTTTTTAATTATGAATCATAATTATAATTTTGTTATATCGATATTTTAAGATTTCATATAAATTTTGAAAATATTATCACGTTATTTTCGACATTTTTACATCTATATAATTTTAATTATTTGATCATATCTATAATTGAATAATTTTAATTATTTGATCAAAAGAAAGGTTCAAAGCAAAGGCCTCAACAGCCGCATCTTTTCGCCATTGTATAATAGCGGTCACAATCTTCGCAGCTGGCGTGCGTTATCAGAAGGCATGATGCAGCTTATTCCATGCATGCTGCATTCATAGAGATGTAAAACTAGGTGAGGTATGGATCGAAGATGGACACTCCCCATACCCCGTTTGGCAGGGAGGCTACAGAGGGATCTTTCAAATTCCTGGACGGCACAAAGCGTGGTCGACCGGAAGGCGGGTAGCTGCCAGCTTGCAGTGGAAGTCGACGGCGGTTTGTAGATGGGAGGACCTCAGTCGAGCGAGGTTTTAAGCTTTTCAAAATTTCCAGTTGATAGCGGCAGCTACATGGTGTCGCATGGCTGTGGTCAGCTCAAGAGGTTGCCGATGAACGGTCAAAGCTTTATAATATTCATTTTCTGTTTATATATTTTTTTCATTAATGAATTTATTTAATCGATATAATATTATGAAAATTATATTTTTAAAAACATTAATATAATTTAATGAACATATAAATTGAAAAACATTTGTGCATAAAGTATATATTTTAAAAAATTAATGTATAAAAAAAGATTTTTTTTTCAAATGTATAATATTTCGAAAGATGGAAATTTTTTGTTTTTGCTGCGAAACAAATAATAATTTAATATTTAAATTTTTTTAAGTCGTACCAATATTATTAATTACTAAATAATATTTATAAAAATTTATATTCATATAAAATAAATAATATTATTATTCGTGATATGTAAATAAATAAGTTTTAATGATAATTTTATATTAGTTAGTTATATTTATAAAAACTATGTAATAAAGTAATAAAGTGTTTTTTTTATTTTAAAAATTAAGATGAAGATAAATATAAATTTAATTTTAAATAAATAAAAATGATGATGATTAGACATAATATTCTAATCTAAATGTTGATGAATTTTTATGTTAATACCCGACCCGGCCCAATTCGACCATACCAGGCCCTGGTCCTTCCCCGCCCCGCACAGCCCAGGGAATCCCAGCACAGCCCAGGACATCCATTCCCCCCCCCCCCCAGCGCAGCCCAGCCCAGCCGAACCCAGCCCAGACCAGACCTGACCTGACCAGAACAGGCCGAACCAGACCAAACCAGACCGAACAAGACCAGATCGAACCAGACCAGACCAGATCGGACCAGACCGACCAGACCAGACCGAACCAAACCAGACCAGACCGAACCAGACCAGACCGAACTAGACCGAACCAGACCAGGCCAAACCGCTATAAAATTTAACTCTATGTTACTAAAATAATAATCAAATGTTGTCATTATTGATTACTAGTAGAAATGTATGTGCATTTTGAGTTTAATGTATTTGTTTTGTTTTTTACGTTACAAAACAAATAAATAATAAATGTTATATATTTTATATTACTTTTTATTTTATGTATATAATCAATTTTTTAAAAAAATTATAGAATACATACACATTAGTATTTATACATTTCATTAATTCATGATAAATAATAAAATTTAGATAAAAATATTTAATCATAAAATGTTTTCTTCTTAATATACTTCATATAATCTATTATTATTGAGAATAATTTGATATAAAATATATTATTAAAAATATTTTAAAAAAACATCTACCTAAATTAAATTTATTAGTGAAACAAATGTTTTATAATATGAAATTAAATATTTCGAGTGAATTTATTTTTTAAATATAACAATATTATTATATTACATAATTTTTAAAATTATATTTTTATAAAATTTAAATTTTTTTTATTTAACATATTATATATTAACATCATATACATTATGTTTGGTTTCCACGTATTGAACATAAACTATAATATATATAATAGTAAACGCATATTATATTTTTTGTAAATAATATTTATCATTAAAATTATTTACAGTACTTATTTTTCATGCCTTCTTTATGTTGTTAAAAATAATTGTGATTCAAAAGAACAACAAAACAATCCAAAAGAAATTAATCATAAAAATTTTTAAACATAAATAAATTTATTAATAAAATAAAGATTTTGAAATATGAATATTTGTTTATGGCTTTTCTCAACAAATATAGTGTTAAAGAGTTTGTGAAAAACTATCAACACAAACATCAATAGTTAGTTTTGGGAATTTTTTTATAACGAAAATTTTCTTTTACTCCATGTCAATTTCTCTTAAATATTTAGGAAATATAATATGCTTAATGCTTAAAAAATGTTATGAAAACTATGAGACATATAAGTGATTTTAAGATTTAATTGTAATGAATGTAATTAGAAAGGCATTATAAAATAACATTAATAAATGCACCCTCATATGATTTTTTGTGTTGTTTTCTATTTAACTAAATAATCGATTAAAGTTGAACAAAAAATATAGATATTTTGACTCACTTCTATATTTTTTTCTTATATATTTTACACATTACTTAAGTAAAGTTATACTTGTCAATTGTTTAATGATTTAGTAAGTGTAATTGAATTATCAAAAAAAATATTTACAATTTTGTGGGCCACTTTTAGTGTGCTTTTAAATTAATAGTTTTTTATATTTTGATATCATGTTAGTCTTTAATTTTATTTATTGTATTGAGTTTTTGTTATGAATCTTCGATGTTTATTAATTTTTAATTTTTTTTACATACATCACTCTTCAAAAAAAATTAATTTTAATTTAACTTTTAATATTACGAAAAAAATATACAATTATATTATATTAGATAAATACAAACTAATATTTATTCTTTTATTTTTAATATATAAAATACATTTTTAATTTTTTGAATTCAAAACAAAATATAAAACTAATAAATAATTATAATAGTTCTTTATCATAATACTTTGATTAAATATCAAAAGAAAAAAATTAATTAAAATTTTCATTTTTCAATTAATATTTTAGGATATTATTTAAAAAATAAAAAAAATGATATATAATGATAATATTTCTTTTGAGATTAGTTTTGTTTTATATATTTCTAAATAACAAAATTTTAAAAATAATTGGACTATATTGCTTCTAAATTAAAATATTCAAATGAATTTTTGATCATTCTCCATATACAAAAGAAATAAATTAATATTTTATAAACTGAAATCATAAATATTAAAATTGAAACAAAAGGAAAAGTTAGGTGTTTTAATAGGCCGAGAATCATACAATTTAAAATATGTAAAACTGATAAATATTTCAACAATTTGCATTATTTTTTAATTCTCAATCATAATTAAACTAATTTCATATTTATAACAATTGATAATTATGTGATTTTTAAATATTTTATATGATCATCAAAAATAAGTTTAATTGTCCCTAATACCTAAAAGAAACTTTTGTGATAATTATCACAGAGTATTTGTTTCTTTTTATAATTTGCATAATTTGTTTCATATTATTGTAACTACAATTAAATGACTAACCAATATTTGAGGTTAAGAAAATATCAATTTTTTTGTTCTCATGTAAATGATAACTCCAAAAAATTGGGAAAAAATATCAAATTATTCATCCATAATTATTAGAATATTAACATATTACAAAATTGTTTATCATTTGTTATTTTTTACATAAAATATAATATATTTTACTTATAAAAACGATAACTCACTGAATTGTAATATTTTAGAAAAATTTTGTTATAATTGGCATATCATTTATCTCGACTTTTTACGTTTATATAATTTAATTCTATGTGACTAAAATTATAACTAAGTATTGTCATGATTGATTATTAATATAAAAATATGTGCATTGAATGCTTGATATTTTTATTTTGTTTTTTGAATTATGAAACTAATATGTAATAAATATTATATATTTTATATTACCTTTGGTTTTATGTATACAACAATTTTTTTAGAAAATTTATAAAATAAATAAACATTAGTATTTATAAATTTCACTTATTCATGAAAAATAATAAAATTTAGATAAAAATATTTAATTGTAAAAAATTATTTTCCTCTCAATATATATTAGACTAGCTTTTATTGTCGGGAATAGTTATGATTTAAAATATATTATTAAAATATTTTAAAAAAATTATAATTTAAATGAATTTATCAATGAAACAAAGTACTTTATAATGTAAAATTAAATTATTAAAGTGAATTTACTTTTTAAAAATAAATAATATTATTAGATTACATAATTTTTAAGATTATATTTTAATAAAAATAATAATTTTTTTATTTAATATATTATATATTGGCATCATATATATTTTATTTCTACATATTGAATATAAGCTATATTACATAATAGTTAATACTTCATATCTTTTGTATAAATAAATTTAATCATTAAAATTTTTTTCACTATTTACATTTCATATCTATTTTATTTAATTAAAAAGAATGGTGATTTAAAAGAACAACAAAACAATCTAAAATAAATTAATTAAAAAAACCTTTAAACATTAATGAATAAATTAATAAAACAAAGGTTTTAAATTCATTGAATTTATTTTATCGAGTTTAGAATATTATTGAATTTTTAAATTTTTTTTTATCAAATTATATATATATATATATTTATTTATTTATTTATTTATTTATTTATTTAAATGTATCACAGATCTCAAAAATGATTTCATGTTAATTTTTTTTAACATAAAGAATTAACAAGTCAATTATATCATTTATATAAGAAAAAAGTTTATTTTATAATTTTCAATATTTCAGTTAATATTTTATTTTAAAAATAAAAAATAATAAATAACATCAATTGCTATTTCGAGATTATATTTTTACATATTTTTAAAATAATAAATTTTAAAAAATAATTGGACTATATCACTATTTAATTAATATATTGAAATGTAGTTTTCTTCAATCTTCATTTTTAAAAAATAAATTAATAGTTTATAATCTGAAATCATAATATTTAAAATGAAAAAAATGGAAAAGTGACATGTTTATTTATACGCCGAAAATAATATAACAAAAGTCGCATAAAAAAAACAGTTTTTATATTGCGCTGTTCCGCATAGTTAATTATATGCAACCATAACAAAATTTGACGCCCGCTGAGTTGCGGTTTTCCGCAGGAATTCGTGATGGTTAGCTCATGGGTTTTTCGCTTCCGTCCGCATACTTACAATTATGCGGTTATACGCATATTACTGATATTGATTACGGTGCGGCAGATATAATAAAATAACGGAAGTTTTTTTACGAAGATTGAACGGTTGCACATTAAAGACCAATTATTTCGCGTACCATATTAATTTTAGGGTGAAATTCGAAAAATAAATATAAACTATTTTTTATTAAAAAAATAAAATTTTTAGAGTCTTATATCATTATTTATTAAACCAACCAGTTTGGATTCTTTACTTTCTTAACATTATAAAATTTATTTATTATATAATTAAAATAAGTAATCATTTTATTTGAAAATAAAAAAGAAATATTATTTAATAAATAATAATTATGTATATTTTTAAAAATAAAAAAAATTAAATGTTTCTTTTTCTTTTACATTTGAAATCTTGCATTAATAAACAAATTAAAAAATTATTATAAACTTAAATCCTAAATATCGAAAATATGTAAGACCGATAAATATTTTCAACAATTTGCATCATTTGTTAATTATCTATCATAATTAAACTTGTTGCATATTTGTAACTATTGTTAATTATGTGGTTTTTAAATTTTTTATCCGATCGTTAAAAATTAATTGAATTGTTCCTAGTTTCTAAAATAAAATTTTGTGATAATTAGCACATCGTATTTGTTTCATTTTATAGTTTGCATAAAATCTAAGAAAATAAATTTATAATGACTATTTGTAATTGTAAAATTGTAGTTAAAAGTTTATATCATTCTAATGACATTTTAGAATTAATTAATTCAGTATCTATAACTATTTTTCTTAGAATCATCATGTTGTATTATTTTTCTTTTTATTTTAGATTTTTAATATCCATAAACACATTATTATCATTTTAAATATTTTTTTTTTAATATTTAGAAAGATATTTTGGAGATGTCTTAAAGAGATTTTGATGTATTTTAAATGTTTTAGAATATTTTTTATAAAAATAGTCGGTTTGCTTTTCAATATTTTTTATCTTTTGTATTCCAAAAATTATCAATA
The DNA here is from genome assembly GCA_023846275.1 of Vanilla planifolia. Taxonomy (NCBI): domain Eukaryota; kingdom Viridiplantae; phylum Streptophyta; class Magnoliopsida; order Asparagales; family Orchidaceae; genus Vanilla; species Vanilla planifolia. The sequence goes on along the minus strand of CM043867.1, from coordinate 41,836,256 downwards.
TATATATATAATACAATAATAGTTTAGCTTATTAATCTATGAAAATAGTTGCATATTTTTGAGATGTTGAAAGGTTGCATTTTTCGCATAATCAATTCTATATGACCACATTTAAATCATTTTCATATTTGTAAGATTTGAAAAATTTTGAGAATATGAACACGTTATTTTTGGCATTTTTACATCACATAATTTTATTTATACAATCATACCGATAATTGAATAATTTTTATAATGTAGGATCAAAAGAAAAAAAATACATTTATTAATAAGATTTTTTGAATTTTTTTAATTATGAATCATAACTATAATTTTGTCATTACGATATTTTAAGATTTCATATGAATTTTAAAAATATTATCACGTTATTTTCGACATTTTTACATCTATATAATTTTATTTATTTGATCATATCTATAATTGAATAATTTTTATTATGATGGATCAAAAGAAAAAAATATATAAATTAATAATTTTTTTTTACTTTTTTTGAATTACGAATCATAGCTATCATTTTGTTATTATGATAATTTAAATTAATTAGTTAATAAAAAAGTCATAAACTGTTATGTTTGATTTTTTTGATAGAAAAAATTGATGAATAGAAAAGATAATTTGGAATTAATCATTTATACTAACTAATGCCTTACTCCGGAAGAGATGGGCAGGACAGATGGCGAAGAGCCTTGGAAAGGTCCAACGCAAAGGTCTCATCAGCCGCAGCTTTTCGCCATTGTATGATAGCGGTCACAATCTTCGCAGCTGGCGTGCGTTATCAGAAGGCATGATGCAGCTTATTCCATGCATGCTGCAGCTTATTCCATGCATGCTGCATTGATAGAGATGTAAAACTAGGTGAGGTATGGATCGAAGATGGACGCTCCCCATACCCCGTTTGGCAGGGAGGCTACAGAGGATCTTTAAATTCCTGCACGGTGCAAAGCGTGGTCGACCGAAAGGCGGCGAGCTGCAAGCTTGCAGTGGAAGTCGACGGCGGTTTGTAAATGGGAGGACCTTAATGCGAGGTTTTAAGCTTTTGAAAGTTTCCAGTCGATAGCGGCGGCTACATGGTGTCGCACGGCCGTGGTTAAATCAAGAGGTTGCCGATGAACGGTCAAAGCTTTATAATATTCATTTTTTGTGTATATATTTTTTTCATTAATGAAGTTATTTAATCGATATAAGATTATAAAATTATATTTTAAAAACATTAATATAATTTTATGAACATATAAATTGAAAAACATTTGTGCATAAAATATATTTTTTTAGCAAATTAATATAAAAATAGAATTTTTTTTCTTTCAAATGCATAATATTTCGAAAGATGGAAATTATTTTTTTTTTGCTGCAAAACAAATAAGAATTTAATATTTAAATTTTTTTAAATCGTATTTTAATTACTAAATAATATTTATAAAAATTAAAATTCATATAAAATAAATAATATTTTTATTTGTGATATGTAAATAAATAAGTTTTAAAGGTAATTTTATATTAGTTAGTTATAGTTATAAAAACTATGTAATAAAGTAATAAAGTGTTTTTTTTATTTTAAAAATTAAGATGAAGATAAATATAAATTTAATTTTTAATAAATAAAAATGTTGATGATTAGAAATAATATTCTAATCTAACTGTTGATGAATTTTTATGTTAATATCTGACCCGGCCCAATTCGACCATACCCAGCCCAACAAGGCCCCTTGTCATGCCCCGCCCCGCACAACCCAGGCCATCCCAGCACAGACCAGGCCACCCATCCCAGACAACCCCAGCCCAGCCAACCAACCCAGATCAGCCCAGCCCAACCCAGCCCATACCAGACCAGACCTGATTAGACCAGACCAGACCGAACCAGACCAGACCGAACCAGACCAGACCAGACCGGACGAGACCAGACTGGACCGAACCAGACCAGACCGAACCAGGCAAGACTAGACCAGACCAAACCAGATTAGACAAGACCAGACCAGACCGAACCAGACCGATCAGACCAAACAGAACCAGAACAGACCAGACCAAACAAAATCGAACCAGACCAGACCAGACCAGAATAGACCGAAGCAGACCGTTATATAATTTAATTCTATGTTACTAAAATAATAATTAAATGTTGTCATTATTGATTACTAATAGAAATGTATGTGTATTTTGAGTTTAATGTATTTGTTTTGTTTTTTATGTTACAAAACAAATAAATAATAAATGTAATATATTTTATATTACCTTTTATTTTATGTGTATAATCAATTTTTTAAAAAAATTATAGAATACATACGCATTAGTATTTATACATTTCACTAATTCATGATAAATAATAAAATTTAAATAAAAATATTTAATTGTAAAATGATTTCTTCTTAATATATTTCATATAATCTATTATTATTGAGAATAATTGTGATATAAAATATATTATTAAAATTATTTTAAAAAAAACATCTAATTAAATTAAATTTATTAGTGAAACAAATGTTTTATAATATGAAATTAAATTATTCAAGTGAATTTATTTTTTAAATATAAACAATATTATTATATTACATAATTTTTAAAATTATATTTTTATAAAATTTAAATTTTTTTATTTAACATATTATATATTAACATCATATACATTATATTTGGTTTCAACGTATTGAACATAAACTATAATATATATAATACATGATATTAAAATATTAAAAACCATTAATTTAAAAGCACACTAAAAGTGAGTTGCCCACAAAATTGTAAATAATTTTTTTTCGATAATTCAATTACAATTATTAAATCATTAAACAATTGACAAGTATAGCTTTACTTAGTAATGTACAAAATATATAAGACCGTCCGCATAAAAAGAATTATGCGGAAATTGGAAATGGCCAAAATCCGTGAGCTAACACTCACGGTTTTCCTGCGAATTCGCCGAATCCGAGTGTTGCTCGGTTTTACAATGTCGCATAGAACTACTATGCGGACACCCGCAAAACTACGAAAGCGCCAAATATGCTACACTTGTTTATTTGGTTCGTGATTAAAGTAGAATATTTCCCCGTTTTTATTTTTTAAAATATTTACGATATTAAGTTATTTGTAAAATGTTTTCTAAATTTTTTTATTGGTGAAATATCAGAACAAAATAAAACACAATTTCTAATAAAAATTTTAAACATATAATAATATTATTTTTTAAAATATATTATTTCAAAGCTATATTAAACTATTATAGTTATTTATTAGATATATTTTTTTATTTTAAAATCAAAAATTTAATTTGTTGATCACACAATAATAAATTAATTTGGAAGGTTTAGAAAAAAATAGAATTATAAAATGTCCAAATGTGGTCTCGTAAATAATTATATAAAAATCAAAAGGTTAAATTCATTTCACAAACGTAATTTATATATTTATTAATTCTTTATCCTAAAAGAAAAAATTAAAATTTAATGATTTCTTATGAATGATATATATAAATATATGTATAATAAATAGGTAAAAAATAAAACTTTCACATGTTAGAATGTCCACAATGAATCTATAATATTTTATATGAATTCGATGAGTTAGTTAGGATTAAATGCTAACAATATATGAAAATATCAAAAAATAAAAATAACCCTTGCTAATATCTCAGTTAAATTAACTTATTAAACTATGATAAAATTCATATTTTACAATTCTATGACACCAACCAAATTATAATCTAATAAAAATTAATTTAAAAATTAGACAAAATGGATAAAAAAGCAGCATAAATACTACATAAATACCCACATTATTTCTTTCAAAACTTAATTCATTATATAATTTAATAAAAAAATATCATGATAAAGAAGATTATACGAGTGTCCATTTGTCAAGATTATTAACCGACGACTTCTCAAATGTATTTATTTTATTTAAATCTCAAAAGGCAAACAGCACATCTAAACACTTTCATAACTTTCTTTAATGATTAATATCAATATTTTCGAACAAAATACCTTGTTAATAAGCATTATTTTTTCTCTTCATCTCTCGACTCCTGCTTTTTTCTTTTTAAAAATAGCTTAAAAGTACCATGTTCAAGCACGTGTTTTAGTGTAGTGAAATTCCACTACTTGGAAGAAGTACCTCAAGTTGATGGCTTTCGATTTTGGCAAAAGTGTGAATGATGGTATACCACAAATAATAAAGAATGTATATGCGTGAGAATTATTCAAATAAGTTTTTGGAAAAATTTACTACAATAAATAATGTATGATTTAACATTAATTAAAATATTTCTAGGCATAAAGTTTTCAAATACTATTTTAAAATAATCAATTATATGTTTTAGATTTTTATGAAAAACTTGACAATTATTTCATGTGATTTTTAAAATCGTATCTTAAGTAATAAAAAATAGATTAATATAAATAAATTGAGAGTTCTAATAATTCTATATTCGTAACACAACAAATGATATCAAAGGTTGAGCACAAAAATTTTTAATTTTAATTGTAAATTTCACTAAAATAATTTCACTTTGTCAATACATAATAAAAAACAAAAAACAAGTATAACTATAGAAGAATAAATATAACAATAATCAAAATTTTTAGTTGAAAACTAATATTGAATATAATTAATTATTCATATTACATAAATAAAATAATTTACTTCTTTAATTAAAAAATCATAATAATTTCTTAAGATAAAAAGATAAACTTTTATCGATTTTATTTAGAGTATTTATGAAAAAAACTATCAACAAAAATAAATTATGTACCAAATTTAAGTTTTAAAATTCCAAATATAATTTCTTTTTTGAATTTTATCTATTGCACTGAAAGAAACATTAATCGAAAACTACGCTTGAAAACTTTAACTTGGATTCTCACTTACCCTGGTTTATAAATCGTTATTTATTTCTAATTCTTAACAAAAAAAAAAAAAGAGAATGTATTGGAATACAAATGTCGATAAATGATATTTAAAAGCGTCAATTGATCTCTAATGTTTCGAGAAAAACTTATATTTGAATGAACTTAACGAATCCCCTAACAAATATAAACAATGACATAAGTGTTACGTTAAGTTTTCTAATTTCTTATCAAAATATCATTACAAGTCTTCTTCGTTGGATAAAATGTATGCATAGACATATGTACTATATGTAAAAGCTTACATACTATATTCAATCTTAAAACTTTACAAAAAAAAACATAAGAAATCATCATCCATTGTATATTATTTGTGCACTTATGAATCTTATGTTGAGAATATAATATATTGTGTGTAATTCTCTTGACACAAGAACGTGAAGAGAATGTACTTATTTACCATAAACATGATTTTAAGTATAATACATGGATGGTAAATGTATTATACGTGATATCAATATATTGTAGTTAAGTACAAAGATTATTCTTCTATAAAAATGTAATCTTAACAACCTTGTATATTATAAATTTTTTTATTCATTTAATGTATTTCAATGTTTTAGGGACACATTTATTAGTGTAATATATAAATTTTAATGCATCATATGATTTGATCATATAAGGCAAATAATTTTCTTTCGAATAATTTCCAAACCAATGGAGTATCCCTTCATCTTAAATGTCATTGAAGCTGTTAGAAAATTATGTAATTAAAACATTTATGAACCTACATAATGATGAGTGATCATCAAGTCTCAGTTTTATAAATTCAATATATAAAATATACTAAAAATACGTATAATAATGCCATAATAAATATTTATTATTATTAAGTTCAAATGTTATCTTTCAAACTCATGGGGTCAAATCTTTTGCCCATGTCAAAAGGTCTACTCCACTGTTGATGATCATTACCTTAATCGAAGTAACGCTCTCAGCTCAGTAATCGTATTAACTTTAAAGTTGAAATACGAAATTATGGTTATCATAAAAGTTTCTACTTCGCTTTGAAAAATTAATTCACTCTATTAATATAATTTTATATTATGAAAGATTGATTTTGTTATTAATCAATTCATGATACATTTAAAAAAATTTATATAAATTTTCTTTAAATCCTAATTATTTGGACAAAGCAAAAGTATATTTTAAAGAAGAAACAGATAATATTTTTAACAATTAAGCTTTCTTTTATTAAATTTATTATTTTTCATGTACATCTTAATATGAAAATATTAATTTATATTTATTTCATAAATTTTTTTAAAAGTTTATTACAATTATCATTGAAATGGATTTAAAATTATTATCATTTTATGTTTCGCAATTTAATAAATACATCTTAGCCAATGATGCGCAAATTTTCTTATGGATCCCACACCATAACTACAGTCATATAAAAAACTTTATGTCGACATTAAAGCAAGACAAAAAACATCGCATCAACCATTACAAGATTTCTTCGAGAAGCAATAATTAGCAGGGACATCAATTTAGTAACAACGAGATAAAAGATATTATACAGAAAATTACAAAGCAATACACAAAGCAAAATATAAAAATATTTTATTAATGATCGTTGATCATCGAACTATACAAATAACTATTCAAAATAATTGTTCGTTTTACATATTGTTAGCATTTCGATTTTTTTGTATGATACATTTTTTATTTTTTATTTTTATTTTTTTTGTTCAAGTAGATTTGAATAAAATAAAATATGACATAGAATAACTTAAAATCTTAACTCTTACAAAACTTAAGTTTAATTTGTATACGATTGTTGTGTTTGAAAATAATAATTTTTTTGAAATTTATATCACTATTTTTTATTATTAAATAATTTAATAGTTTTAATAAAGTGGTTCATGATATCATATAGATATTTACATAAAACCCAAAACATTAATTTATTCAAATAAATAATAGTTTAATATTTATTTTAAAATGCTCTTAAAAACTGGCTACGTAATGTATATTTTTTCCGAACTTCGAAAAAAGAAAAAAAAAGGATTCGATTAAGCAAAAGATTTTTTTTTCCTTTGGTCCCGCACAATAACATCCCAGCACAATTATAGGAAAGTCCGCATAAACAGTATTATGCGGACGCTGGAAATGGCCAAAATCCGTGAGCTAACTAACACTCACGGTTTTCCTGCGAATTCGCCGAATCCGAGGGTTGCTTTTTTACTATGTCGCATAGAACTACTATGCGGATACCCGGAAAACTACGAAAAGCCAAATATGCGACACTTGTTTATTTGGTTCGTGATTAACGTAGAATATTTCCCCGTTTTTATTTTTTTAAATATTTACGATATTAAGTTATTTGTAAAATGTTCTCTAAATTTTTTTATTGGTGAAATATCAAAACAAAATAAAACGCAATTTCTTATAAAAATTTTAAACATATAATATTATTTATTTTTAAAGTATATAGTTTCAAAGCTATATTAAACTATTATAGTTATTTATTAGCTATATTTTTTATTTTAAAATCCAAAATTTAATTTGTTGATCACATAATAATAAATTAATTTGGAAGGTTTAGAAAAGAATAGAATTATAAATTGTCGAGACGTGGTCTCGTAAATAACTATATAAAAATCAAAAAGTTAAATTCATTTCACAAACGTAATTTAATATATTTATTAATTCCATATCCTAACAACCCAGCGCAATTATAGGACCGTCCGCATAAAAAGCATTATGCGGACACTCGAAATGGCCAAAATCCCTGAGCTAACACACACGGTTTTCCTGCGAATTCGCCGAATATAAGGGTAGCTCGGTTTTACAATGTCGCATAGAACTACAATGCGGATACCCGCAAAACTACGAAGGCGCCAAATATGCGACACTTGTTTATTGGGTTCGTGATTAACGTTTAATAGTAGGGAAAAAATAAAACTTTTCTAGTTATTTATTAGCTATATAACGTAGAATATTAGTAAAATTATTTGTAAAATGTTTTCTAAATTTTTTTTTATTGGTGAAATATCAAAACAAAATAAAACGAAATTTCTTATAAAAAATCATATAATAATATTATTTTTTAAAATATATTATTTCAAAGCTATATTAAACTATTATAGTTATTTATTAGATATATTTTTTTATTTTAAAATCAAAAATTTAATTTGTTGATCACACAATAATAAATTAATTTGGAAGGTTTAGAAAAAAATAGAATTATAAAATGTCCAAATGTGGTCTCGTAAATAATTATATAAAAATCAAAAGGTTAAATTCATTTCACAAACGTAATTTATATATTTATTAATTCTTTATCCTAAAAGAAAAAATTAAAATTTAATGATTTCTTATGAATGATATATATAAATATATGTATAATAAATAGGTAAAAAATAAAACTTTCACATGTTAGAATGTCCACAATGAATCTATAATATTTTATATGAATTCGATGAGTTAGTTAGGATTAAATGCTAACAATATATGAAAATATCAAAAAATAAAAATAACCCTTGCTAATATCTCAGTTAAATTAACTTATTAAACTATGATAAAATTCATATTTTACAATTCTATGACACCAACCAAATTATAATCTAATAAAAATTAATTTAAAAATTAGACAAAATGGATAAAAAAGCAGCATAAATACTACATAAATACCCACATTATTTCTTTCAAAACTTAATTCATTATATAATTTAATAAAAAAATATCATGATAAAGAAGATTATACGAGTGTCCATTTGTCAAGATTATTAACCGACGACTTCTCAAATGTATTTATTTTATTTAAATCTCAAAAGGCAAACAGCACATCTAAACACTTTCATAACTTTCTTTAATGATTAATATCAATATTTTCGAACAAAATACCTTGTTAATAAGCATTATTTTTTCTCTTCATCTCTCGACTCCTGCTTTTTTCTTTTTAAAAATAGCTTAAAAGTACCATGTTCAAGCACGTGTTTTAGTGTAGTGAAATTCCACTACTTGGAAGAAGTACCTCAAGTTGATGGCTTTCGATTTTGGCAAAAGTGTGAATGATGGTATACCACAAATAATAAAGAATGTATATGCGTGAGAATTATTCAAATAAGTTTTTGGAAAAATTTACTACAATAAATAATGTATGATTTAACATTAATTAAAATATTTCTAGGCATAAAGTTTTCAAATACTATTTTAAAATAATCAATTATATGTTTTAGATTTTTATGAAAAACTTGACAATTATTTCATGTGATTTTTAAAATCGTATCTTAAGTAATAAAAAATAGATTAATATAAATAAATTGAGAGTTCTAATAATTCTATATTCGTAACACAACAAATGATATCAAAGGTTGAGCACAAAAATTTTTAATTTTAATTGTAAATTTCACTAAAATAATTTCACTTTGTCAATACATAATAAAAAACAAAAAACAAGTATAACTATAGAAGAATAAATATAACAATAATCAAAATTTTTAGTTGAAAACTAATATTGAATATAATTAATTATTCATATTACATAAATAAAATAATTTACTTCTTTAATTAAAAAATCATAATAATTTCTTAAGATAAAAAGATAAACTTTTATCGATTTTATTTAGAGTATTTATGAAAAAAACTATCAACAAAAATAAATTATGTACCAAATTTAAGTTTTAAAATTCCAAATATAATTTCTTTTTTGAATTTTATCTATTGCACTGAAAGAAACATTAATCGAAAACTACGCTTGAAAACTTTAACTTGGATTCTCACTTACCCTGGTTTATAAATCGTTATTTATTTCTAATTCTTAACAAAAAAAAAAAAAGAGAATGTATTGGAATACAAATGTCGATAAATGATATTTAAAAGCGTCAATTGATCTCTAATGTTTCGAGAAAAACTTATATTTGAATGAACTTAACGAATCCCCTAACAAATATAAACAATGACATAAGTGTTACGTTAAGTTTTCTAATTTCTTATCAAAATATCATTACAAGTCTTCTTCGTTGGATAAAATGTATGCATAGACATATGTACTATATGTAAAAGCTTACATACTATATTCAATCTTAAAACTTTACAAAAAAAAACATAAGAAATCATCATCCATTGTATATTATTTGTGCACTTATGAATCTTATGTTGAGAATATAATATATTGTGTGTAATTCTCTTGACACAAGAACGTGAAGAGAATGTACTTATTTACCATAAACATGATTTTAAGTATAATACATGGATGGTAAATGTATTATACGTGATATCAATATATTGTAGTTAAGTACAAAGATTATTCTTCTATAAAAATGTAATCTTAACAACCTTGTATATTATAAATTTTTTTATTCATTTAATGTATTTCAATGTTTTAGGGACACATTTATTAGTGTAATATATAAATTTTAATGCATCATATGATTTGATCATATAAGGCAAATAATTTTCTTTCGAATAATTTCCAAACCAATGGAGTATCCCTTCATCTTAAATGTCATTGAAGCTGTTAGAAAATTATGTAATTAAAACATTTATGAACCTACATAATGATGAGTGATCATCAAGTCTCAGTTTTATAAATTCAATATATAAAATATACTAAAAATACGTATAATAATGCCATAATAAATATTTATTATTATTAAGTTCAAATGTTATCTTTCAAACTCATGGGGTCAAATCTTTTGCCCATGTCAAAAGGTCTACTCCACTGTTGATGATCATTACCTTAATCGAAGTAACGCTCTCAGCTCAGTAATCGTATTAACTTTAAAGTTGAAATACGAAATTATGGTTATCATAAAAGTTTCTACTTCGCTTTGAAAAATTAATTCACTCTATTAATATAATTTTATATTATGAAAGATTGATTTTGTTATTAATCAATTCATGATACATTTAAAAAAATTTATATAAATTTTCTTTAAATCCTAATTATTTGGACAAAGCAAAAGTATATTTTAAAGAAGAAACAGATAATATTTTTAACAATTAAGCTTTCTTTTATTAAATTTATTATTTTTCATGTACATCTTAATATGAAAATATTAATTTATATTTATTTCATAAATTTTTTTAAAAGTTTATTACAATTATCATTGAAATGGATTTAAAATTATTATCATTTTATGTTTCGCAATTTAATAAATACATCTTAGCCAATGATGCGCAAATTTTCTTATGGATCCCACACCATAACTACAGTCATATAAAAAACTTTATGTCGACATTAAAGCAAGACAAAAAACATCGCATCAACCATTACAAGATTTCTTCGAGAAGCAATAATTAGCAGGGACATCAATTTAGTAACAACGAGATAAAAGATATTATACAGAAAATTACAAAGCAATACACAAAGCAAAATATAAAAATATTTTATTAATGATCGTTGATCATCGAACTATACAAATAACTATTCAAAATAATTGTTCGTTTTACATATTGTTAGCATTTCGATTTTTTTGTATGATACATTTTTTATTTTTTATTTTTATTTTTTTTGTTCAAGTAGATTTGAATAAAATAAAATATGACATAGAATAACTTAAAATCTTAACTCTTACAAAACTTAAGTTTAATTTGTATACGATTGTTGTGTTTGAAAATAATAATTTTTTTGAAATTTATATCACTATTTTTTATTATTAAATAATTTAATAGTTTTAATAAAGTGGTTCATGATATCATATAGATATTTACATAAAACCCAAAACATTAATTTATTCAAATAAATAATAGTTTAATATTTATTTTAAAATGCTCTTAAAAACTGGCTACGTAATGTATATTTTTTCCGAACTTCGAAAAAAGAAAAAAAAAGGATTCGATTAAGCAAAAGATTTTTTTTTCCTTTGGTCCCGCACAATAACATCCCAGCACAATTATAGGAAAGTCCGCATAAACAGTATTATGCGGACGCTGGAAATGGCCAAAATCCGTGAGCTAACTAACACTCACGGTTTTCCTGCGAATTCGCCGAATCCGAGGGTTGCTTTTTTACTATGTCGCATAGAACTACTATGCGGATACCCGGAAAACTACGAAAAGCCAAATATGCGACACTTGTTTATTTGGTTCGTGATTAACGTAGAATATTTCCCCGTTTTTATTTTTTTAAATATTTACGATATTAAGTTATTTGTAAAATGTTCTCTAAATTTTTTTATTGGTGAAATATCAAAACAAAATAAAACGCAATTTCTTATAAAAATTTTAAACATATAATATTATTTATTTTTAAAGTATATAGTTTCAAAGCTATATTAAACTATTATAGTTATTTATTAGCTATATTTTTTATTTTAAAATCCAAAATTTAATTTGTTGATCACATAATAATAAATTAATTTGGAAGGTTTAGAAAAGAATAGAATTATAAATTGTCGAGACGTGGTCTCGTAAATAACTATATAAAAATCAAAAAGTTAAATTCATTTCACAAACGTAATTTAATATATTTATTAATTCCATATCCTAACAACCCAGCGCAATTATAGGACCGTCCGCATAAAAAGCATTATGCGGACACTCGAAATGGCCAAAATCCCTGAGCTAACACACACGGTTTTCCTGCGAATTCGCCGAATATAAGGGTAGCTCGGTTTTACAATGTCGCATAGAACTACAATGCGGATACCCGCAAAACTACGAAGGCGCCAAATATGCGACACTTGTTTATTGGGTTCGTGATTAACGTTTAATAGTAGGGAAAAAATAAAACTTTTCTAGTTATTTATTAGCTATATAACGTAGAATATTAGTAAAATTATTTGTAAAATGTTTTCTAAATTTTTTTTTATTGGTGAAATATCAAAACAAAATAAAACGAAATTTCTTATAAAAAATCATATAATAATATTATTTTTTAAAATATATTATTTCAAAGCTATATTAAACTATTATAGTTATTTATTAGATATATTTTTTTATTTTAAAATCAAAAATTTAATTTGTTGATCACACAATAATAAATTAATTTGGAAGGTTTAGAAAAAAATAGAATTATAAAATGTCCAAATGTGGTCTCGTAAATAATTATATAAAAATCAAAAGGTTAAATTCATTTCACAAACGTAATTTATATATTTATTAATTCTTTATCCTAAAAGAAAAAATTAAAATTTAATGATTTCTTATGAATGATATATATAAATATATGTATAATAAATAGGTAAAAAATAAAACTTTCACATGTTAGAATGTCCACAATGAATCTATAATATTTTATATGAATTCGATGAGTTAGTTAGGATTAAATGCTAACAATATATGAAAATATCAAAAAATAAAAATAACCCTTGCTAATATCTCAGTTAAATTAACTTATTAAACTATGATAAAATTCATATTTTACAATTCTATGACACCAACCAAATTATAATCTAATAAAAATTAATTTAAAAATTAGACAAAATGGATAAAAAAGCAGCATAAATACTACATAAATACCCACATTATTTCTTTCAAAACTTAATTCATTATATAATTTAATAAAAAAATATCATGATAAAGAAGATTATACGAGTGTCCATTTGTCAAGATTATTAACCGACGACTTCTCAAATGTATTTATTTTATTTAAATCTCAAAAGGCAAACAGCACATCTAAACACTTTCATAACTTTCTTTAATGATTAATATCAATATTTTCGAACAAAATACCTTGTTAATAAGCATTATTTTTTCTCTTCATCTCTCGACTCCTGCTTTTTTCTTTTTAAAAATAGCTTAAAAGTACCATGTTCAAGCACGTGTTTTAGTGTAGTGAAATTCCACTACTTGGAAGAAGTACCTCAAGTTGATGGCTTTCGATTTTGGCAAAAGTGTGAATGATGGTATACCACAAATAATAAAGAATGTATATGCGTGAGAATTATTCAAATAAGTTTTTGGAAAAATTTACTACAATAAATAATGTATGATTTAACATTAATTAAAATATTTCTAGGCATAAAGTTTTCAAATACTATTTTAAAATAATCAATTATATGTTTTAGATTTTTATGAAAAACTTGACAATTATTTCATGTGATTTTTAAAATCGTATCTTAAGTAATAAAAAATAGATTAATATAAATAAATTGAGAGTTCTAATAATTCTATATTCGTAACACAACAAATGATATCAAAGGTTGAGCACAAAAATTTTTAATTTTAATTGTAAATTTCACTAAAATAATTTCACTTTGTCAATACATAATAAAAAACAAAAAACAAGTATAACTATAGAAGAATAAATATAACAATAATCAAAATTTTTAGTTGAAAACTAATATTGAATATAATTAATTATTCATATTACATAAATAAAATAATTTACTTCTTTAATTAAAAAATCATAATAATTTCTTAAGATAAAAAGATAAACTTTTATCGATTTTATTTAGAGTATTTATGAAAAAAACTATCAACAAAAATAAATTATGTACCAAATTTAAGTTTTAAAATTCCAAATATAATTTCTTTTTTGAATTTTATCTATTGCACTGAAAGAAACATTAATCGAAAACTACGCTTGAAAACTTTAACTTGGATTCTCACTTACCCTGGTTTATAAATCGTTATTTATTTCTAATTCTTAACAAAAAAAAAAAAAGAGAATGTATTGGAATACAAATGTCGATAAATGATATTTAAAAGCGTCAATTGATCTCTAATGTTTCGAGAAAAACTTATATTTGAATGAACTTAACGAATCCCCTAACAAATATAAACAATGACATAAGTGTTACGTTAAGTTTTCTAATTTCTTATCAAAATATCATTACAAGTCTTCTTCGTTGGATAAAATGTATGCATAGACATATGTACTATATGTAAAAGCTTACATACTATATTCAATCTTAAAACTTTACAAAAAAAAACATAAGAAATCATCATCCATTGTATATTATTTGTGCACTTATGAATCTTATGTTGAGAATATAATATATTGTGTGTAATTCTCTTGACACAAGAACGTGAAGAGAATGTACTTATTTACCATAAACATGATTTTAAGTATAATACATGGATGGTAAATGTATTATACGTGATATCAATATATTGTAGTTAAGTACAAAGATTATTCTTCTATAAAAATGTAATCTTAACAACCTTGTATATTATAAATTTTTTTATTCATTTAATGTATTTCAATGTTTTAGGGACACATTTATTAGTGTAATATATAAATTTTAATGCATCATATGATTTGATCATATAAGGCAAATAATTTTCTTTCGAATAATTTCCAAACCAATGGAGTATCCCTTCATCTTAAATGTCATTGAAGCTGTTAGAAAATTATGTAATTAAAACATTTATGAACCTACATAATGATGAGTGATCATCAAGTCTCAGTTTTATAAATTCAATATATAAAATATACTAAAAATACGTATAATAATGCCATAATAAATATTTATTATTATTAAGTTCAAATGTTATCTTTCAAACTCATGGGGTCAAATCTTTTGCCCATGTCAAAAGGTCTACTCCACTGTTGATGATCATTACCTTAATCGAAGTAACGCTCTCAGCTCAGTAATCGTATTAACTTTAAAGTTGAAATACGAAATTATGGTTATCATAAAAGTTTCTACTTCGCTTTGAAAAATTAATTCACTCTATTAATATAATTTTATATTATGAAAGATTGATTTTGTTATTAATCAATTCATGATACATTTAAAAAAATTTATATAAATTTTCTTTAAATCCTAATTATTTGGACAAAGCAAAAGTATATTTTAAAGAAGAAACAGATAATATTTTTAACAATTAAGCTTTCTTTTATTAAATTTATTATTTTTCATGTACATCTTAATATGAAAATATTAATTTATATTTATTTCATAAATTTTTTTAAAAGTTTATTACAATTATCATTGAAATGGATTTAAAATTATTATCATTTTATGTTTCGCAATTTAATAAATACATCTTAGCCAATGATGCGCAAATTTTCTTATGGATCCCACACCATAACTACAGTCATATAAAAAACTTTATGTCGACATTAAAGCAAGACAAAAAACATCGCATCAACCATTACAAGATTTCTTCGAGAAGCAATAATTAGCAGGGACATCAATTTAGTAACAACGAGATAAAAGATATTATACAGAAAATTACAAAGCAATACACAAAGCAAAATATAAAAATATTTTATTAATGATCGTTGATCATCGAACTATACAAATAACTATTCAAAATAATTGTTCGTTTTACATATTGTTAGCATTTCGATTTTTTTGTATGATACATTTTTTATTTTTTATTTTTATTTTTTTTGTTCAAGTAGATTTGAATAAAATAAAATATGACATAGAATAACTTAAAATCTTAACTCTTACAAAACTTAAGTTTAATTTGTATACGATTGTTGTGTTTGAAAATAATAATTTTTTTGAAATTTATATCACTATTTTTTATTATTAAATAATTTAATAGTTTTAATAAAGTGGTTCATGATATCATATAGATATTTACATAAAACCCAAAACATTAATTTATTCAAATAAATAATAGTTTAATATTTATTTTAAAATGCTCTTAAAAACTGGCTACGTAATGTATATTTTTTCCGAACTTCGAAAAAAGAAAAAAAAAGGATTCGATTAAGCAAAAGATTTTTTTTTCCTTTGGTCCCGCACAATAACATCCCAGCACAATTATAGGAAAGTCCGCATAAACAGTATTATGCGGACGCTGGAAATGGCCAAAATCCGTGAGCTAACTAACACTCACGGTTTTCCTGCGAATTCGCCGAATCCGAGGGTTGCTTTTTTACTATGTCGCATAGAACTACTATGCGGATACCCGGAAAACTACGAAAAGCCAAATATGCGACACTTGTTTATTTGGTTCGTGATTAACGTAGAATATTTCCCCGTTTTTATTTTTTTAAATATTTACGATATTAAGTTATTTGTAAAATGTTCTCTAAATTTTTTTATTGGTGAAATATCAAAACAAAATAAAACGCAATTTCTTATAAAAATTTTAAACATATAATATTATTTATTTTTAAAGTATATAGTTTCAAAGCTATATTAAACTATTATAGTTATTTATTAGCTATATTTTTTTATTTTCAAGCAATAACTATAATAGTTAAAAAAACGGAAGTTTTCTTACGAAGATTGAACGGTTGCAAACTAAATATCAATTATTTCGCGTACCATTTTAATTTTAGGGTGAAATTCGTAAAATAAATATAAACTATTATTTATTAAAAAAAATAAAATTTTTAGTGTCTTATATCATTATTTATTAAATCGACCTGTTTGGATTCTTTACTTTCTTAACATTATTAAATTTATTTATTATATAATTAATATAAGTAATCATTATATTTCAAAAAAGTAAAGTCAATAAATATTATTTAATAAATAATAATTATGTATATTTTTATAAATAAAAAATTAAATGTTTGTTTTTCTTTTATTATTCTAATCTTGCATTAATAAACAAATTAGAAAAATATCACAAACTTAAATCCTAAATATTTAAAATATATTAGACGGATAAATATTTTCAACAATTTGCATCATTTGCTAATTATTTATCATAAGTAAACTTGTTGCATATTTGTAACTATTGTTAAATATGTGGTTTTTAAATTTTTTATGTGGTCGTTAAAAATTAATTGAATTGTTCCTAGTTTCTAAAAGAAAATTTTGTGATAATTAGCACATCGTATTTGTTTCATTTTATAGTTTATATAAAATCTAAGAAAATATTTTTATAATGACTATCTGTAATTCTGTAATTGTAGTTAAGCATTTATATCATTTTAATGATATTTTAGAATTAATTAACTCGGTATCTATAACTATTTTTCTTATAACCATTATGTTTTATTATTTTTCTTTTTATTTTCGATTTTTAATATCCATAATCACATTATCACCACTTCAAATTAGAAAGATATTTTGGAGATGTCTTAAAGAGATTTTGATATGTTTTAAATATTTTATAATATTTTTTATAAAAATAGTCGGTTAGTTTTTTTATATTTTTTAGCCTTTGTATACCAAAAAATCAATAATTTTAAGCTATATATATATATAATACAATAATAATTTAGCCTATTAATCTATAAAAATAGTTGCATATTTTTGAGATATTGATAGGTTCTATTTTTCGCATAATCTGTTCTATATGATCACATTTAAATCATTATTTTCCTATTTATAAGATTTGAAAAATTTTGTGAATATTAACACGTTATTTTTGCCATTTTTACATCACATAATTTTATTTATACGGTCATATCGATATTTGTATATTTTTATTATGTAGGACCAAAAGGAAAAAAATGCATTTATTAATAAGATTTTTTTAATTTTTTTAATTATGAATCATGACTATAATTTTGTTATTACGATATTATAAGATTTCATATAAATTTTATAAATATTATCATGTTATTTTCGACTTTTTTACATCTATATAATTGTATTTATTTAATCATATCTATAGAAAAACATTTGTGCATAAAGTATATATTTTTAACAAATTAATGTGCAAAAATAGAATTTTTTTTTGTTTCAAATGTATAATATTTCAAAAGATGAAAATTGTTTTTTTTTCTGCAAAATGAATAATAATGTAAAATTTCAATCTTATTAAATTGTACCAATATTTTTAATTACTAAATAATACTTACAAAAATTTATATTCATATAAAATAAATAATATTACTATTTATTATATGTAAATATATAAGTTTTAAAGATAATTTTATATTAGTTAGTTATTGTTATAATAACTATGTAATAAAGTAATAAAGTGTTTTTTTTTAATTTTAAAAATTAAGATGAAGATAAAAAAAATTTAATTTTAAATAAATAAGAATGTTGATGATTGGGCATAATATTGTAATCTAAATGTTGAAGAATTTTTATGTTAATACCCGAACCTGCCCGATTCGACCCGACTAGGCCATTCCCACACAAGACCAGAGCAGCCCAACTCGGCAAGGCCCCGCCCCCGCACCGCCCCACCCACCAGCGAGCCCAGCCCAGACCTGACCAGACCTGACCTGATCTGACCTGACCAGACCAGACCAGACCAGCCCAGACCAGACCAGAGCAGACCAGAAAATCATTCTTATTTTTATTTTAAATTGTTAAAAAATCTAAATATTTTTTAGAGTTATCAAATGAGAAAAATTATTTTTTATAAGGTCAAAAAAGAAAGTGTCTTTAAATGGTACCGTGGTCTAGCCTTGTTTGGACGTGGAGACAGAAATCTCGGGTCCTGTGGTTGAAAAATGGAGATAGAAAGACAAGAACTATATGAGCTGCCTTATCCGAAAGAAGAGCCCGAATTTGCGTTCCATTCCATATGAGAATGGCCACATGGTGAATGGGGAGACTAGCATCAAGACGAGATTTATAAAACATTTATAGAAGTAATAATTTATTTATTTATTGATTAAAAAAACTTTTACAAAATGAGTTTAGTTTTTAAAATTTTAGATATTTTAAATTTAAAATAATAATAACAAAATAATAAAAAGAGTTGTAACATTGTTGTAATTTTATTATTGTTTGTTAAAATCTTGATTAGAGAAATGTATAATTAACTAAATTATTTTTATTTTTTTACTTGTAAAATTGATGAGACTTATCAATTAATAGAAAATATTTTATTTTTATATTGTGAAAAGTTTTTTTAAAATAAAATAGTAAGGATTATTTTATTTTGTAGACAAAATCAAATGTTATTATTAGATATTTATATGTAAAAAAGGTAAAAAATTGAATAAAGTAAATTTTTATTTAAAATTGGTTTTTAAAATTGAGTGAATATTTTTTAAGTAGATGTTTTATAACTAATGTTATATTTTTAAATAGTTTTTATATAATTTTTAATTAAATATAAAATTGAATAGGGATTAGGTTTTTAATTAAACATATTCAATTTTCTTTTTTTAAATACCCTTTTTATTTATAAGTAATGTGTTGTATAAAACAGATATTAATGTTATTTTTTATATGTTTTTAAAGTTTATTTAATGATATAATGTAATTTTTGTAATTCGGCTCAACCTTATTAGATTAGGATCTAAAATAAGTTGATTACGTGAGGTGAGGTCGAACAATATTAAAACAAATGAGATTATTTATGTTCTATTATAATGTATTTAAATTTTTTTAAAAATTATTATTTTAATATTTTTTATTTTTAATAAATTTTTTAAACTATTTAGTGTTTTATTTTATATATACTCATGGTATAATTATTGTAATAACATTGAAAAGTAAATTATTTTTACATCACATTTAAATTATTTTCATATTCATTATTTAATATATGTATTGTGATAATGGTGAATATATATTTTTAGTGATAATATTATTTAAATCGGACTGAGTAAATATGTTTAGATATTAATTTTTAAAATGATATTTTATAATTTTTAAAACAAGTATACATTTGAAAGATATTATTTTTTTAATTTAAAATATTTGTTTGATTTTTGTACGTAAGAAATATATGTTTATGTGAAATTTATTATGTTTCTTAGTTTTTTGTATTTTTGTTACGAATAAAATAATACTTTTTTTAATTTTGATTGTTATAGGTAACATTTCAATTGGAGAAGATCTTTAAATTCGACAGTGGAGAGGTATTTATTTTGTTGTTATTATATTTTAGTATGTTATTGTTTAAATTTTATTTACGCATTTATTATCATATCATGTGTTTTATTTTTTTAAAGATAATATTTTGTAGTATTACAGAATGTTAAAATAGATAAAATAAATTGATTTACAAGAAAAAAAAGATAATAATATAGTAATAATAACAATAATGATAATAATAATAATAATAATAATAATAATAATAATAATAATAATAATAATAATGATAATGATGATGATGATGATGATGATAATAATAATAATAATAATAATAATAATCTTGTTATGAATATTTAGGTTTTAAAAATAATTATATTATTTTACGAAATTATGAATCCTTAGATTATTGAGAAACTCAACTAAAACTTTATAGATCTCAAAAGTTCTATTATAGATATTAAGTCGTATGATTAGAGATTATATTTTTATTATAAGAGACTAAGACCATTAGAAGTTAGAGATTTAAGGGTTTGAGAATTGAGAATAGAATAATTAAATATTAGGGATTATGACTCACGGATGACAAAAGAGGGATAAAAATGAGAGATGAGGGACTTGAAACTCAGGAGCTCGAGATCTTAGGATTCAACGTGTGGGGGATTTAGGTTTTAGGGATTACGGATTATGGAGAATAGGGATTGAGGATTAACGATTTGGGGATTTAGGGATTAATGGATTGATGAATTAGGGATTATGGATTAAATACTAGAGACTACGGACTAGAAATTAGGGAATAGAGATTAGAAATTAAGGATTTAGAGATTTTGGAACTAAGGACTAGGAACTAAGGATAATGGATTACGGACTATGGACTAAGTAGGGATTAGGGATTAGGTATTTTTAAATTTTTTTTATGTATAATATAATCTATGTGATTTATAAAAACAATAACTTACTGAATTGTAATATTTTAGAAAAATTTTAGTATAACTAGCATATCAATCGCCTCGATTTTTCACTTTTGTATAATTTAATTTTGTGTGACTAAAATTATAACTAAATATTCTAATGATTGATGATTAGTACAAAAGTATGCACATTGAGTGTTCGATATTTTTATTTCATTTTTTGAATTATGAAACTAATAAGTAAAAAAATTGTATATATTTTATATTACCTTTGGTTTTATGTATACAATAATTTTTTTAAAAAAATTTCTAAAATAAATACACATTAGTACTTATAAATTTCACTTATTCATGAAAAATAATAAAATTTAGATAAATAAATTTAATAGTAAAAATTATTTTCTTCTCAATATATATTAGACTAGCTATTATTGGTTATAATCGTTATGATTTAAAATATATTATTTAAATATTTAAAAACTAAAAAAATATTTTCTAATTTAAATGAATTTATTTGTGAAACAAATACTTTATAATACTAAATTAATTTATTTAGAGTGAATTTTTTTAAAAAATAAATAATATTATTATTTTGCATAATTTTTAAGATTATATTTTTATAACAATTTAATTTTTTTATTTAATATATTATATATTGGCATCATATATATTATATTTGATTTTTATATATTGAACATCAACTATATTACATAATAGTTAATGCATAATATATATTTATAAATAAATTTAACCATTAAAATTGTTTTCACTATTTAGATATCATATCAATTTTATTTAATTAAAAAGAATTGTGATTTAAAAGAAAAACCAGAAAATCTAAAATAAATTAATTAAAAAAAACCTTGAAACATTAATGAATAGATTAATAAAACAAAAATTTTAAATTCATTGAGTTTATTTTATCAGGTTTTGAATATTATTGAGGTTTTAAATTTTAAATTTTTTTATCAAATTATTATATATATATTTATAGGTATCACTGATCTCAAAAATGATTTCATGTTAATTTTCTTTTTAACATAAAGAATAAACAAGTCGATTATATTATTGTATTAGAAAAAAGTTTATTTTATAATTTTCAATATTTCAATTAATATTTAATATTCTATTTTAATAATGAAAAATTAATAAATAACATCAATTGTTATTTCGAGACTATATTTTTATATATTAGTAAAATAATTAAATTTAAAAAATAACTGGACTATATTACTGTTAAATTAAAATATTTAAATGTAGATTTCTTCAATCTTCATTTTTAAAAAATAAATTAATAGTTTATAAACTGAAATCATAAATATTTAAAATGAAAAATATGGAAAAGTGACGTGTTTATTTATAAGCCGAAAATCATATAAAAAAATCGCATAGAAAAAGCTATTTTTATATTGCGCTGTCCCGCATAGATAATTATATGCGACCATAACAAAATTTGACACGCGCTGAGTTGCGGTTTTCCGCAGAAATCCGTGATGGCTAACGCTCACGGGTTTTTCGCTTTTTGTCCATCCGCATACGTTCCCTCATGCGGTTATACGCATATTATTGGTATTGATACGGTGCTGCAGATATAATAAAAAAACGGAAGTTTTTTTACGAAGATTGAACGGCTGCAAATTAAAGACCAATTATTTCGCGTACCATTTTCTTTTTAGGGTGAAATTCGTAAAATAAATATAAGCTATTATTTATTAAATGAATAAAATTTTTAAAGTTTTATATCATTATTTATTAAATCAGCCTGTTTGGATTCTTTACTTTCTTAACATTATTAAATTTTTTATTATATAATTAATATAAGTAATCATTATATTTTAAAATAAAATGGTGAGGTCAAGAAATATTATTTAATAAATAATAATTATGTATATTTTTATAAATAAAAAAAATTAAATGTTTGTTTTTCTTTTACTATTCTAATCTTGCATTAATAAACAAATTAAAAAAATATAACAAAATTAAATCCTAACTATTGAAAATATGTAAGACGGATAAATATTTTCAATAATTTGCATTATTTGTTAATTATCTATCATTATTAAACTTGGTGCATATTTGTAACTATTGTTAATTATGTAGGTTTTAAATTTTTTATACGATCGTTAAAAACTGATTGAATTGTTCCTCGTTTCTAGAGCATAGTATTTGTTTCATTTTATAGTTTACATAAAATCTAAGGAAATATTTTTATAATGACTTTTTGTAATGATCTATTTTTTTTTTATTTTTATTTTTTTGCTCAAGTAGATTTGAATAAAATAAAATTTTACATAGAATAATTTCAAATCTAAATTTTCATAAAATTGAGGTTTGAATCATGCATGTTTTTGTATTTAAAAATAATAATTTTTTTTAAAATTTATATCATTATTTTTATTTATTTATATTATTTCAAAATTATATAAAATTATCTTAATAAATAATTTAATGGTTTTAATAATGAGGTTCATGATTTAATATAGATATCTACATAAAACTAAAAACATTAATTTATTCCAGTAAATAATAGTTTATATTTATTTTAAAATGTCTTTTAAAAACTAACTGCATATTTTTCCTTTTTTCCAAACTCCGAAAAAGCAAAAAAAAAAAAAAGGAATTCGCTTAAGCAGTCGGTTTTCTTTTTTCTTTGGTTCCCGCACAATAAAAACATATTGCAATTATAGGATCGTCCGCATATTCATCATTATGCAGACGCAGAAAATGCACAAAATCCGTGAGATCACACTCACGGTTTCACTCGAAATTGCCGAATCCAAGGGGTATTTGCTTTTACAAAGCCGCATAGAACTATTATGCGGAAAGATTCAAAACTACAAAGCGAAAAATATACGACATTTTTTTATTTCGTGATTAAGGTTGAATGTACATAAATCCTTTAAATATTTGCCAAGTTTTTATTTTTAAAATATTTAGGATTTTAAGTTATTTGTAAAATGTTTTCTAAATTTTTTTATTACTGAAGTATCAAAGAAAAAATTTATTATCAAAATTTTAAACATATAATATTATTATTGTTTAAAATAAATTATTTCAAAATTAACTATTATAATTATTTAATAGTTGTATTTTTCTTAAAATAAAAAATTTAATTTGTTGATCACATAATAATAAATTAATTTAGAAAGTTTAGAAAAGGAATAGAATTATATTATGTCCTAATTTTTTCTCATAAATAAATATATAAAAATTATAAAATTAATTTTTTTACAAATATTATTTAATATATTTATTAATTCCTCATGCTAAAAGTATAACTATAAAAGAACAAAATTAATAATAATAAAAAATTTTAGTTGAAAACTAATATTGAATATAATTAATTATTCATATTACATAAACAAAATAATTTACTTCTTTTATTAAAAATTATAGTACTTTCTTAAAATAAAAAGAAAAAATTTTACAATTTATTTTAAAGTATTTATAAATAAAACTACCTACTAAAATAAATTATATATCAAATTTAAGTTTTAAAATTTCAAATATAATCTTTTTTATTATTTTATCTATCGCATTGAAAGAAATACTAATTGAAAATTATGCTTAAAATCTTTAATTTAGATTTTACTTATCCAAAATTATAACATGTTATTTATCTTTAATTCTTAACAGATAAAGCATACATATGAATTCAAATGTCTACAAATGATTTTTAAAAGCATCAATTAATCTCTAATATTTTGAGAAAAACTTATATGCAAATGAATTCAACGAATTCCCGAACAACTATAAATAATCATAAAAGTTTAACATTAGTTTTTCTAATTTTTTGTCAAAATATCATTACTAGTCTTCTTCGTTAGATATAATATATGTATAGACATATGTATTATATGTGAAGTTTACTAACTGTATCAAATACTAAACTATTATACAAATACCATGAGAAATCTTCTTCCATTGCATATTTTTTTCTTACTTATGGATCTTATTGTTCATAATATAATATATTGTATACATGTTTCTTGGCACAAGAATGTGAAGATAATGTACTTTTGTATCTTAAACTAGATTTTATATATAATATATGAATGTTAAATGTATTATACGTGATATAAATATATTGTAGTTAAGTACAAATATTATTTTTTTATTAAAATATAATCTTAGAAACTTTGTGTGCTATAAAGATTTTATTCATTTAAAACATTTCAATATTTTAGGAACACATTTTTTAATGTAATATATGAATTTTAATGCATCATAGGATTTGATTATATAAGATAAATATTTTTTTCGAATAATTTGTACACCAATGGAGTATCCCTTCATCCTTAATGCCATTGAAGCTTTTAGAAAATTAAGTAATTTAAACATTTATTAATCCACTTAATGATTGGTGATCATCAAGTCTCAATTTTATAAATAAAATATACTAAAAGGACGTATAATAACATTGTAAAAAGTATTTATTATTATTAAGCTGAAATGTTATCTTTCAAAATCGTGGGGTTCGACATTTTTCTCTATGCCAAAACTTCTAATCTATTGTTCATTGTCGTTAACTTAATCGAAGTAACGTTTTCAACTAACGAATCTTATTAGCTTTAAAATTGAAATACGAAATTATTATTTTCATAAAATTTCCTACTTCAATTTGAAAAATTAATTCACTCTATTAATATAATTTTATACAATGAAAGATTCATTTTATTATTAATCAATTCATGCTACATTTAAAACATTTTATATAAATTTTCTTTAAACCCCAATTAATTGGACATAAAAAGTAAATATTAAAGAAGAGACGGATAATATTTTTAACAATTAAACATTCTTTATTAAATTTATTATTTTTAATGTACAACCTAATATACAAATATTAATTTATATTTATTTTATAAATTTTTTTAAAACTTTATTACAATTATCAATGAAATGGATTCAAAACTATTATCATTCTCTCTTTTGTAATTATAAAAAAAAAGGCATCTCGGTCAACAATGTGCATGTTTTTTTATGGATTCCACATCATAATTACAGTAATATAAAATAATTTATATTAACAATAAAGCAAGGCAAAAATCTTGAGTTAACCATGAATAATTTTTTCGAGAACCAATAATTGGGAGGGACATTAATTTTGTAATGATGACATAAAACATATTATACAAAAAAAATTCGAAGTAATAAACAATTCAAAATATACAACTATATTATTTGTGATCATTTGTTATCGAACTATGCTAATAACTATTCAAAATAACTATTTTAGTATTTCCTTTTTTTTGTATGACATATACTTTTTTTATTTTTTATTTTTCTTTAATTTTTATTTTTTTGCTCAAGTAGATTTGAATAAAAATAAAATTTGACATAGAGTAATTTAAAATCTAAATTTTCATAAAATTGAAGTTTGAATCATGCACGTTTTTATATTTAAAAATAATAATTTTTTTGAAATTTATATCATTATTTTTTATTTATTTATATTATTTTAAAATTATAAAAAATTATCTTAGTAAATAATTTAATAGTTTTTATAATGGCGTTTCATGATTTAATATACATATTTACATAAAACTCAAAACGTTAATTTATTCCAATAAATAATAGTTTATATTTATTTTAAAATGTCTTTTAAATACTAACTGCGTATTTTTTCTTTTTGCCCAACTTCGAAAAAACAAAAAAAGAGAATTCGATTAAGAGACCGGCTTTCGTTTTTGTTTGGTTGCCGCACAATAAAAACATATTGCAAGTATAGGACCGTCCGCATATTCTTCATTATGCGGACGCAGAAAATGCGCAAAATCAACACTCAACGGCTTTTCTCGAAATCGCCGAATCCGAGGGGTATTCGATTTTATGAAGCCGCATAGAACTATTATGCGGACACATGCAAAACTGCAAAGCGAAAATATGCGACATTTTTTTATTTCGTGATTAACGTTCACTGCGCATAAATCCTTTAAATATTTGCCAAGTTTTTATTTTTTAAATATTTAAGATCTTAAGTTATTTGTAAAACGTTATCTAAATTTTTTTTATTATTGAAGTATCAAAACAAAAATTTCTTATTAAAATTTTAAACATATAATATTATTATTGTTTAAAATATATTATTTCAAAACTATATAAAACTATTATAATTATTTATTAGCTGTATTATTCTTAAAATCCAAAATTTAATTTTTTGATCACACAATAATAAATTAATTTGGAAGGTTTAGAAAAAGAATAGAATTATAATATGTCCAAATTTTTTCTCATAAATAAATATATAAAAATTATAAAGTTATTTTTTTTACAAATATAATTTAATATATTTATTAATTCCTTATGCTAAAAGTAAAAATAAAAATTTAACAGTTTGTTTTGATTGATATATATATAAATATATGTATAGTAAATGGGTAAAAATTAAAATTTTCAAATTTAAGAAAGTCCACAACAAATCTATAATGTTTTAAATAAATTCATGGAGTTAACTAAGATTACTTTCTAACAATATATAAAGACATAAAAAAAGGGCTCTTACTACTATCTCAATTAAATTAACTTATTAAATCTAGATAAAATTTATTTTTTATATTTCTATTATACATTATAATCTAATAAAATTTAAATTAAATATTCAAAAAAATGGATAAAAAATGCAACAAAAGTACTACTTGAATACTCACATTATTTTTTTCATAACTTAATTCATTATATAATTTAATTTCAAAATAACATGATGAAGAAAATTATCATTCTTTAAGATTATTAACCAATGACTTCTCAAATGTATTTATTTTAATTTAAATCTCAAAAGACAAATAACATGTCTAATAACTTTCATAACTTTTTTTAGTAATTATCATTAATATTTTCTAAAAAAATACCTTGTAAATAAATACTATTTTTTTCTCTCATTCTCTCTTCTCCTTTTTTTTTTCTTTTTTTGAAATAGCATAAAAGTACCATGTGTGAAATTGTTTTACTTTAAATAAACACCTCGAGTCGATGTTTTTTTATTTTGACGCAAGTTTTAATGATGGTATACTGTAAATAATAAAGAATGTATTTATGTGAGAATTACCCAAATATGTTTTTGAAAAAATTTAGTAAAATAAAAAAAGTATGATTTAACATTAATTAAAATATTATTAGGCATAAAATCTTTAAATATTACTATAAAATAATCGATTACGTTTTTTAGATTTTTGTGAAAAACATGATATGTGAATATATTTTTAAAATCGTATCTTAAATAATAAAAATTCGTTAATATAAAGAAATTCATAGCTCTAATAAATGTATATATATATAACACATAATAAATGACACAAACGTTGAGCTCAATAATTTTAATTTTTAATTATGAATTTCATTAAAATAACTTCACTTTGACGATGCATAATAAAAAATAAAAAATATAACTATAAAAGAAAAATTAATAGTAATCAAAATTTTTAATTTAAAACTAATATTAAATATAATTAATATTTATATTACATAAACAAAATAATTTACTTCTTTTATTCAAAACTCATGGTAGATTCTTAAAAA
This sequence comes from Vanilla planifolia, assembly GCA_023846275.1. Taxonomy (NCBI): domain Eukaryota; kingdom Viridiplantae; phylum Streptophyta; class Magnoliopsida; order Asparagales; family Orchidaceae; genus Vanilla; species Vanilla planifolia. The sequence continues at coordinate 41,807,393 of CM043867.1, read as the reverse complement.
AAGAATAAATTTTATTAATTTAATTTAGAATATTTATAAATAAAACTACTTACTAAAACAAATTATGTATCAAATTTAATGAGTTAACTAGAATTACATGCTAACAATATATGAAAAAATAAAAAAAAACTCTTACTAATATGTTAGTTAAATCAACTTATTAAATTTTGATAAAATTCATTTTTTATAATTCTATTACACCAACCAAATAATAACCTAATAAAATTTAATTTAAACATTGGACAAAATAAATAAAAAGTAACAAAAATATTACATAAATATGCACATTATTTCTTTCATAACTTAATTTATTATATAATTTAATAAAAAATAACATGATAAAAAAATATTATTATTTTTTAAAATATAATAATATTATTTTTAAAATATAATAATATTATTTTATAAATATATTGTTTCAAAACTATATAAAACTATTATAATTATTTATTAGCTATATTTTTTATTAATTTATATTTAGTTTATAAATTTCTTTAAAATTTTGTTACAATTATCATTGAAAAGGATTTAAAATTATTATCATTCTTTGTCTCGTAATTAAAAAAAGATATCTTCGTCAACGATGTACATATTTTCTTATGGATTCCGCACCATAACTACAGTCTTATAAACAACAATAGACATTAAAATCAATAAAAAAAAATTAATTTTAAGCATTTTTTACGCAATTTTCAACCAAATTTTGCACTGGTAGACTTGTGAAACTGGTGCGACACCAATGAATGTTTGTTTGTGAGCTAATGTTAAATGCTGGTGCATCAAAATGTCTGCAAATTATTTTGAAAAAATTATGTCTAATCTCTTACGTTTAGAGGCCAATTTATATGCAAATGAACCTAACAAAATGCTTAACAACTTTTAATAGTCATATAAATATTATATGTAGATTCCTAATTTTTTGTTCGTTACAATCTTCTCTAATATATGTAACGACTATCGTACTATACATGAAAGATTACATGTATTCAACATTAAAGTATTGTACACAAATCAAGGGTTTTGGCCATCTTCTATTGCATATTGTCTTTCTAATTTTTTACCTTTCTTTTTAGAATATAACATATTATAGACAATTCTCTATATACAAGAATGTAAAGACAATGTGCATTATGTATCATGCACTAGAGTCCATGTATAATATGTGAAAGCTAAATATACTATACGTGATATTAATATATCACACTTAAGTGCAAAAATTATGATTTTGAAAAAAATGTATTCTAAGAAACTTTGTACACTATTAAATGTTTATTCATTTATTAGTCAATGTAATATATAAATTAATACATCATATGATTTTATTATATAAAGTTAATATTTTTCTTTCAAGTAAATTGTAAATTGTTAGATTATCCTTTGTCCTTTATGTTATTGAAGCTTTGAGAAAATTAATCAATTTAAGCACTTCCTCAAATTATTTCATTATAGGTGATCGTCAAGCTTATGTTTCTTAAATGTAATATATCATATATGCTAACAAGATATATAATATGATCACAATAAATATTTGAAAAACTTATTTTTATTAAAAAGAAAGTTACCTTTCAAGCTCATCGAGTCCATTTTTATCTATGCCATAACTTCCACTCCATAGATCATTGATCATTAGCTTTGTTGAAGTAACACTTTCAACTCAATAATTATCAACTTTGATGGTGAAGTAAGAAATTATTTTATCAAAGAATTTCTTTACTTCTAAAAATTAATTAACTCTATTAATATAATTTCATAATACGAAATATTCATCTTATGAATCAGTTCATACTACGTTTGAAAATTTTTATATAAAATTTCTTTAAATCTCAAATGTTTGTTATAAGAAAAATGTACTTGAAACACAAGAAAATAAAAACTTTTTTAACAATTAAACTTTTTTTAATTTTATCATTTTCTATGAACCAATTAATTTATAAATAATAATTTATATTTATTATATAAATTTATTTTAAAATTGACTACAAATTACATTGGAATAAATTTAAAATTATTATAATTCTTTTTTTAGTAATAAAAAAAACAAAAAAAACAAAAAAAACATATTTTTATGGATCCTGCAGCTTACAAATTCTTTAATTATGGGTACAATTGTACAAACAAATTATATTAACGCTAAAAAAAGTCAAAAATTGCCAATTAACAATAACGGAATTTCTTTAAAAACTAGCACTCTGGAATGACATTAATTTAGCAACGGTAGCATAAAACATAACAAAAAAATGTAAAGTAATCAAAAACTAAAAAATATACGACTATTTTAATGATAATCGAGGATTAATAGAGAAAAAGAAATGCTACCTTTTTAGGAAGGAATTAAGAACTATAATAAAAAAAAAATATAATAGCTCCAATGGAGTTTAAATCTTACCAAAAATTAATCGAGACAACCAAAAGAACTAAATAAGATTTAACCACAATAGAAATTAGAAGAGTAATAAATATAAGGAAAATTTTTCTTCACAAGGAGACAATAAATCTAAAAGACTAGGTCTCAATCCTCACAGAATAAATAAAAAAACTCTAAAATGCGAAGTAAATTCCATCAAGGATAATGTAAGAAGATTGGACTGAAATGTTTTGATAATGAATGATTTGAACACTACATTCAAAGCATTATCTACATTATTTTTTCATCCACTGGATCAAAGGTGTTCATTTTTCGTAGTAAAATCTTTCCATAATATTTAGATTTGTACCAAATTAATTTTTTTAAGTGAATGATATACAATTTGTATATATTTCTTGTTTAATGGTTATAAAATTTGTGTAGCTATTTTGTACTCGATTGAATAGAGTTGATCCTTAACTATAACAAAAAAGATGTAGATTTGAGTAAGATCAACCCTTACCTAGCTACGATGAAAAAGAAAATAATTGTAAGATTTATCCCTACCAGCTACAATAAAATAAAATGGCTTTAATAAAATAAAAGAAAATGTCTTTAATAAAAACTTAATGAAATTAAACTAAACATAGACTTACATATATGTTGTAATTAAACCTCTTACAAATCTCATACACTCCTTTTCAGTTGCTTTACTTATATTACTTATTTTACTTATTTTATTATTTCACAACAATCAACACTATCACAAAAATTTTTGCAAAACAAAAAAATATTTTCTAATTTTTATTTTAAGATCAATTAAAATAAAAAAAATTTTGTAATAAAAATATTTGAATTATTTGATTCAAATTAAATTTTAATTTACATAATTTACTTATATCTTTTGAATATCATACATCATAATCCTAATAAATATTTTTTGTAATAACAATTTAATTAAAAGGTTTACTAACTTTGTACTTATAAAAATATATTTCAAACATACAATCTTTACATGATATCTTACATCTATATTTTATTTAAAAGTACTAAATTGAATTCTTGATTAGACAATGGTCTTAAATCCAGTTATAGATTAATAACAATAGTCCTCCGTCGTCTAGCTCGGGTCAACTGGCTCGGCCTGAAACTCTGATTCTCGCAACTAATAACTGCATCGCTTGTCATCATTTAGCCTTCGTTTAACTGTCATTTGGGTCAAACATATTGTTGTGCTGAAGATGTCTAAACAAATACTGATAATCACTCATTTTCTATCATTAAACTACTTACCGCACTCACTTGCTGATTCCATGTGACTTGCCTCTGAAGATACCAAACTGTTTCCTGTAGTTTTCGATACATCAGTTTCGGGTGCAGCCATGCTTGATTTAGATGAAGTACCAAATGTCTCATACTCTACAAAGCAGAAAAATCCAGTTGTTCTATTGTTATAGATGATTGCCTCACATCAATGTCACTTTCTCCAGGAGAAACTTTCTTATGAACTTCTATTTGTTTGCCACTGTTGAGCCACGTTCGTTGCCCACTGTTAAGTACTCGAGCCAAGCTGCAGCATCCCGCAGTAATTCAGACACTTATTATTGGCATAGCAAAGCGAAACAGCAAAACATGGATGGCCAAGAACGGCTACTTGTGTACGAAGATCTTGGGCTCCAAGCTTTGGTTTAGGTATTCCAAGTGTTGTCTGTTCATGCTGTACACTTAGTGAGTTTCCATCAAGGACAAAGTAATCGCAATAGCATGATAACTGGCAGCAGTCTGTTTTACAGTTGAAAAGCTTAAGAAAATTGAGGTAAAAGGTAAATGAACAGTAGGAAACCAGAAAGATACCTCTATGTGATGTGAACCAAGTAATCTCTGGTTGTACCTACATGAACGTTAAAGTTTGCGGCTGTGTTGGGGTGCGATGGACCACAGGTGAAGTGTAGCAGGTACAATGCATGATTGACATATCTAGGAAAATGATTACAGGTTAACTTGCATTTAATAAACAAGCTTGGATTTCTAAGAGCTATGCTGAGCAGCAAGGTAAAGATTATCCATCAAAATAATGTGTACATCATTGCCACAATCTAAACATTGTATTACTTCTAAGCTTCGATATTAACCATCTCATACGTATCCATGGATCATACAGCATTTTAACATTTTCATTTATTTTTAAAACTCAACTTATTTGTAGCTCAACACTTAAAAGAACAAAGAAATTGAAAATTTCATGAAAGCAGAGCCATTTGAACCATGGTAAAGGCCATGTAAAACAAAACAGGCCTGCGTTTTGTGTGTGTTGGAGAGAAGAGAAAGGGGTACATTTGAGCTTTAGGATGGAGCATATGACTCTTCTCGACAACACTTAAAAGGTTTTAAAGTACAAGTTCTATAATTCCCTATCCCAGTGGGCATTAGAGATTCCATCTTCTTTCATTTCGATTGCACTTATACAATAACTTGACTACATTACACACACACACACACGTGACGACTCACCTACCTACATGCACATATATCCTAATCTACCAAATAGAAGAACATTTAAACAAGCCCTATCAAACGTAATTAAAGACCTTCTCAAAATTTACTACCAAGACAGAAGCTATTGAAAATGACAATTTTCAAAAACAAAAAACCATTCAATCTTCCCTCCCCTATTTCTGCCCAAAAACAAATGTTACACTGTAACATCATAAATAATTAATAGTAAACACCTCTTCATATCATGTTAAAAATCCATATGCTAATAAATGTTTTAACTCAAACTCTACTTGAGCCCAAGTTGGATTCACTTGCTGTTTATCTATAACATGCTTCTTCCTTCTAGTCATAAATATCCACGAGTACATCGTGGCAACCCAAATTATAATAAAATAATTTTTTTTTTGTAATTTTACGAATTCATTTTTCCTTCAAAAAATGTACTATACTAAAGGGATGTATGAACCAATAAAGAGAAAGACGAGCTACAAAAAGGGTATTATTTTAATTTTAATGACACCAATTCAATAAAAAATCAGAAGTTTTCAAATGATAAAAATGAAAAATCAGATAATTATAAAATTAATTAACAAAATTGGAAATAGTCTTGAAAATTATTAAAAATTAACTTAATAATTTTTTTAAAGCAAAAAGGTGCAAAGAATAAAGATTTTAAAGCCAAAGTTGATTTAAGAAAAATAAAAAAAATCATTTTTAAAAGTATTTTTATGTTAGAAAAATGATTAAAATATAAAATGACAAAAAAAAATGAAAGTGGTAAACAAGTAGAATTCATCGAGGCGATTCACAAGGAAGATCAAATTGATGGGAAAGTGCATAAATTTTAATTTAATTTTTAAATTTCCTAAAATCCTAAACCCAAAACAAATGACAAGGAAAGCCAATGCAACAATAAACCCAAATGATCGGAAACTAGCAAAATCCAAAAGGCATACAAATGGGAGACATCCAGTGGAAATCCTAGAGGAGATTGGTTAGTTAGAGCAAAGAAAAAGCTAAGAAGAGGATATGAATGCAAAGAGAAGAACAATCAAACAAGAGGAAATTGAAAAGAATTTCTAACATGACCAATGTGAGAAAAAAAAATTAAAGAAAAATTTTATACCATCTATATAAATGTTCATTGTACTATTATTTGTTGCATAGTGAACATGTTAAGATATAAGAATTTGAATTCAATAATTTTGAGGATGAGTGTAATCGTTGTGTTACTATTAATTGATATTTCTCGATTGAGTATAATATTACATTGTTAATCATTTTCTTAAAATTCACCATATGAGATAATGTTGTAATAATATGTTGAAAGCAAATAGAGGTCAAAGATAAAAAAGGTTAAAATCCAATTTGTTCATCATGAGGAATTGGGAAGGAAAAAAAAGAACAAAAGTTGATTAAAAAGGAGTTTGACATGATTTTAAAATATATAAATTATGGTTTTCTATAGTAGCTTAAACCTACCCAAAATAATTTCTATAAAAGAGACACAAACCAATAAAACATGCTATGAGGGTGCCAAACGAGCTATCATATATTTTATCACTATTCAAAACAATATATTTTGCAACTTGATTTCTAAAAATTTAAAAATATGAAAAGCCTTGTCCAAGGCCCAACAAGAAAAGAAAAATTGCCAAAAAAAAACAAAAAATAAAAGAGAAAACTAAACAAAATTTATACAATTTCTTGAAATAGATGGATTGATTTTTAAAAAATGAAAAATGACATTTTTATTCATATATTGTTCACATGCTTTATAATAACATTAACTTCACATAAAACAAAACTACAACACGTTTATTATACATATATATTACACTACTTTTGCTACTGAGCCAATGAAGATTAGCTCAACTTGTTCTATAACATAACATTTTAGGTCAAAGAAAGACAACATGGGACTACAACATAAGCATAAGCTAGATAATACATAGATTTTATATTTAATAGTTTGTTTCTTATATTATCATATTGTATAATAAGCCATTATAATAGCTAGTTATACTTCACTAATGCAATGTATGAACCTAATTTATAAAAGTCATTGTGATAGTTTTGAAGGACTTTATGTGATTTAAAATTGGCTTTAAAATTGTAAGCATATGACTTGGCTTGTTTTATTTATTTTAAAAAAATGATTTTCAAAAATAATAGGAGAAGTTGATGTGATATCTCTGAAGAAAGGCAAAGAGTTGATACCATGTGATAACCCAAGAGGGGAATCACTAAACGAGGCAATTCTTAGAAAAGCTTCTAAGTATAGGGGGACAAGAATGAATTGTCCCACATCAATAACAAAGGGAAAATTATTGGTGCCATGATACTCAAAGATGGAACCACAGTATGTCAAAAGCATAGGCCATGTGATGATAAGATACTTTACCCTCTGGTATCATGAGCATTCAGAAATGAGGCTTTGACATGTAAGAGGCCAATTTCTCTACCAACAAAAACCGTTGGTAATAAAAAGTGATAATTACGTTATAATGAGATACTTCATCCCATGGTGTCAAAATACTCAGAGGTGAAACAATGACAATATCAAAGGTTGAGGCTAATTGATAGAGTTATCATATAGGATCTCTTGAAAGTAAAGATAAAGATCATATAAAGAATTTGAGCCTAGTAAAATAATAATATAAAAAAGAGAAAAAAAAAACAAAGAAAATGCTAAATAAAATTGTATATAGAAAAAAAAAAAATATGATATATGATACATATTATATGATATTGATACTATATAATGATTATATATATATATATATGATTTAGATATATATAAATCTAGATACATTAATACTATATTTTTATTTACAAATTATTATATATAGTTTTATTTACTATTCTATTTTTTTTATCAATTGCTTTATTATCTATTCATAATGTTTTATTATTTTTAGTTAATAGTTTGTCTACTAAACATGTTATACTCATTTTCTACTTACAGATATAGTATTAAAGCCGACCTTTCTTACTCTGATATGATTAAAAAGCGAACCAAACATAAGCTAGTGGACTTGTGACACACAAGACCAAAAAGGTCGAGTAGACGCTTGGTGATATCCTAGAAAAAGGAATCATTGGACAAGAAAGCAGCTCCAAACAGACTTTTAAGTGGAGGGATATAAGAATAAATAGTCCTAAGTTAACTATTGAGCAAAAATTACTAGTGTTTACATAAGCCTAAGATATCGAGATACTTTTTAATAGCAAAACCCACTAATGGCATATGAACTTGGAGGGATAATATCTAAACATTGTGAGACCAAGACAAAAAATCATAAAAAATGGGCAACTTATGAAACTTAGAAAAAATTAAACTTAGAGTGATGCAAAACTAGATTAAAAAGGTCTAGAATAATATTCTAAATATGTAAAAACTTAGAGTATAAAATTCAAAAGATAAATAACCTAAAATGGTGAGTAGTGGTAGATACTATCAAAGGAAAAACACATATTATACCACTAAGTATTATTTTATGTTGCTTATTCTATACGAAATATGTATTGCAAGAACATAAAGAAATGTAAAAAAAATTTAAAACTAGAGCACTAAAACGAAATTTAATGTATGGTGCGTTAAGCACAACATACGATATACCAAGTATAAATATAATAAACATAAACTATGCAGAGAATAAAGTAAGATAAAATATTAATAACGTAAATACGTTGGCTACTACATAAAATATGTCAGTCGAATGTGTATGCTATATCAGACCAAATATATGCTAATAAATAACTTATAGTACATCAAGTTCAAAATAAATAATATGTGATGAGAAAACTCCAAAAAAATATACAATACAATAACTAACGTACACTACGTTGAGATTAAAATGAATAGTATGCATATAAAGAGTAACTCGAAGATAACATACGGTATATTTAAATTAACGTGCAATATGTTGGCTTATGCGAATGGTTAAGTATGCCATTGAATTGAAAAGTTCATTAAGTGATATGTAGGTTAGAGAAGAAATGTAAAGTACATTAAAGAAAATAGATGGTACATTGTGAGGTATCGAGAATTGCATGATCATTTGCGCAAAAGAAGAGTTACAAGGTCAAACATACAGTACATGGGATGGACAGTATGATACATTATACTTGATTTACAAATATGACAATAAGTTAAATGTACGAAACTTTAAGTGGAATGTATATTATGTGATATATATAAAAAATGAAACAGAAAATCATGAACATGTTTATAAGAAAATAATTCAAACAATATGTAGAAATGTATGTAGCAATCTAAAATGATGAGTGACTTGATCGAGAAAAATGTTTCAGTTAATATTTTAATTCTTGCACTATATCATGTGGCCATGTTATTGGTAAAGATCTAAAATATAGAATGCATGATAATCATGAAGAATGGAATCTAGGGATCAAAATGAATATAAGAAAAAAGTGAAAAATTCAAACTAAAGAACCATCAAAACTCAATATGAAAGAGAACATAATAACATAATAAAAGAGAAGCAATCTCAAAGAAATAATCAAGAAAAGAAGTATTACCAAATGAACATGAAAAAAGCTCAAGTACTAATCAAGCTAACAAGTTAATAGAACAATTCTTGAGATTATGATCACCACATCTAGAAGATACTATTAATCCATTTAAGTAAAAGATTGGCAAAAGAATAGAAATATTGTTAAATAATATGGCATGCAATGACAACATGAAAGTGCCTTTAAGAGTATTGATATTGGATAGTACTATAGAACATTGGTAGAGCACAACAAAAAATCTTGTTTGGAGATCAAGCAAATTCTGAGATATCATAGAGAGAGTTTAAACAAACATTCTTAGAGTGCTATGTCCTTGTATTTACTAAAAAGAAAATGAAAGATGATAGATCAAGGTTGTATTAGAGGAACTTAACTATTAATTAATATGAACAAACCTTCTTAAATCTTATAATATATACTCCAAACAAATGATAATAGAGAAAAAGAGATGCTACCTTCTTAGGAAAGAATTAAGAGATGCTATCAGAAATGTAATGGCACCAATGAAGTTTGAATCTTACCAAAAATTGGTCGAGGCAACTAGAATAACAAAATAAGATTTAACTACAATAGAAATTAGTGAATAAAAAAAAGGAATTTTTCTCTGTAGAAGGCAATAAATCTAAGAAGACTAGATCTCAATCCTCACAGAACGAATCAATCAAAACTCTAAAACACCAAGTAAATTCCACCAAGGAGAATGTCAAAAAAAGGGATTGAAGTGTTTCAACAATGAAGGATTTAGACGCTATGCTACAAAGTGTTTACAATGACAGGGAAAATCAGATGAATGTAGAGATGAAAAGAATTCATATGATGACCTTCTTCAGAAGTACATAAGAACAATAATGCAAACAAAGAGAAGAGCAAAGCCTATAATTATCAACCTCAAACACCTCAACCAAGCATATATGTAATAAACCAAAAGAAAATTCCATTGCCAAATATCATCACAGGCACTTTAAAATACTTTAATAAACTTTTGAAGTCTTATTTGATTATGAAACATAGCATTTAGTTATTTCTATAACACTAATCAGGAACATGACGATTAACACACAACAATTAGAAAATCCTCCACTAGTTACCTCACCAATCAAAAAAACAACATCAATAAACAAATATATTTAGGAGTATCTGGAAGTCGATGGAAAACTATTTAATTCCAAGTTTATACTAATCAATATCACAAAATTCAATATTATCTTAGGAATGGAGTGATTCATAAATCATCAAATTACTATTAATTACTTGGAGAAAAGGATAAGTATCTAAAAGGAAGATGGAACTAAACTAGTTTACTTAGGCTAAAGTAATGCACCATTCATATCAACAATAAAGGAAAAAAGCTAATTCAAAACAAAAATACAAATATTACTTAATTTCCATTAAAGGTGCAAAACAAAGAGTCAACTTCAAGATGTATCAATGGCATACAAATATCAAGAGATCTTTCCAAAAAAAATTAATCAAGACTACTGTCAAACCAAGAGATAATCATAGTTTTTAAACCTTTAAGTAGAAATGATATCCAAGACACCTTATGAGATAGCACCTACAAAGTTGTATGAGATAAAGTGTGAACTACAAAAATTTCTTGACAAAAGGTTTATTAGATCGATGCTTCACTTTGGGGAGTAATGGTACATTTTTTTTAAATGAAAGATAAGAATCTATACATATGCATAGGATATAAGTAGTCGAATGGAATTACAATAAAAGATATATATTCTTTAACTCAGATAAATAAAATATTTAATCAATTTTAAGAAGCCAAGATTTTCTCAAAAATTAACTTAAGGTCAAGATGCCAAATAAAGATACGAAAGAAAGACATATCAAAGATGGTATTAAGGACAAGCTATGGTCACTACGAATTCTTAACACTTCCAATTAGATTAACGAATATGACAACTGATTTTTGGACCTATTGAATTAAATATTTAGAGAGTAACAATAATTTCACAATAGTTTTCATTGACAACAACCTAATATATTCAAGAAGTGAATACAAGCATAAACAACATCCAGAAATGACAATATAGAAATTGCAAAGCATCAATTGCATGCCAAGTTTTCAAAATATAGCTTTCGACTAAAACATCTATTATTTGCGAGACACATGATCAATGTTAAAGTTATATCAATGGATACTAAATGTAGAGATAATAATAGAATGGCCCAGTTTTACAAGTGTCACAAAAATTATAAGTTTCTTGAGAGTAATCGGAAATTACAAAAAGTTTGTCAAGGGACTTTCTCAAATTATTGTATCTTTGACAAAACTTACACAAATGTGATTCTTTTTAATTGGGGATCAAGCATATGAAGACATCTTTCAAACCCTAAAGACAAAATTTACAACACCAATATTAGTTTTACATGTAATTGATAAAGAACTTCAAATCTATACTAACGCATCATTACAATGATTGAGAATTTTATCAAAGCAAAAAAGGAAAGTTATGGCCTATGATTTCAAACAACTTCGATAACATGAAAGGAATCATCTCATGCACAATCTAGAATTAGTAGTTATCATTTTTGCATTAAAGATTTACAGATGCTACTTATTTGAGACAAAGTTATTCAAATTATTAGAATCTAATATGCATCTTCAAAAAGAAAGAACTCAACTTGACATGATATTGGCCAAAACAAATCAAAGATTACGACATAAATATTGTATATCATCCAAGGAAAGCCAATGTGGTGGCAGATGCATTGAGCTTGAGGGTAGGCTTAAACAGTTTAAATCTTAAATTGGAGGAAGTGAAACTATGTATTAAGTTGAATAGATTAGACAAATACCAGGAAAAGTTTTAATCAATTCAAAATCTTGGTAAAGTAGCTACAAGATCTTAAATTTCAAAACAAAGATGAAGTTAAAAAAAGTCAAAACCTAAACTCTTGCAAGATAGAGTTTGTTTTCTATTTAAATCAAGACAATGGTTTGGTATTTTATAATAATAGTTTATACATCTCCAATCAAGAAGAAACATGACAAGTATTATTACTAAAGCCCAACTAGATATATGTTGATGCAAAAAAAAGGATTCAAAAAATTTAAACAAAACTTAAGACAAAGACAAAGAAACTTAATCAGGGTGGAGCTTTCGAATAAGTATTGGTGGAAAGTTTAAGTGCACTCCAATACGGATTGACACTATGTTGCAAGATTTAAAATGAAAAGTTTGACTTTAAGCTATTTTGTGGGCACGACACTATTTAAAGTGGTCTATCACTATTTAGAATGTCCCGACAATGTCAACCGCAAAGGTGACAAAATCAACGTTGTGCTAGTGTGGTTGGATGCAGCAGCAATGTGGCAAGGCCCAAATGGGCGTGTAAAGACAATGCAAATGTGTGCAATTGATGCAATCAAGTGTTGTGGGCACTGACAGGTCAAAATGGGTTGGTTCGTATCGAAACCAGTCAACATGGGTCAGAGATGCCATCCATATCCAGGCTCTTCTAAACCAACGTAGGTAGCTTTCGAAAAGATATAGACATGCACAGTACTTTGAAATATTGAAAATTGAGCACAAACAATTGCGGGATAGCCATTGGAAAACACGAACTCCCTTGAGGAGAAAAGTAATGAAAAGAGAAGGAGGGTTTCAAGAGTTCGAGAAGCAGTGAAGATACAGAGCTCGCTTCCAACAGCAAAGGAGAAAAAACGGCAATGGTTTTTGGGGAGAGGGAAGAGAACTCGAAAATGACAAAAGAGAGGTTTCCAAACATCAACCAAGTATGGCTCGACCTGTGAATGTGGTAAGACATCTTTATCACTGAAATAAACAAACTCATTTCCTATAGCCATATGAGTAAAACCTACATACCATCTCTCCAATCTCTGATGAAATTCTCTTCCACTTTCTTTTATGAATGTTTTAAGTACTATATTTGTCTTCATCAATTTGAAACCATAACTAGTCTACATGTCATTAGTGGACGTGCCAAATATAAAACTTTTCCACTTTTAACCAATTAAAAATGGCTTTGGAAATTGTCTCAAATCTATTTCATCTTTGAACAATTCAAAAGTTACTTATTTCAACTTTTGCAAATTACATCAAACTCAAGGTCTTTAAAACTCTCCTTAACTTGAGGCAACTTAAAAGTTAACCCCTTCACTTTTTTTATCCAATTCTTTAAAGATGCTCTCAAAGAGATTGATCATAAGGATTCTTGCTAGACTTGAACAATTATTAGGTCATTATGTCCTAACAACTAAAAAGCCACTTATTCAATACCCTTCAAATCTTTGCAAGAACTTTAAATATTCTTCTCTTACACAAACAAGCAAGACTTCTCAACCATCAGAACCTGTAAGTCAAAAAGTAAAGTTCCCTCTCTTTCAAAGCACAATAAGTATAACCCTTGCCTGACTATAAAGCGTCAAAAGTTCTTTCATGGCTTTCTAAATAAGGGTAACTAATGAAACCACCATCCTCAGGAACCTTATGCTTCTAAACTTAAAACTCCCTTGAATAACTCTCATGAAGAAGCTCTTGTAATAAAAAAAAAAAAGAGCTTATAAGAAAAACCTAAACGTTTTTTAGTGAATGATCAAAACAAATCTAATTTCTATAAATTTTACAAATATTACTTCTAAATGTGGAGGTTTAAAATCCTTGATTAAAAGATAACCAAAAAAAGGTTTTGAAAATCTCTTAATTATTATTCCACTACATAAAGTTGAAATCTTTTCTAATTTCAAAATTTTTAAACCATCTACTTTAGAGTAATGATTAACATGCAAGTATCAAGAGTTTACCAAAATCATCTTGATATTAATTCAAGTTAAGACCAAACTTATGCTTATTCTTTCCTCAAAGACCATATGATTCACACTTGGGAACAAATCTCATCATTTACTTAAAGTGTACACTTGCACTTGTGGACTAATAATAACGATTTTCTTTAAGCCTATGTTTATAAAATAATCATGTGACACATAATAAAATGGACATCAATTTATTATTGAAATTTAAAGAATACATCATCATTTAATAAAAACACCAAAAATTATTACATCATCATTCATTTAAAAAAATTTTTAAGACCTCCCTTAGTATTTTGAGTTTTGGCTCTTTTGTTATGGTTTGAGTAGTGTCAAACTATCTCCAATGGACAAGTTGAAACTCTCCCTTGCTCAGTGCACCATCCTGAACCATTGTCATAATAACCAGGAATCTTTTAAAGAATGCCTCATTTATCACTTGCCATAAATATGAGATTTCTTAAATCCATCAATGATAACCTCCAAGGTTTGAATCATTTAACTTGGATTTAAGGTCTACAATGATTTGGTTCTTTTTAAGAATGCCCTTATATTTTTCTTTAATTTTCTTCCCTGCATTCTCAACCTCTTTTTCTTGAGCATAAATCAAATTAGTGTTAACCACTTAACACTTAAAATTAGTAAACAAGAGATGATGGAAATACAATATTCCATTAATTTCTCTCTATAGGCCTTGACTTAGAGCATGCCACTCAGATTTCAACCTCAACACCTCTTAAATAAGATAGACAAGCTTATGACATGATTCTCTATCGTGATGTGGCCTTTTATGATAAGTTTATGACATGATTCTCCATGAGACATAACTAGATTCATGAAAAACGGCCTTAACAAGCATTGCCCCAAGGACATTTCCCCCTTGTGCTCTTTATTGAAGGTCACCTAAACCAAGATCTCAACTTTCTTTCTCAATCTTCTAGACAAAGATGGAAGAATTGTCCATTATTTAAGAACCTTGTTCTACTTTGTATCCTTCTCTCCTCTTAGAGTTATTCTCTTCATTCTCTCAATGAAATTACTTCGGCTTTCATCCTAATCTCCATGGCATAACAATCCTCAAATGGAAGAATAATCTTGTTCTTTGTAATAGCAATAGAAGACTTCCTAAATTCTCCCCTTCTACTTTTCACCTGCCTTTGACTCTCAATTAAGAAAATGCCTCTAGAGACAGACTCAATAAAATTGCTTTTCACCATAATGCTTGAGCCATCCTTTCTAATTATGTTCTCCCATCAAGCATTGATCCTCCAACAAAACAATGTATAACATCTTGTTTGAGGAAAAGTCTAAAATTCATCAATATTTACAAGGGCATCAAATAATAATATGAGCTTCTCTGCTACAACTGGTTGCTAAGGATATTTCTTTAGCTTATCCCTCAATCAATCAATGGAGCCCTTGAACCTCTATTAAGACCACAAGTTAAAGACCGTGCCTTTGCCACTAATAGAGGTAAGAGGAAGGTATTCTAAAACATTTCCTCCCATCCCTTTTCTACAATAGATTAGAGCAAGACAAGTGCAAATATTCACCAATTTAAACATAAACTAAAATTTTCCTATTAACCATTTCATATTGTTCCTCTCCAATAGGAACAATATTCGCACTTAACAACGATTAATAGAACAATATTCAATTTAAGTAGGGAATTATTCTCTTAATCGTTGTTTGGGGGATTGAGCTTTTTTAGAGGAAGTTATAGTCAAAGTGTCAAGTAAAATAAGGAGCAAAAGCATCTAGAACTCTCTTCCCTTTACCAGTGACATATTTTGGTTGTACAAATGTTAGAATGGAATGTGCAAAATTCCTTGCCTCAAGCATCTTCCACCACTAGAACTAAAGTGGGCACCATTCTCTTTGCGTTCATGGAGCTTCTTATCTTCAGAGGGTGCCCCCACATTATAAATTCTTGTGAATTTAACATAATTGGTCAAGCAATATTACTTTTAAGAAGTTGAATATGTTGATGCAAACTATAAATTATAAGAATAAAAAAAATTAGTTTGTTGAGAGCATAAAACAAAGAGAAAAAGAGCAATAGGATCCTCACAAATTGAGAACTTAAAAAAAGAAACTTCTATTGAGAAGTATAAAGGGAGAGAATCAACTTCTCGATCATAAATAATCAAACCAAATATAAAACTTTGAAAGTTGGAATAAAATTTGTTTTTAGTTTGTAAGTCAGACACTTACTGATCTTTAGTGACTCACAACTAATTGTCAGCCAAGTCACTAGTTCATTTAAACTAAATATCCAAACCTCAAAGCATATAAGGAATTGATGCAAATCTCTTGTGAGCAAATCAAGAGGCAGACTTAGTGGCCAAACAAGGGGACCCTAAAGAAGGTTTTACCCTTCTTGAAAAACCATTTCTTGAGAATGTGGAAGTGACAATCCTCAACTTCAAGAAGCTTACTTGCCGAATAACTCTCTTGGAAGCCTACCTCAAGACAAGAACCTTTCCTTAAAAAAAACCGACACAAAAAAAAATCAAAAGAAAATCCCAACAATATTTTAATTAAAGAACAAATCTAACAAAAGTACTACCTCGAGCCTTTACTTAAATGTGTTCATCCATCTGAAGCCGAAGACATTGTAAAACAAATATATTTAGAAGAATACGGTAACCATGCCTCCAGTCGTAACATAGCTATGAAAATTATGAGACAACTTCTTCTGACCTACCATTCAAAAAGACATCACTTTGTCAGAAGATGCAAAGGATGCTAACTTCATGCTCCCCCTCCAAGACAATCGACAATCCCAATAAAAGCCATCAACATTTCCTGACTCTTCTCTGTTTGAGGCATGAGATTCTTGGGACCTTTTTCTATAGTTAAAAGGGAAATGAAGTTCCTCCTCGATGCAATTGATTACTTCTCAAAATGAATTGAAGATAAACCTCTTGTCAACCAGACAACAACCAAAGTTCGTAATTTCCTCTAGGGAGATATATTTAGTCAATTCGAAATTCCATCAACTTTATTCACTAACAAAACTACAATGTTTTAGGCAAAAGCTCCAACTTCTACAAAAAATATGCCTGTCACTTAAAATGTCTTTGTAGCCCACCTTCGAAAAATGACCAAGTTGAAACAACAAACAAAAGCTTGTTAAAGATTCTGAAGCCTCACTTGGAAAACAAAAAAGGGAACTTAACCTTCCTAACGTATTATGGGCATACTAAACCACTCTTTCCACTATCACAAGAGAATCCCTATACTCTTTGGTTTATGTCACTAAGGCTATGCTCCTAATAGAAATCAACAATTCCACTCTACGAGCCCAAACGTTAAGAGAATACTAAGACATAGCCAATACCCAGTAAACAAATGAAGAAGCCAAAAAAACTTGAGTTAGATATTCTCAAAAAGAAATGCTTTCAAACCGACTTGAAACAGTTCAATAGAAAATGAAGCATGAAAATGTACTTCACAAAACACATCAAAAGATACCCTCTTAAAATAGGGGACATTGTCCCCAAGAAATGCGAGATTTTAAAGAGGTAAGAAGGGCACGATAAGTTAGCCCTAAACTAGGAGGGACCATATCTTGATCAAGAAATCATCAAACAAAATGCTTATCACCTCAGACAAAAAATGGCACTGAGCTCCCACAAATTTAGAGTGGGAGCCATCTAAAAAAGTTTTATCCCAAAAGAGTAAAGCACATTAAAGGTATGAATTAACATATTTTATTGGCTCTCAATGCAATATCAATATGACTCTCAATGCAAGATCCATATGACTCTTAATCAACATGACGAGAAACCACTTATGAAATCTAATAAATATTTTAGCACCACTTAAAACTTGACTAATGCACCTTTGTAATCCTTCGTTGTCCCCAAAACATCAAAAAGTGCCGCAAGAGATGGCCATTAACCCTTCTACTTGTACCTCTCGCATGTAGTATACGAGAGATAAAGTTTAGACTTCTTCTCATCCTTCATCGTTGTTCCATTACATGAAGGCTTAAGGAAGCATGCTCTTGCCCCTTCTCTTTCCTCTCTTCACAACTACATTAAATAATATTCCAGTAATGCAGCCTATATATCCTCTCTCTCTCTCTTTAGACAATTATCGATAACACAAAAGCCTCAAGAAAAGTTGGGTTTGCATCCAATCCCTTCACCTTAACAGAAATTCGACCATCACATTCTCATGCTTTAAATTCTTGTCGAATTACAATACCATCGATAAATTTTCACAACACTTTCAAAAAATCGACAAATTGGAGACTTCATAGGTATATCCTCTTTCTGAAAAGATTACAAGCAACTCTTCATTGCAATATAAATGATAATATGAACAGTTTGAAAACCGAATGAAGAAGCAAGAAAAACTCCCAAAAAAACGTAGTAGAGGTAATCTACTGCATTTTGTCAGGTTCACTAGAAAAAACCTCTCACGACAGATTAAAGAACAAAAGCGGAAATCCAACAAAGTCTCAGTACCATTTGCCAAGCATCACCATAAGATCCTCCTCACTGCTGACTATAAGGGGGAGAGGCATAAGGGAAAGGAGAACAAAAGAGGAAAAAGCTTTGGGAAGCCCCTCTAACGTGGTCAAAGCCTTTCTCCCTCATCGACGAAGACCGATCGTAGAACAAGCTGCCTCCAAACAAGGCTAAGAATCATCACATCCACAATCTTGACTTCATCGAAAGCCCTAACAAACTTTTCTTCTCCATTATCGAAAGCAATCCCACATCTTTGTTGCTTTCCAAGCAGTTGAATACCCTCACCACTTTCCTTTTCGCAGGTGAAATTTTACAATCTTCCCAAGAGTCAGAGGCCCTAACAAGTACTTGGGGATTTAAAGTCTTTCACAGCAACTTTTCAAAAGCTACTGGCACCACCAATGTTGGCACGCGCCAACACACGACACTTGTGCCAACCCTCTCAAACATAGATTGACCCATTTGACAAGTGCCTACCTCAATCTACCTACGCCGACCAGATCTATTCCGCACTAGCCCACGCATACTCGAGTTGGCCTACGCCGGCCTAAGCCGATCCGCACCAAGCCACACCAACTCGAGCTCACTAGGGACTGTGGCATACTCACGTGCACGATCGCTTGTGCCCGACCATATCCGACCAAGTCACCGCAGCTCCCAAAAAAGTCATCGTCTCTTTTGGCTGAGTCACCATCGATCCCCAACCGAGTCGCAACATCTGGCCGCACTGTCTCAGCGTCAACCACATCGTCGGTTCCCTAGTAAAAGCCACCCATGACGAATTAAAGAACAGAAGCAGGAATCCGAAGTTGTCATAGTGTCATTCGTCGAGCATCACCATAAGATTTCCCTTCCCGTCGACTGTAGGGGACGAGAAAGAAGGGAAAGGAGAAAAGAAAAGAAGAAAGCTTCGAGAATCCCCTCTGACATGATCAAAGCTCTTCACCCTCATCGCCAGAGACCGTTTCCAGAACAAGCCACCTCCAAGCAAGGTTCGAAATCATAGCATCCACAATCCCGACTTACTGGAAGCCCTAGATGACTTCTCTTCTTCGTCGTCAATAGTGATCCCACATCTTTGTCACTTTCCAAGCCATCAAATACCCTTACCACTTTTTCTCTATGCGCAGGTGAAATTTCACCATCTTCCCAAGCGTTGACAGCATCGAAAAAGTGATTAGAGATTTAAGAAAGTATTTGACCATGACTTCTCAAAAGCAACCAATGCCATTTATGCTAACACGAACCAACACACGACACCTGCGCTGACCCATTCCAACATGTATGGACTCATTTCGACCCAACACATGCCTACACGAGTCGACCCATGGCGACCCAATCTATTTTGTGCCTACCAAACAAACCAAATTGGCCCTCGCTTTCCTATGCCAGCCCATGCCAACTCAAGCTAACTCGAGATAGTCGAATACCCACACGAACGATCGCACACATCCGAATTAATGTCTCTCCCAACCAAATCATCGTCGCTCCTGACCAATTCGTTGCTAATCCCTGACCGAGTCACCAACGATCCTAACTGAATGGTCACATATGGCAGCACCATCTCAACGTCAATCACGTCGCATTCGACATCATCGAGACATCCTTTAATAGTGCCACATACCCACAAATACTCAAATTAATGTCTCTCAACCAAACTTTTGCTACATCAAACCAATCCGCCCCAAAGTATGCTTCAAACTTCTCCTGAACAAATTTACGAATTTCTTCTGTTCGAACCTCCTTGACTTAGCCCCAAGTCAATTTTTTGTTTAAATTCCCTAAATCCTCTTTTCGTATCAAAAATATCATAAGATGGATTGAACAAGATTGACATGATTCTAGTATTTTTAATAGTTTCTTAAATATCCAACTATCTCAAACGATCCAAAGCTTAAATTAACTTTGTGTACAAATTTTTTTAATAAATTCTAATGAACAAATGTGACTTAAGTAATTTGTGGACTTAAAATATTTGAAAACATGTCACATAATATTTGTAACAAATTAACTTGCATACTATGATAGCATTCTGCCCCCATCAACTAGATAGATAAATCGAAAAGAATGGCCTTCTACTTATATAAATCATTCATTATTTTAGATAAATATTTTACACTAATCTCTCAATCCTAACTAAGTGATTTCTAATTTTGAAGTTAAACTTTTAGAAATAATAGTTCCAATCATTTAGTCAAGCAAGTTATTATGCATTACCAAGAATCAATAAACTATAACCATTTTAATAGCTTAGCTACTTACGCACATTATCAACATATATTTTTGAAGCATTGAGGGAAACATACAAGAGAAGGCTTTCTCGATCATATCACATTAAGAATTATTCATCAACTTGCCAACACAACATGACCTACTCAGATGAGGTAATTGGATTATGTGCAAATTTAGGATATCAATCCATGAACAAGGTTGATGGCATGTTATGTCTCATAGAAGGGATATGCCATTTTGAAAGTAAAATATCTTGGAATTCTAAGAGATCTTTTCACCACATATGTACTTTTTAAAATGCTTGAATTGTGAGTCACAACTTATGCACATTGTTTTGTTTCATTTCTAAAATATTTGTGTTCATAGTTTTTAATAATATTAAGCTATTATAAATTAGAGCTTTCAAACTTAGTTAATTGTAACCATACTTATTTGATATAGAGAAATATATAAAGACCTTTTTATTTTTTATTATTAAATAAGAGACTATCCATACATTTAAGGATAGTCTAAAAAGACTCTTCCACTTTCATTAATAGAAAATCACACCAAACTTTGTTGTTACATATACCAAAACAAATCGGGTATAAGAACCTTTGATCACCCTTATCAGAGAGGTATCAATCAACAATACTTGATATAGGCTCATATCGACAAAGGGGCTAATATTAGGTCCTTGGCAATATTAATGGAGATGACATTGATATTTCTATTACTATCAAGAATGATTTTATAAGCCTTCTTAAATATTCAAATAAGGTAAAAAAAAATTGAGATTCTTCACCAATCATCAATCTAAAAGAGTTGTGTCAAGGTGAACATTATCACACTTAGGCATCATTCATTATGTTGGATCTAACAAATGTTGAGGCATTCATCACAATCCTTCAACTTTACAAACCTAACTTTAAGCTCACTATCACCTATCAAATATACTCTTTTTCAAGATTAGAGACAGAGGTTTCTCTCTCAAGATTCTGAAGTAAAAAGGCATGTGATTGTAATAAATCCATATACATAAAACAAAAAGCATTAGTATGAATTTTAAAAAAGATATTGATCTAAGAAAACAACACCTACTCTATGTGATTTATAATCACTAACTTCATATATCAGATAACTAACATATATAGAAAAAGACAAAAGAACAAACAATGGCACATGCACAAATTAAAAAAAAACAAAATGCAACATGATTGCATCACGCTTACAAGAAGCACTTCAATACAAGCAAGTGCCACAAAGCAAAGATGGCTTTTTGGTGTTTTAGCCTATTAAGAAGTACAAATAAAAAACAAATAAAACCAAAGTTACACATGGTAAGGTCAAGAAATGAATAGATGCCATGCATGATCTATAGGTAAGGATGACCCAAGAATATCATGAATGTTTTTGCGAGTGAGATCATAAATGTCAGGAAATTGTGAATTGAGTTTTGGTAAGAGTCAAGATGACTTGGAGTCAATTGAGAAAAAAAGAATCCTACTTAAAATCACTAAGATAAAGGTTGGTAAGTGAATGATATCTAGTTACCTATGATCGTGATGTCAACAACACAAATGCTACTAATCAATAACAAATACGAAAATACTACAAAAAAATGTTCCAAAACATACAAGACAACTTGTGCACAAAAAAAAAATGATAGTAAATAAAATTTTACTAAAAAATATGTTCATAGAGTTAATATATGTACTTCAAACCAATGGACTAAACTAGCTGACAACAAAAATGATAGAGTGAAGTATAAGAATAAGAAAGATGCATGAACAGCTAAGATATCCTGTGAATTAATTCAACATTAATATCAGTGAACAAATTACTATAATGGCATTAAACTTTTGTTGCACTTAAAAAGAAATATGCCAAATTTCGAGACCAGAAAGGAAGCTCACCAAACGTCAAAGTAGTAGACGATGACAGCAAGAGCAATGCTGTGGATGCCAAAGAAGAAACTGCAAGGGTTGAAGAATCAGTAAAACTTGGGAAATGACTAGTGGTAATGCCGGCTGAACCAATTGCTGCAACTGCTGTGGCGGGTGCCCAAACAGCAGAAGAGGCAGAAACTCCAAACAAAGGAACTGATGGTGCAAATGCTGAAGAAATTGATGTTTGAGATTAAAAAAAGAAGTAGCTAAAGCAGAAGTGGCTGGGGCATCTGAAGACCTAGTATTACTAGGAATAGTCGCCGTTGAAGATCCCTAGGGTGCCAAAGAAAAGGAAGCAAATGATGTGAACAAAGTCGTGGTAGAACTTGTCGTGGAAAAGGATAATGTTGAAAAAGCAGGAGAAATAACTATGGATACTATGCCATCGATGCTAAATGATTGAGAAGCTGAAGTTCCAAACAGAAAAGAGGAGGTAGTAGAGTTAGTAACAGGAAGGGATGACAAAGAAGTAGAGGCTGAGGCAATAGAGGAGAAGCAGGAGAAGAAGAGGCAACTTTCAAATTAGAATAATAATTTTGAAGACAGTGACAAAGGCGATGAGCAAGGTGACGAGACAGGCGCTCCCAAGGTTGTAGTTGAAGTGCTGCAGAGGCAGATGGAGTGGAAGAAAGGAATGGAGTATCCACTGCAGAGGCTAAGGCCGCAGCGACAAGCGAAGGAGTGTTTGCTGCTAAAGTTAAGGCCGCAGCGCCAAGCGAAGGAGTGTTTGAAGCTGGGAAGTGGTGGACGAGAGTAATAAGATGGAACTTCATCCGTACAAGGGCGACTATGACGACAGCATCCCACAATGAGAGGGATAGAAACCGAGGCAGCTGATGATCCAAGCCCGAAAAAGGACTTTGGAGGGTTTAGGGCGGAAGAAGTTGATTAAGTTGTTGCAACGGAGGAAAATGTAAGCCGGATCCAAAGCTGGGAGAAGACAAATGAGTTGTCAAGGAGGTATTAAAGGAACGACGGCAATGGGACCGCAGGAGAGCTCGTGGATGAGGATATGGTGATCCTGGCGGCTGTGGGAGGAGCTGTCGTTCAGGAGAGCGGTCCGAATACAATGTTGGTGGTAGCTATAGCAGCAGAACTAGTGTTTCACAAAGAACCAAAGAAGGATGCGGAGCTGCCTAGAGAGAACGAGGGCGTCCACTCGGCTTCTGCAGCTGCTCTTGATTACAATCCTTAGACGGTTCGCAGCAAACTGGGAACGCCCTGCCTCTGCTAGAATAAGATGTGTTTGAAAATCGAAGCATTCTAAAGTTCGTAATTTTTAAAATGACAGTTTTTTTTCTTAGTTGATAACATAAAATTTTAACGTTATTCAATAATATTTTTATTGTTAAATTTTTTTTGAAAGGAAAAAAAAAAAAAAAAAAAAATTTAACAATAAAAATATTATTGAATAACGTTAAAATTTTATGTTATCAACTAAGAAAAAAAACTGTCATTTTTATTGTTAAATTTAATTGATTTTATTTATCATTTGTTCATAAGTGATAAAAAAAATGATAAAGACAATGATGATCATACTTGTTATAATCATGACAGATTATTGTTATCGTCCACTTTAGATAGAATTGAAAAATAATCATTATCATATATTTATTTTCAATCAAAATGATTGAAAATAATAGTTATTGATGATAATAATAAAAAGAATTATAAGTAATGCTAATTATGATCATACAGATTAATGATCAACTCCAAATGTCGATGACCAAGTGATCAGCCCTGTCAACGAAAATAACGGGCAATAATGGTTATCAACTTTGATAGTTAATGATGATTTAGTTTAGTAGTGTTGATGTCAAAGAATAAAGATGATATTGATTAGTAATAATATATGATTAAGACAATTGATTGTCATTAAATAATTATATATTTAATTAATTATAAGCTCACAAAAATATCACAAGAACTATCATAAATAAAAAATAAAAAATATTTAACTTCTAAAAAAACTATATATTACTATTTTAACAATTTGATTAATATTAGATGTAAATATATTATTTTTCTTTTAAATTTTAAAAAAATGATGTATTAAAAATCAAACACTTACCAAAGTTTTCATTGAATAGTTTCTATTATTTTTTAAAATTCTTTTTATATAATTATTGTATAATTTAAACTTTTAAATATTAGACTTAAAATTTTTATATACATAAAAGTTAACAAAATTGGGTATCTACTATTCTGATTATTCAATATTAAAATTTTAAAATTTATTTAAATTAAAATAAAATAGTATTATTTTTAAATATATTGAAAATAATATTATTTTTAATTGTAAATATATTTTTGAGAAGGACACGCAGAAGAAATCCTTCGGTGGTAGAGTTTACCCTTTTTCCCCCAGTCCCATTCTTCCCACACCCAGTGCCCGTCCTTGGGATCAATTTATCGAGGGAAGCTCACCGTGCGAATTTGAGGGAGGAAGGGAGAAGTCGTAAGGAAGGAACGGCGAGGAGGATCCGCGACTCCGTAAGTTTAATCAGAGGTTTAAAAGTTTCTTTTCGGCAAGCCAAATCGGTACGAAGGATACCAGGGGATCCGACTGTCTCCGGCAGTGGCGGTAAGTCCTCCTAGTGAATAGTTGTCTAGGGGGAGGGATTCGTGCGGTGGAGCTGAGATTTCTTCGCAATCCCTAGCCAAGTTTTACGCCATTTTGTTTTTTTGTGTAGGGCTATTGCCGTTGCTAAGGGAAGGAAGGTGTACGAAAATATTCTTGCGAGGAGGAATTTGGTGAAAGTTTTTTCTGCTGAAAGGTGAGGGAAGAAGGTTCGAAAGCTTTGTCCGTGAGTTACAACAGCAGGGAAAATGTTAAGCAGGCAATTTTTTATTATTCATGTATTTATTCTAATTAGAATTCTTAGCAATCGTGAGATAAGATTTGGCAAGGAAGTTTAGAGAAATTTGTTTAACCATTGTAAAGGTTATGTTTAATTTTCAAGAAAGAAATTGAGTATGGTTGGCTGTGGATCACCACAATGAAGAATAGTAAATTGAGCTGAACTATAATGCTTTTTATTAATATTTTATATAATTTTAATGGCATTTGAAGGTTGTTTTATTTTGCCACTTGGTCATATGGTTGAAATTTAAGAAAAGAAATTAAAGGGGCTTGATGTTAGTTTAAGACATTGCTATAAGTTGGCCTTGTTGTTCTATGCTTGATTGACTTGACAAACTACGTTGTGGGGGTTAATTCATTTAGCTACATATTTTATTGTCTATTGACACAACGTAAAAACTAGGAAGTTATTGGGCTAACAAAGAAGTGATTGTGAAAGAAAAAGAAGAGTTGATAGCAAACTAGATTCTAAGTATTTAGGTAGATAAACTAAATATTTATTTTAGGAAATAACAAATGTTTCTTCTCTGGCCATATCAAGGCTATTGTCCACATATGATAGTACATTATGAGCTACAAGTAGATGTCATCATGTCTTAACATAATATCTCAATCAAATAGCTTGAGCTGCTTATGACAAGTTGTAGAGAGAATAATTCATTATTTTTTCTTTTCTTTTAAATATCAACATATGCACAATTTTCATAGGCATTATCGTTAAATTTTCATATTTACCATTTGATAGCAATTTTTTTCCTAATTTTCACATAATGTTTCCTTTTTTTTTCCAAGTTTTTTGTATCTCCTAATATCAAACTATTCACATGCTTTATTATACGAAACACTACTAGACATTATGCATCTAATGCAATTATCTATTTTTATCACAATTATATATACAATTTAGGATAACATTAAAATCATGCTATAAAATCAATAGTAAAGGTATATTTCAACTGTATTATGTTATGTCATAATATTTCATTATAACTCATGTCACATTCATTTTTTTTGGTCAAGCAAATCACCTTATTAACTTTCATGGTGCATCTTTGATTATTATAACATGGACACAAAACATTTCAATCTTGTATTTCTTACATAATATTAAATTAATGAAACTTTACCTACTTCGAATTATTGTATTTTCATTTTTTTTATGTTGTCTCCTTGAAATTTCACCAAAGCTTCCCCTTTCTTGTATGTTGTCACAAACTTCCTCCTTCCAAGCTCAAATCTAATGGATACGTGGCGAACACTATTACAATTTAGAAACCAGCTTATCAATTACTTTTTTGGGGTTCCTTAGGGACAAAACAAGAAAACATGAAAGAAAAAATGCAAGTAAGATTTTAGAAAACTCATGGAATTGTCACACCAATGAAAAAGAATTCAAGTTGCTGCCTAACTTTGGACTTGATAGTGAAATGATGGCGAATGAGAGTTAACATCGTTTGATCAAACAAACGCAAGAGAAGGGAAAATAATAGTCGAAATGTGAAAGGGGTGCAAACTAATTAGGTTTATAGTTTTAAATAGTTGTAAATTAATAAATAAATTTTTTTTTTAACTTTTAAGTTTAAAAGAAATAATAACAATTTCAAAAGTACTATTGAGACAAACAAATGTCATTCAACTTGTCTCTATAAGCTCTATTTAAAATATTTTTATTTAAATATGTTAAACTAATTTAGTTTTATATTCAAAATTTGGCATGCTTTACGATGTCAAATAATTGTATCAAATTTCTATGTCTCACTTATCCAAACATATTTAGACATTGATCTTACTATATAGGTCTTGTTTTAGTACTATTGATATTTCAAGATGTAACAAACCTCCTACTTAACCTAAACCAAGCATTAGGCTAAGAACATTGGCAATTGAAGCTATTTCTTGGCAATTAGGATTTTTCAATTTTAATTTTTTTTCCAAAAATCCATCAAATTGGTTTGTTTATGGGGTTGTGGTGAGCAAGTTAAAGGAAAGGTAACCATAATAATATGTTATCGTAATTATGATAAGAACTCTACTAATAACATAGCCTTGGTTATCATTTTTAAATTTTGCAAGTTGTCCTATCTTATCATTTGATTATTCTAATGAGTTAATCCATGGATGAACAAGAATCAATGATGTAGGGAATTTAAATGCAATAAAAGGACTAAAATGATCTTAACCTAAAACTAATGATCCATATAAAAATAGTGAGTGCATAAGCAACATTATTTTATTGACTTGGCATGTTATGTCTCATTGTTGAACATGATCTATTTGAATTGTTTGCTAAATTTTAAATTAATGTTGATTTACCTATGGAGCTGATGGTTGGATAACACATGTTATTATTTTTTTCAGAGGCTGCTCAGTCATCGTATGATGAGATTGGTGGGGTGTGATGAGAGTTTTCATTGTTACATATTGTCCACTTACGATTGCCTGTTTATCATTTGGTATTTTTACTTGTGTCGAGGTACTTATGAACTGAGTCATATATAAGTTTAAAATTTTTGTTTTACTGCTATATAGTTATAATTGTTTCCTATTATATGTGTTCAAGTGTTTAGATAAAGGAAAAGGGAAACAATATACCAAATTAGCATAGTATTATATTATCATCCTCTAGTGTGGGGAGATGGGTCCCCACATTGTTGGTACTGTATCAGCGATACAAGAACAGCAACAGCAGCAAATAGCTTCAGAAGTGGCGCTGCCTCCTTCGAGGGTAGAGCGTTTGAACATTGCTGTCCAACAGCAGCTCAATCTTGAATCAGTTAAGACTCGTGCCCTTGGCCTTAGTAAGGCCATCTCCCGAATCCTTGATGATTTCAATGCCATTGCTCACACCAATGGTGCACCAAAGTGGTGAGTTTTACATTTTTTTATCTACCTTCTTGGTTGCATTAGTTGATGTTGCCACCTAGCTGTTGCTTTTGCATTTAGCATCTAATTGTTTGTTGTTTATTTAAATATCTACTATGAGAGTTTTGCTCTTGCATTGTGAAATGGAATAATAAAATAAATTAGATTTTGTATGCATTACACATGTCATTTGATGCTCTCAATATTTAGTGTTTAGCATTTTGGTTGGCTACTTTAGAAGCTCTTGAAAAAGGACTTAAATGCAGAAAAGGATACTTTCTGAGCATAATAAGTGTGCTTATGTTGTGCTTTTTGGAGTATAACTGCATGTATGGGTTGAGATGTCATTATGCATATAAGTATATATGGAGAAAAAAGTTGGTCAAACTTGGTTTATGGTAAGTTGTTTATCAAGAAAAATTGAATTGATATTTTAGACTATCTGTTTTTTTGTTCAACAACACAGATTTAACCCAAAAAAAGAAAATAAGACTATTGTATGCATGCTTGATACTATTGGAGATAGATACAAATAGACATTGAGCATGAGCCCAAGTAATATTGATATGACCTATAGATTGTCCTAGAGGTGGGGTGAAGTTATGATGAGTGAGGGAGTAGAGCTATGGTTATGGAGCTACAAGGGAGTTATGAGTGATCCAAGGTTGTGGTAATTGCCAAGAGGTTAAGGCCTGGTCGAAGGTATGTCTTAAACAATATGAGGTAGGTTTAAGAGTGAATGGGGTAGTGTGGTATGTGCCAAGAGTGTTATGGGGAGAAGGTTGGTGGTAATGAGCATTATGGGCTAGATAATATGAGATAGGGTTATAAGACAAGTGATTATGAACAGAATGAAATAGGTCGGATAATGATAGGGTAATAGACGAAGTGATGTGAGGTAGAGTTGCAGGTCAAAGACATGAAATATACAATCTTGCTTACTGGGAAAACGTATTCAATGGTGCTTGGTTGATTTAGTTTTTGGGTAAGGAATATAATGCATTGATATGATATTGTATAGAATGGAATATCCGAGGTGTTACAAAGGTCCATAGGTATGGTGCATGGCACAATTGGCTTGATTACCATAAATTCAAGCAATGTGATATAGTACAACATGAAGCTCATACAAAGAATATTAAAGGTCTACAAAAAAACTAAGAAAATATGTCCTATGATAAAGAAAAAATATCCTTTAATTGTATCATCTACCAAAAAAACTAAGGAAATATGCAACCATGGACGTAGTTGTTCAGGAGGAAAATTTTTAAGAAGTCTTGGAAGGAGCTATGACATGAAATTATTGGATATGTTCACCTTAGCAGAAAAGGCTTTAGATAAGATGAAGTATTAGTCAAGAAAAGAAATCATCCGTTTGATTTTATTGGCTCAAGAAAACTATTTCTTTGAGGGAAGTCTTTTGGAGAGAATTTGAAAATTATAAGTACATTTTTAGTATATATTAACACTAATAAATATGTGTACTATCAAATAAAAATGTTTGCTTATACCAAAAGGCATGGACCATGTATTTTCCCATTTTAAGTCAAAATTCTCATTGTTCATTAGATGAGCCATTCTCGATCTTTTTGCTGAGGACTTTTGATTTGAGATAATGCTATGCAAAGGAAAACGTTGAGGTCGAAGTTATGATAGTGACATTGGGCTTTGAGCAGTTTTGACATGTTCACCTAATGTTATGTAAATTGCAATTTTATCGAAGTTTGTCTTGATATGGTGAATATTACATCAATGAAACAAGTAATGTGGAAGAAAGAGTTCCTTGTTTTTAAAGAGGCTGAGGATGTTGCTAATGATTTGTATTAGTGGTAAAGAAGTTAATTATAAGAGAAAATTGAAGATTGACTAGCGAAAATGAAACCTCCAAGGCTATGGTGATTGCAAACATTAGAATTACCAATTAATGAGAAGAACAGCCAAAACGATAATCTGTGAATACTTGAAAAGATATTGTGTATACCTTGTCATTAGAACAAGTGGTAGATAATAGTGAGCACCTGATTCGGCTTTTCAGCTAGCTGAACATGATATTGTTTGGTGGAGTTGACGTGATGTAACATGAGCAATGGAGTACAACTAGTGTGGTACAATAACTAAAATATTATCAATGGAGAAACGAATGGAGAAGTATGACCATTTTCGTACAAACATAGTTACAGTCCATGAAGAACTATCTATAGATGTAGAATGACTTGCGTTATGATACAATCCATGCATTCAATAAATGGAACATGACATAGTACAACAGAGTTTATTCAACACGGCCAATTTAGTATGATCGACACGATTGATTAGAGCATTGCAACCATTATAGAACGATTAGAGTATCACATTAGAAATGATTAGTGGAGTACCAATACTGCAACACAACCAGTGAGATACAAAATGAACCATACTCTACAATCCTTAGTATTGCGCTTTTGGCCAACTAGGTATATAATCCAAATTGGCTAGTACAATTAGACATGGAATATAGTCTAGTAATTTGATACATGGAATACTAACCCCCATAAGAGTTAGGATTGGTGAGGAGGCTTCTTGAGGAGGCTTCTTGTGAAGGTTTGTCCATCTCTACATCTTTTCTAAAGTTTGCTGCAAATATGTTTGATGAAGTCAACTGTTGCTCCACTCGTGCGGATTTGGTATCATCGATAGATAAGGGTGAACCCTTACCCATCTCTATCATTCCATGTGTCTGGAATGCATTTGATTTGAGTGTAATAGAGCATAATTTAATGATATAAAAGCGAATGAAATAATGAAATTAGTTATGAGAGAATTGAGATGTATTACCTTTAGTTAAAGCTGTTGAAATGTATCTTGGATTGTTGGCATGCCTATCATAGTGGTTAGAAGATTGAATAACAATCAAAGAATTGTAATTGGGCAAATGCATCTGAGGAACAGTTGTTAATTAGTTTCATTTTTCAGTTTGGCAAAATCTATGTCGAGCAAAGGTAGTGTCCACTTTTTTTGGCATGAACCAATTAGACAGCTAAACTATATCAAAGTTTGAATTTCCTATGTTAGATAAAGTTGATGTCACCTATAATAGGGTGCATGGGAAGCAAAGACAAGAAGTCTTCTTGAAGAAAAGTGGATTGAAAATAAGAAGAGGGTCTTATAGGTTTTTATGTTTGAGGATGATTTCTTTAGACAATTGAGCCATTCATGGCCAAGCACCTCTAAAAGTTTGAATGGATGAGGGATCTAAAGTGAGTCCATGCTACCCACCACTAAAATGAGCAATAAGAGGGATTATTCTGCACACATTAGGAAACAAAGAAAGCATGAAAGATAAATATGTGAAATTTGAAAATGGTAGTACAAAAAGATATCATTCTAAAATAATCTTAATTAAGAGGAGACTGTGAGCGACACAGGAGTTGCTTTTTAAGCTTTTCCCACAACATCTTAATGGCACAAAAACAAGGGTACTCTTAAAAGGTTTAATATTACTGATCTCAAATAAAATAAATATTAATGTAAAGATTACATGAGTACAAATTAAAGACAGAAAAATCTTACCAAATTAACAAAGAAAAAAAATAAAAAAATAACAATATAATTGCACATGAAAGAAACTTTCCAAAATACCAAGGGAACTGTATTGTTTGAAAGAAAAACAACAATGAAACTGAGGATAGAGGATGAGAATTATTGTGTAAAGATGACGATGATGAAAGATTCTGGTCACAAACGTTATCGGTGGTGCAAGAACGAATAACGTTTATTCCTACAGTGGCATGAGGATGTTAGTGGTTTGAATTGACGATAGAAGGATACGATGTCTCATCACTTGATGAGTACAAATTAAAGACATAGAATAATCATACCAAATTAACATAGAAAATAAATAAAAAAATAACAAGATAATTGCACATGAAAGAAACTTTCCAAAATACCAAGGGAACTGTATTGTTTGAAAGAAAACCAACAATGAAACTGAGGATAGAGGATGAGAATTATTGTGTAAAGATGACAATGATGAAAGATTCTGGTCACACACGTTATCGGTGGTGCAAGAACGAATAATGTTTATTCCTACAGTGGCACGAGGATGTTAGTGGTTTGAGTTGACGATAGAAGGATACGATGTCTCACCACTTGGGTCTCGCACCCCTTTCAGTGCTAGAGTCCGGTCAAATCGGCTCATTGCAATTCTCATTGCAATCAAAATTTAAGATCTCAAAAGATGCAAGAGGAAATAGTGGAGCCTTTTGTCATTGATCTCAAAAATCACCACACATGAGAGTAAGCCTCTCTTTTTGTAGAACCTAGAGGGGTGAAAAGATAAAAGCACATAGGAATGCTATGGAATATATTGGAATTTTTTTTTTAGAAACCCATGCCTAAAAGCTTCTTAGAATTCTTCTCAACAAATTCTAAATTTGCTCTTATACCCCTTTGTCAAAACCCTTAAACTTTCCCAAAACTAGTCAACATTCCTTCAAACCTTCATGGGCAAGGCACTCTTAATATCCTTAAGTCTTTTCATTGACAAACCCCACTTTTGCTTTATATTTGTGACCTTGAAACTTATTCTCTCTCACTTTGACCAAACTTCCTTTGCTTTAAGGACAATCCAATAGGACATGGATATGTATGGCCTTTTCTGAATGATAAAGAAATCACATTTTCAGTCAAAGAGCACCTTTTTCTTTATATCCCTGTGCGACTGAGGGAGCCTTTTCAATTAATTTCTCTCTAGAAAATTCAGGCTTCCATCTTTGAATCGCAGCCACCCCTATTGAAGTAATGCTATAAGCATGGAAAAAAGTTGAAGTTGGAAAATCTGTTTATGCCATACAATTGACATCTTAAGAAGATTAATAGATGAGTAGGCCCTCACTAACAGCATATCATAGACTATTCTCAAACAAACTTTTAGAAACACAAAATTACTTGAAGCATCAATGAACTGGAACATCAATAAGAACTTCTCAAGGTTGGGGACTTGAAAGGAACCAGTTAATCTTCATTTTAGTTGAGTCTAAGAAATTTTCATCCTAATTATCTTATAATAAGATCTCAAATCTCTAAGGAAGGCTCACTGTTGAAAGATTGAAGAATCCTTCAGTTTTCTAATTGCACAATAAGATATTAAAGCACAGGATTATGACTCGAATAAAATAAAAGGTGTCTTTCTAAACTCCTTTGTAAATATGACTCAAATAAAATAAAAGGCGCTTTGCTAAACTGCTTTTTGAATTGATCTGTGTCCTTCACTTTGATTTAACATTTAGTTAATAAAAGTGGATTGAGGCAGACCATTATTTTGATTGAACAACAATTGTTGATTTCCATCCAATTTATTCTTAACAGAATGTGACACTTTGAGTGTTAGAGCAAAGATTTGTATTCCATGTGCACTGAGTAGCAGGTTCACATGTTGGATTATTCTTATAGATGTTAATTGAAGAAAGCACAAAGATAGGAATGTGAATTGGAGTGTGTGTGATGTGCAAGTCTCTGACATGATAAAGTAGGCCCCAGGGTTTGCTTATTTTGTTTGAAGGACTTGGTGAAGTTGAGAAAGTAAATTATATACCTATCTATGTTAAATGAAGGGATTTTGCCAAATTTTCCAGAGTTATATAATAAACATTTTCAATTTTGGTAATTTTTTCAGGCAAGGTATATTGGGTCAGTTTTCAATGGTAAACATGGAGCTTTTCAATATTGTAGAGGACATAAAGAAAGTTTCAAAGGCATTTGTGGTGCATCCAAAGAATGTTAATGGAGAGAATGCCTTGAGTATGCATTTTATCAGCTCTATTTAATTGTAGCTGTAATTTTGTTAAGCATTTCATTTGTATTGGTTTATACTGAAGCTGATGCTTGTATCTTTATATTTGCAGCTCTGGTACTTCAATAATTGTTTTTTTGCAAAGATAAAGTATGATTGAAGGGAAACTTCATATTTATATAAAGTAATACAATTGATGATATAAGTGTTTATCTCATCCCTACTCACAAAAAATAAGCCAATTACTTATGTTTTAAGAATTTAAATGATTTTTTTATTGTCAGTCAAAAATAAAAAAAAAGGGATGTGCAATTCCCCTTTGGCATGTAGGGCATCAATATCAATGCATGCTTCTTGCTGAAATTTCTTAAAACAATGAATTTTTGGCTTGGTTACAATAAAAATTGATCTGTTTGATTAGAACTAGTTCAAAATGTTCATAATTGTTCAGTCCAAATCTTAAAACCTTCCATTCAATAATAGTTATTATTGGAAGCTACCCATTGTAAAATTTGCTTGTAAAATAGGTACCAATTCCCAAATATTTTTCCTTTCAGCTTGTGTTTTTGTGTTTAAATATCATTGTAGGAATGAGTATAGTGCTGTTTAAAGTACAAAGTTCACAAAGTCATGTAAATATTAGCCTAAAAATGCACATTTTCAAATTCTCACCCAATTAATATTTATGTAGTGAATAAAAAATGTATTGTAGTCAAATTGTAGAAATAAGCTAGAATAACACATGCATAATCGATATTAAATCCTTTTCAATTTTGCACATAAGTTTATGTTGATACATTATTTGGTGAGAGAAATTTGAATGCATATTATTTTGATTCATTATTTGGTGGGAGAAATTGGAATGCATAACCCATCTAAATCTAGAAATTCTTGGAGAGAGTGTTTCTTTCCATATTGTAAGTCAATATAGGATTGGAGACAAGCTCTCAAGATAGAAAAAACATTCTTAGAAAGAAGATGAGTTAAATCTAATGAAGAAATAGCCAAGTACAAGAACTAGAATTCAAGTGCAAGTAAAGGTTGATAAATAGAGTCAAATCCAAGATCCCAAAGTAAAATCAAAATATAGAAGTTTTTACTTCCAAATGTTTAAGGGGTTGTCTGGTGTCATGCTCCACTTAGCATGGCAGCTGATAAGAATCGATAAAGATTGGCTTAACCTTTTACTCATGGTCAAGCTCATCTTGAAATGTTGTAGTTGAGGTTCAATAATTCAGAGAGGGGAGATATGAGGCTCGAGCCATCTTCATGAGGGCTGATCTATGAAAGAGACAAATTTATTAAGATATAGGACCCTTGGATGCTCCTCCACAATGTCTCTGACTCTTAAGGATGAAATGTATTAACATGTGCATTTTTTGCCTCATGCATAGTGGTTTCATGATTTTTAACAAGGATAATTGTCAAACAAATGAGATTATTTTTTCGATTTTTTATCTTCATTGATTCTAAAACTTTTCATCTCTTCATTCAAGTGGCCCAAAAAAATGTTGATTGATTTGTGTGAATCTCCAATGAACAATGATTATCAAAAAGTTATGCGAGAATAGATTGGATAGTGCAACTTTTGGGCGATCTTATCAGCATCGTTCAAAATCTTAATGAACTAGGATTCATTAGAAGTCAATAAATTTGCTTGTTTTTTTAATAGATACTAGCCATATTTCTCTTATTCTAGCAAAACGTGTCAATTTGATGGTGAGGGCAATGTGTTAAGTTGATGAATATGGAGAATTAGTTGTTTACAAACATAGAAGGCCCTCTTTGGTATTGAGTGCATTAGATGCAATTATTTTTGTGCTTAAAGGACATTACTAATGCTCCATTATGGTAAAAGATATGCAAGCACTAAACCCAGGGAAGTAGTGCCATTCGTTTAAGTTTTTTTCTTCTTCCCTTTGCCGTTGGAAACTACGATGGATATTGCTCTTGAACAAGATTAGAGGTGTAAGGAAATTTGATCTTCAACCATGAAGATATGCAAAAATCTAATGCTGTAATTGTTGGGCGGTATTGAAGATGTCTTCAATTTTGTAGAGGAACCAAATAAAGAGGATCAAAGTTTGGAGAAGAATGAGATTGCTGCCTCTGCTCAAATGACTTCAATAACTCTTATTGAACTTGAACCATCTATAGAGTAAGTTGAAGATGTTTATAAAGAGCCTAACACCATTTTAGTGACTTTGATTAGTCTTCAGAACTTGGTGGTGGTCCATGAAGTACTTTGAGGCTAGTAGTGTTCATGAAACTTTGAATAATCTTTAAAGGAGACATCGACCACAAAAAAAATGTCTTATTGATTGTGATTGAATGATCTTCTACTTTGAAGACAATACATAACTTTTTGATGAATATTAACCTTTCTTAAGAAGTTGAGACATATATTGTGAACAACCTAACGCACAATGAGTTGAATGAGATCAAGCTGCAAGCTAAAGCATGCAAAAAAGATATGAAGGAGATATCAACAGAAATTGTGT
This sequence comes from Vanilla planifolia, assembly GCA_023846275.1. Lineage (NCBI taxonomy): Eukaryota > Viridiplantae > Streptophyta > Magnoliopsida > Asparagales > Orchidaceae > Vanilla > Vanilla planifolia. The sequence continues at coordinate 41,770,588 of CM043867.1, read as the reverse complement.
ACTCGGTATTGTTCTCCAGACTTGGGCTTACTTGCATATTATATTGGACTTGAATATGTTGTTGTAATAATGTTGGTGCAAGGAGTTGCCCTTTTGTTTAATTCTTTGTTGCCTTGGATACTATGAATAGGATCTATGAGAAGCTCAAGACTATTAAAAACAGAAGTTCTATGATGAAATATAGATGTATTTCTTTTTGTTTGGTTTCTCTTAAGGTTACAAAGATATAAGAAAGATGTATTATTGATCAAATAGTGTAAATATTCTTCAGGATGAATCCTCCACACTATTGTTTTTATAAATACTCTAAAATTTAAGTAAAATATTATCAAATAAGGAATAATATAAAACCATTTTTGCTTTAATTATTGCACCTTGTTATTGTAACGATTGAATAGCAAAGATTCAATTTGTAAGCTTTCATAGAGTTTGCTCTTGAAAGTGTTGAATGCTTGTTCATATATAGCTTAACATAAACAGTCCCATCACACTTTCGATCCATTTTACTAATTCGATGTGCTTCTATGACCCCTTTGAACAAATAAGACTATCTCAATGTGTTTCATAGACTTTTGATGATTAGATGTTTTAAATGAGAAGGAATGCCAATAGCCTGTTCAATTTTAGCTAACCATAGAAGTTTACTTTTTATGCTGCAGTTTCTATTAGTAGTTTTACAGTTCATCTTCTTCGTCTTGTTACTGTGTATACTCTTGGTTTTGGTGGTGGGTGTGAAAATAGTATAGGAGGGAATAAAGGGATGAAAAGTTGAGCTAGCACTAGTGAAGTCAAAGTTTTTACAATCCTAAACATATAACCTCAAGACAGAGGTGAAGTTTCCTCCTTTTACTTGAAAGAGGAAAATGATTTTAACTTGAACCAAAAGATTTACCTAAATAATGATCCATTTAGTTTTGTAAGGACAAGGTTACCTTTCATGAAAGTGTAATTGAAATTTTTTTTATTGTATTGTTTTAAATTTTTGTTTGAATATATTTAAGAAGTGTAGGTGATTGTCAGATGATTGATTTGCATGTGGTACTACACCAACCTGTGCAAAACAATGTTTGTGAGCATGTGGTATACCTAATTGATTAGCTTGTAATTGGTACAAAATGAGATTTAAAAGAATGCTTGGTTATAATGGTTGATGTGATTAGAAATTAGATAAGTTTGTCAATAACTAAATCCAATTATGCCTCCACCATCAAGGTTTACCAGCCTATGTCATTATGCAATTTTTGTTGCCGAATATCATTCGTGCTTGCCTAGTTCTTTTCATCAAGGTTGGATTTTGACCCCGTTTGGTAATACAAGGTTAGTTGGGTTAACACTTTCAAAGCATTTTGTTCATTGGGTTAGCTAACACTTGGTTACGTTTTATCATTAACAACTGTTTTCCTACCCCAATTTTTAGCTTGGTTGGCTTAGTTGAAGCTAATAGTATTAGTTTTAATTCCACAATTTTTGGTTTAACAGCAGATACAAAATTGAATTAACTCCTACAAAACCTAAATAAGTAACCAAACAAAATCTTGTCTTTATCCATGTTAATCCTAGGTTATAGTAATCCCAAATAATTTAACATCACCCCATGTTAAAGGAGGGCTTAGATGATAATGTTCGATTGGCAATTAAACTCAAAAAATAAGGTAGCTACATGTCATCCAAGCGCCAATTTTGCTTGAGGATTACAATTGTAGGTTGCTTGACTTGATTGGTAGGGAAATGTCACACCATAGACTTGTTGAGAAAGTGTTCCCATTAAAATTTTTTAGTTGGGTCAAAATGTGTGCCTAGAAACTCTACTTTTCAACTATCATAAATTATGGCATTAAGGGAGCTTGTCATAGTGTTTCTGCTAGGGATGGCCAGTATCTACTCTTCTTTTCAATATTTGTCATGAACTTGGAAGAAAATTTCAAAGTTCTAAATATCTAAAGCACCTTTATTACTCGTTGACATTTTTGCAGATTATCTTTGGAGTTATGATTGCGTTTATAGGTCTATCAGTGAGATTAGTAATTGAGACACTTTATTCAGCTTTTGTCTTAATGTGAATAAGCTAAAGAGTTTTGTAATCCTTGCAAATGGGGTTCAATAATAAAGCTCATTGGCTTGTTTCTTGGCAACTTTCTAATACTTACCTAGGCCATCTTTTTTGCTCAGAAAGGATCAATGCATTGTATTATGCCTCCCCATTGTAAAGAGTTCAAAGTAAAATTAGTAATTGAATCGCATGTATCCTCTCTTTTGTAACTAGGATTGAATTTGTGAAAGTCTTTGTTATGAGTTTGCTACACTTTTTATGTCAAGCCTTCCCTGTTTCAACAACAATTTTGAAAAATATGTAGTATTTGTTATTTATTAGTGATGCATGACAGTATTGATGGCAAATGAACTTCCATTGCCTACTTATTTATTTGCATTCCTTACTTGATTGGAAGTGATGTTACTGTCCTTTGTATCAACAAAGCTCACATCTTGTAGGCTAGTCTAAAGATCCTTCATTCTAAAGGCATATGGGTGGATTGAATGTGAAGCAAATATCATAGTTGATATGTTTTTCAAGCGCTTTTTGGAGAAGGTGTTTCTACTACTGAAAAAGCATTTGTGTAGCAGAGTTTGAGTTAAAAGATCCTATAAAAGCTAATGCTCTAATAGTTAATGAACAAAGAGAAGATATAAGGGGATCCTCTTTATTGAATTATTATGAATCAAGAAAATATAGTACTCAGTTGAAATTCTTCTTAGTTTGAGTTCATTGAAAATAAAAAAAATCTTTATAAAATAGAAAAAGTATAAATTGTGAGTAGTTTTGGTAATAGTGAAACAAGGAAATTTTTATTGCATGTAAAAGTTGATTTCCTTAAAATCTAGGATTTTTGTTTAATTTTCAGCAAAGCTGGGATTTTATTTATTTTTGGCAAATTCAGATCTTATTCTGTTTTCCAAAAGTCTATTAAGCTAGAGAATCTTTATCAATCATTCATAGCTTGTTAATTTAAGATTTCAATCTCAGCCTTGATGATGACTTCACACAGACATCTACTTCTTGGTATTTGGTGGCACATTGTGTACTCTGACTATTCCAATGTTGATCTCATATGTGATGGATCATCATTGATTCAAACATGTTTCATTCTATCATATTTGATAGATCATCGATTATGATGATGCCATTTTTTCTATCAATAAAGGCCATCATCTGACAAGTTCTTGGAAGGTGAAGATTTTTCATAGTTTTTTGTATAAATGGCTGAGATGCACTCTATGCAACTGTTTGATACTTAATTTTTGTACTACTTTTACCTATAATGGATTATTTCTTATTCCTTCTAGTCACAAAACTGCCCCACAACTTCAGATAGTATCCAATAGTAGATTTGTTATCTTCAATTTATTCAACCGATTTAACCCAATTAGCATGTACAAATGCTTCAAGTGTCTTATTATAATTCCTTATGAACAATAGTTGTTTTTTAGGAGTTCCCTTAAGATATCTCGGAACATGTTCAACTGCTTCTATGTATCTTTTAGTAGGACATTTACACTAAGGCAATGTTAGGCTTGGTAAGAGAGAGATGAATCAGTTTTCTAACTAACTTTGATATTTCCCACAATTAAATGGATTATTAAAGCCATGCTTGCTAACTTGTGGTCGATTTTCCCAATATCTTTGAGTAAATCAAGCAAATATTTCCCCCGATTGATAAACTTTCCTTATTCACTTATAGCTATCTCCTTCCAAGAATGTTATTAAAGGTTTTGAGATCCTTCACCTAAAATTATTTTCATTGTCAAGACATGAGTTTTTTTATTTTGGTTTATCATCTCCGGCAATCATGATACCATGCACATATACAATCAAGTCTCCTTTCAATTGAAGCTTGTTTTGTGAATAGTGTTTGATTGTCCTAACCTAGTGTGTATCCAAAGTTCTTCAAGGTTAAATTGTAACTAGTGAACGAAGCTATTGGAGATTTTTTTCAATCCATGGAAAGATTGTTTTAAGTTTGCATGTCTTTGTTCTAGTTTGCATGATTGAACAACTTTGGGAACTCGTGGTTTCCTCATAAATCATAATTGATTGGATATTTGGTTCTCTTTTGACTATTGAGGATGTTGAACTTGGGATAAGAAAAATTTGTGATTAGAATGAGAATTTTGAGGTGGTAGGGATTTGGATGTGGTGGCTTTTGGTATAAGCAATAACATGGAAGTGTTTTAATGGATTTCTTCATTCTTTTCTTACCCCTAAGAAGATAATGGTTTGTGTTAAAAGTTGATCTTTAAGAAATGTTACATCAAAATAGACATAAGAATGCCTGGATATAGGATCATGGTAATTATGTCCCCTCTAAGTCAACGATAACCCAAGAAAATGCACTTGATGCCCCTCGGATTTAGTTTCTTATGTTGTGGATGATGATTGTCAATAGACACATGACAACCAAAAGTTCATGGTGGTAGAGAGTTTACAAGATGGACTTTTAGAATGTTTTTAAGAAGACTGTTTATGGGACTATGTTAGATTTTTTTTCAATGCCATGTTTACATTGGCTAAAAAATTGTATCCTCCCAATGGTGATTAGGATCATGACTTGTTAATATTATGCGTCAAGCTACTTCTAGGAGGTGTGCATTTTTTCTTTCTAGGACACCATTTTGTTGGAAGCACATGATTTATGATGAAGAATTCCATTATTATTGAAATATTTTCTGAAGTCATTATAGAAATATTCCCATCAATTATCAATGTGCAAAATTTGAATATTGATAAAAAAAATATTACTAATGTATTTGTAAAATTGTATGAATGTGGTATTTTTTTTTTGATGTTTCATATATAAGATGAACCTAATAGACTTGAATATGATTATCAGCACAAGAAATAAGCCATTTATAACAGGATATCAAGGATGTTCTAGGAGGATGTCAAATATCATTGATGAGATGACTAATATGAATGAGTAGGATCTAACATCATTGAAATTATGTAGGAGCGGCTTCTTATTCATCAATGCAATTTTTAGTGAAAGCTAAGAGACATCTTCGTTGATGCATGGGCGAGGATGCAATGATTTTAAATTAGCAAGATTGTGGTGGCTGAGGGATTTATGCAGACATATTATTTCAAGTGAAAATTAATTTGAGGAAGTCATCAAAGAAGAATTTTCTAGAAATCAAGTGTGAGAGGGATGGCTAGCTTTGTCGAGAAAGTCAAGATTATGTTCTTGTTAGCCAATCATTTTGCCTAAATATAAGTTTTGAAGAACACAAAGTTAATGACAAAATGTTGCTACAAGGTTAAGATATCTAGATAGCTTATAAATGGAGATAAGATTGCATTTTAATTGAGAAACATTAACAATTGAATTCTATTTTATTCTAAATATAACCGTAGAACCCTGGCCTATTGCTTGAGACATGACTCCATCAGCAGCTTTTATTATGATAATAACAATACATGGTTCATAAGTCGAAAAAATTCTTCTGTTGTTGTTATGTGATTTGATGCAATGATGTCTGTAATCTTGCCTTCAATTGTATCACAAGTTATATGTAATAAACTGCTAACGTCACCTTTATGAGCCACAATAGCAACCAAAGAAGTGTCTTTAAATTCTTTGCTGAGATAGGATTGATTGTGAGAAGGATTTGTTTTTGCTACGATTGTACATTAGAGAGTGGTGGATGAAGAGAGATTTAAGGTTGGATTTTTCTTGGCCATTACCCAGGATCTAAGAGAAGAGATGAAAGGATTATCTTTATTGAATTATTATGAATAAAAAAATTATTTTTTGTAGATGCTGGTAGACTTGGTTCTTAGTTTTAGTAGGCTTGTTGAGCAGAGGAAATAATCTTCATAAAGTAAAAATACTCCAAACTAGGATCAAATTTGATAATTTTGAAATAAAGAAACTTTGACTACAAATAAAAGCTAATTTGCTTAACATTTGGAATTTTAGTCCGCTTTTCAGTAAATTCAGAAGTTTATTTTGTTTTTCAACAATCTTGGGAATTTATTTTGCTTTCTAATTTCCCTAGGACATCATTTTATTTTGCTTGCCAATATTTATCTATATTTTTGTCTCTTTCATAAACCCAATCATCCAAACTTATAACAACTAATTTTGTTCAAAACATGTATGACAGGATTTATACATGTGGTTAGCTATTCATCCTAAACTCAAGCTTTTTGATACCATAGCTAGCTTGCATCTCAGATATAGTACCCCTTGTCCTCCTTGGGACTCCTTGCTGGAGCCACATGATTGTCTCCTTTATGGATGTCATTGTTGTAGTAGCTTCTTTAGTAGACTTATCCCCAGTAGTTGCTAGGCCTAGTCTCTCCAATGGGTACTCAGTTCCTCTATTGTTATGCTCTGCCTTCAAGAAAAACAAAATGCATTATGTGCAATTTTTTTACCACATTTGGAAGGGAATGAATTCAAAATTTTTCCAATTGCGAGAGACTCTTCAGGAGATTGTGTTGGCAAAAATCGAGTTTGGTGCGACCGTGATCTTTCGCTGTTGTATCTTAGTTCTACAACAGTTCATGTGGGTGTAGTGTGAATTTTGGTTTGGGTTCTACTCTATATCTTCTCTAACTTGGTTCCACATATATGCTAGTTGGATCCCAAGAAGTGGATGTATTGCACGTCAGTCCAATTTGTTTTTAGGTTTGAGCGTAGATGTTATAAATGTTTTTGGATGTAATGATCGCTATTTTTTTCTTTTTCTTTTGTAATATTTTTCATATAGCAATATGGTAGACAAACCCCCCATCATTTCTCCAAAAAGAAATAAAAAATCTGATAAAGTGCTGAAGGTATGCTTCAAAGCACTTATTATCATCTAAGTTTGATTTGAAGGTTTCTTTTGTTTTCCTGACTAATTGGGGATGCTCTTAGAATGTTTGTTTTTCTTCAATAAGTTGTCAATGTATATATTGACATTCCTTCATGGCTGGAATTTGAGCACAGCCTCACTTGTCATTGGGTGAGTGCTCTTGCATTTTTCAAATCAAATGGCATCACTTTATAATGATACATGACATGTATGACAAATGTCGTCATCCTCCTCCAATACCATAATCCAGTGCTAACCTAAAGAGACATCAAAGAATATGATGTACCAAAACCTTGATGTTGAGTCCACCGTTCCATCATTCCAAGGAAGTGGATATGAGTGTTTCTAGCAAGCATCATTGATTTTCATGAAGCTCATTCCGAAAATCCATTTGCCACTACACTTCTTTGGTGGACAACATTCATGATTGGCACGATTGTCAAACAATTAAGGCCACTAATACCTAATCTTAGAAATGAAAAAGAGTTGGGCATATCAACAAGACTAGATAAGGTGAAGAAATTCAAAGAGAAGGCATTGAGGAAAACATCGGAAACATCAGAGAGTATCCTTCAGTTGCTTCCTTATAATCGTTGTTAAGTCTAGTTCTCTCTTGTATATCTGAGTGTGTTGCAATAGTTTGTGAGGTGTGCTTTTTTGTCTATCTGTGTCTGGTTCTCCCTTTTAGGTATTATCTTTTGAAAAAATAGCTTATGTTTAATCATGAGCATATTCTAATTTCTTAAGCTGTTTATCATTTTTTAGATAATTTCTTTTATTATTCTATGCTTTAAAATAGGAAATGAATTAGAGTTATACTTTACTTCTACGAATCAGTTATTAAAGCTTGTGATTTTATGTTCTAGGCCTTAATAAAAATGATCAAATCAAATATAATAATCCTAAATTAACAAATGGTTAAGATGAAAACTGTAGACAAAAATATAAATATAGACAATATAAGTTATCTATGTTATAATCAATTCTTTTCTTTCTAAGAAAAGAAAGTAATGGAAGAAATAAATTCCCTAGTAGTGTATGACTATGAAAGATATTGTACTTCAATTAATTTCTATAAATACAAGACTGATTCTCAATCGGAATAAGAATCCAAAAAATTGAAGAAACAATGTATGAACTATTGAAAGAGGTGAATCAAGCAAAAGTGCTTTGTATTTACCATCTCCTCAATACCAATGTCCTTCAACAGAGGAAGTAGCCATGAAAGAAGTCCATGATTAAAACTTTAGGCGACAAGATTTACACCTTGCCATGCTACAATTTGGCAGCAAAGCAAATTGGTTAAGATAATAAATTAGTATGGCTTGCCAATTTTAAATTCCACAATCCAAACCAAATAAATGATTTTCTATACAAGTCAAGACAAGCAAACAATCTTAAAAATTGATCAAAGATCTTTTAGCGGATTTCACAGGTCATAGCTTATTTGACAATAAAAGTTATGTAGAAAAAATACATAAAATGAAACAATGCGATATATGTATGTTAGGTGAATTATCTTCATATATCATATTAAGGATGCTAAGCAACAAGAATTTTGGATTTAGGAATTTTTCTCTAAAATTTAATTTCTTTGGAATAATATAATACAATCTAAATACAAAATATTAATGAGTATCATGGTATTTTTGAAAAACACCAATAATATTGGAATGCTCAAAACAGCATGTACGGAATCGATGGAGGTAGTTTGTGAGCAAGACAGTAACCCACAATCAAATGAATAAAATAATAAAAAATTCAAAACTTGGTTATAGTTATTGTTCCAAGTTTTTAGAAGATGTAAACAAAAATTGTCATAAACTTGTCTTACATTGTACAGATGGAAACATACATATAGAGGAAAATGAAAACAAAAATTCAGGATTACATGATGATGAAAACCTGAATTTAAATATAAATATCAAACAAATTTTTAAAGAAAAAACTATTAAAAACAAAAGTTTAGGAAGCATTGCAAATGCTTCAAATGCAACAAAGAAAGGCATTATATGAATAATTACGCAACAATTATACAAAGCATAATATTAGATTATATTGAAGAATATGGCATCCATATGAGAGGCATTGAACATATCTTTGGTGATGCCAGCTCTTTTGTAGACGAAATGGAATACGTATACTTAATCACATTTGAGGAATTAATAAAAGAATATGATAACTTTAAAACAAGTATGATTACAATAAATACAAGTGTCACACAAATTAAAATTATACCTTCAATTATATATGTTGTACTCCTTAAAAAGGGCAAAATTGGTTCACCTAGATACATTGAAAAAATAAAAGAGTCAAAATATACAAAACATCTAAAATACCTCTTGATCTTATCATACATTATTTTTCGGACATCATGGGCTAATCTTTAATATTCAGAAACAAACAACAAAAAATATGTTTTTCATATATAGTCATAGAATTTATGATAAAAACAAATTTTTACATGTTTGTGAAAAGTATTAGTTTTGAAGATAGAGACTACTTGATAGTTTAGGGAGATCTTCTTGGATTATTAGTCATACACAAATGCAGGGACTTCTTTATAATAAAACCAGAGTTAAAATTCACACTAAATAGTTCTATTATAATGAAAACAAAAGATATTATGAGTACCATGTATATATGAACTCTGTCACTTTAAAAGAAGATATTAATATAGACATGTATGGCAATATTGGTGATGCATTATTACAGATAAAGATCTTGAAAACTAAAAGTGGTAATACCTCATGATGATAAAAGTAACATCTATAAATCATCCTCATTTAAGCCTATATTTCTCAACTAGCATACCTACATTTTTTATTAAATCCAAAAAAATGTAAGATTGAGAGGGGACGAGACGCCTCTACAAGTCTCTTAAACAAATGCACAATAGAAAAACTAACAATTAAATATCCTAGAATGAAATGTCTATATATAGATATGATACAATTAAAAATAAATAATCTTTTTTCATCTGAGATTAATAAACTAATAATGATAATGTGTGGATGAAGAGATTATAAATAATCTTTTAAATAACATCATTGAAGGAGTTAAATCTAATATGGCCAATTCTTTATTTAGAATCAACGTACATCCTTATTTCCGTATAAGACTTGCTAAATGATTAGCTTTAAAGGAATAAAATTATTGCTAGGATCATGAGTCTTAGAAATATAATGGGAATATTGTATAGTGCTAAATGACTCGTCTACTTTTAGATTTATCACACAAACAATTTATAAAATTATTTTAGGTAGGAGTAGGTACAACTATTCAACAACAAATAATATATGTCACCAAAAATTTGATAATGAATAACAATTCTTTGTCAAAACGTTAAAACCAAAACTAACCATACTAGTAGAATATTTTATTATCTCGGGCCATACTATTTCTACTATAGTAAAGAAAACAATAATGTTCTTCAATGATCCCCTTTATCTTCTTCCATACCATGTTTTGAAAAAGAGACATTTTCTTTCAACCATTGCCTAAGCTTTCATGATGAAAATCCTATAGGACTAACCATCTGGATACTTGAAGGACAAAAACAAAGGGAACAACAGTTGCAAAAATTCCCTTCTCAAATTTATAGTAAATGATTGATTTACGTAAGTTCCAATTACTTATCTTTATTCTCATTACCCTCAGCCTTACTGACCATAAAAAATTCAGCATCTATGTTTTCCTAGACTTGGTTACAGAATATTTTGCTCCAACAAATTTTTATCCCACAATAATATTAGGTTCTGTTATACAAAAGAGGTATCTTAGATGATTTTATGGGAAGACAAGTTCTCATTACCACAAAACAAAAGATTCCCTTACACATTCCTGACATTCATGGTGGTCGTATTTTACACCATTTTGACTTTGCCCTATAACCTGAACAATTTGATAATAATTGTATCTTAGGATTGTTCATCCTCCCTTGTGGACCTAACAAAAAGTTTTCACTGAATGTTGCAAGGTCTGACCTTTTATTCATCTTTTGAGTTTCTCTTATGCAGATATTATCTATGTGCTATAATGGTTTTGTCATGGCTACTATATCTAAATCATATTGATTTTTAGCCTATTGTAGTGCTTTATGTGAACGTTTATGAGCGACCTCATTTAACTGTTATTGTTCAATCTATCTTGAATCAGTATCGTTATGGAAATGCTGATATATACACTTTTTTACTGCAGTAGTTCCTGTCATGTTATCATCTAAGTTATTGCCTGAGATGGAAGCTGAAGATAATGCTATGAGGGAGCACTTATTGTCTGGGATGATCAATCTTCCAATTCCTGCACAAATTGAGAAATTGAAGGTGAGCAATTTGAAGTATTTTTTGCAATCTGAAATTAGTATTTATGCACTTTTCATTGAACTAATTTAGCCATTTTTGCGGCATAAAACTTTACAGGCTAGAAATGATATGATTGGAACAGCATGTGAGACTGCAGAAAAAGTTATAGCTGATGCTTGGAAAGCATTTGGTTTGGGATCACGTCAAGTACCTAACTTAGTCCCTACATTGGACAAAGTTCAAGCTGCCAAAATTCAAGAACAGGAAAATCAACTTAGAGCTGCTGTGAATTTTGGTGAAGGTGTTACTGAGCTGTTAGCTTAGATATGCTTTTTTTATTAAAACAAAGCTGCAATTTATGGTTTTGTTCCCCACACAAAATTTACATATTTCTTTTGTGCATCCTTTAAGGAGAGCTTTAATCTATCTTTGACAGGACTAAAGTTAACAGGGGATCAGAGGCATCCATCATCCTCTCTTCCTTCTCATTTAGCAGATGTCCTTAACCCTGGTGATGGTTCACATAATTTTGGTGAATCTGGTAAATGCAATTCATTTCTGCTGTTTTAAGTGTCTTTCCAATGTAGCAATCTTCTAGGTCGTTGGACACGTTCCAACTGATGCCTAGAGATCATTGTATCTGGATGACTTGCTATGTACACTGTTGATCTTCTTTCCATCCAACATCATCACCGTTTATCAGTGGATAATGCAATGAAGTCACCCGTCACTTTCTAATTCCTACTTGCAGGTGCATTCTCCAAGAATATCCCCTCTTTCTCATCCAACCCAGGAAATCCTCAGGGAAGCTTGATGCAGGTTGGATCATATAGTCATCTTATATTTTTACAACTTATTGTTTAAAAGGTGATCTAATTCTTGGTTTTGTTGCATGCATCTCATCTATCGGGCAAAAAACAAATCCTAAAAGTGATTTGCTGTAGATCAGCTGTCAAAAATAAACTTGTTATCCATAAATTGATGTATACAAGTTTTGTGTTGATGCATCTTTCATTATTTGTTTAGGGGGATGAAACTAACGATTTTCTTATACTTTAGAGGATAGAGAAACATAGATGATGAGAGATTGAGAGTGTGTGAGGTTACATAGAGTTTTTATAGGAAATATCATAACATAGGATTATTCTTTTGGTGTATAGAGGGTCTCATTTGATCTGTAAATAGAGGCTAGTAAACAAGAAAACAATAAATGATGGCAAGAGAAAGTTCTCAAATACATGCTAATTATCTTGATTGTTGATTGAACAATGATTTATTATTCTTTATGCTTTTCTTCATAATAGGTTATTAGTTACACCATGTTAAGAAAGTGTCAAAACAAACCATGGGCATTACCCTCCACTCTTTATAATATGTCCATTAAGTTACTTGGGTCTTATGAATAATAGCCCATAGGTCTGGGTTGCATCATTTTACCTCTTCATTTTTGGTTATACGTCGTCCAAAAGTGGCATCTCAACATTTTGATTTGTCATGTTGTTCTTGTCATTTTTCATCAATTAGTATTATTGAGCACATCTATAGTATACAACCTCTTGATCCCAAAATATAAGAAACTCATAATGACTTAACATATCTCAAATAAACTACTTCATAGAGCACTTTGTTGATATACTCTTGAGTGATTGCAAATTTCTCTTTACATTGCTTCTGGACTTAAGCTTTTGAATTCCTTTTAATCAAACCCCTGGTGTAGAAATTAGGATGGAGTTTGGCTACTAGTTGTTTTTGTTTTATTGACATTTTGAAAATATGGTTCTGTTGACTTCCAATATCACTCATGATAAGTAGCATGTCCTTTTTCACTAAAATTCTTAGTCAACTATTCCTTTTGCTCAACATAAGGGTTTTAAGGTAGCACTTTTTGACTTCACCATATCATAGGCCATCTGAACTATCTCGAGTGTCTACACACCCACTATGTTTATCATCATCTTTCATTTTCTAAATCATTTTTATGGTTATGTTTTTTTTGATAAGGCTTAGGACGTGCTTCCAACACTTGCTCTTAAGGGTTTTTTGTCTAACAATGATTTTAGAATTTTTCACAATCAAATTAGAAGTAGTTGAAATTGCAATAGTAGTTAAAATTGTGTTTATCTTGTTAGAGCATCTCATTTTTCTTCTTCCACTTCTTTGTACCACTATTTGGCTTTTCTCCTTGATGTCTCGAGGCCTTCTTATCTCGTGTTATTCATCTTTGCATTGACCATGACACAACTATTGGCTTGATTTAATTTTTGGATAAGGAAAAGACTAAGTTCAATTGGTATGGGATAGTGAAACCTTGCTATGTGGCTCATTAAGATCTACATCTCATTTGATTGAAATCCTTGTGAACTATTACGTTCTTAGTATAGTGGTGTGCTTCTATACATTCTATTTCTGACAATGTCATACATTGTGTAGTTTTCTTCATCACTCATTTATATATCTCGTAGATTACATTCTTCCTATACAATTTCTTTGTGTTTGTTTCAAGAGATGTTATGCCCCAATCTTATCCTCTAATGAGGCATCCTACAAACCCGATGCATGGTGTGATAATTTCACTCAGACGAAAAAGCTTTTCTTTATTGATGTATATCTATACAGAATGATGTATTAGGTGTCTAGCTTCTCAACTTTGACTTCCTAATCGTACACCAGTAGATTGATTTTTGATTTCACCTTAAGTGGCTATGGCTTTATTAACATTGAAGCCTTTCTTTGGGTATCTTTGTCTTTGTCTTCTTCCATCATCTTTCAGGGATATATGGATAATTTCGAATTTTTCCTTTTCATTGGAGAATTTTTATCTCTCGAGAAACTGTCATCTGACATGATTGCTAAATTAGTCATATTTTTTAAGGTGATTTCCATTTAGATTTAAATATTTTGGTTGGGATAATTGAGCAATTTGTGTTTCATCAATTTTTATTGAATGTCTCCTTGTATTGTTGTAGATCATTCCTTAATCTTTTCTTTTCACATTTCAATTGCTAATGTTCTCCTTGTTCCTTAGTTGATCTTTTTTGTGCTAATACTAAAATTATATAATTTGTTAATGGGCATTTCCTCTTTATCAGAAGATAGTCTGATTTGCTTATCTTCTAATCTAGAATTTAGTAGGAACTCATTAGTCTTCCTAGTTTCTAAATCTATGCTATGGCAAGGTGCTGAAAGTCAATGTTGGAGAGAGAGATTGAGAGGGAGAGAACAATGGTTAGAGATGACTTTCTTTTTCAAGATAGGCTTTTAGAGTCTAATCTGTCTTCTTATTCTTCCTCCTAGTACTTACTGTTGCTCATGCATTTAAATGGTGTGATTTAGATTTCTGCATACTCAACTCTAATAATGATGGTTTGGGTAAGTCCAATTTTATCTAGTAAAATTAAAGACTAACCTTCAAGACTAGAAAGAGACTGGAAAGATCTTGATGGAGGTCCCCATGGAGCAGTATGGTCCTTGATGGTGTTTTCATGAATGTCTCGAGTATTTTTCATTAGACCGTTGTTATCTATTAGCAGTGTGGTCCCCATGGAATACCTCTATCAGACCTTTTAAAATATGTATAGATACTAGTTCTTCATTTGAATATACTGGGCTTAAGGGTATAAAGACTATACAAGTTGTTGTGGGGATCACTCAAGGCGCAGAGATAAGCTCCAAAGGATTATTGATTAATCTCCTAATCATTGTACTATAGTTTGCTTTATTCCAATGATGGTTCTCAATGGTGAAGGGTGCATCTTGATCGGTATTGTAATTGCTCTAGGTACTTATGTTCACTAACTGCTTCCTAGAGGGAAGAAGGCTTCTCACTGATTGTTGTAAACATTCCGTCGGATCATAGTTGTCAATGTTATTTTTTGTACAAATGCAGTTAATCTGTCAACTTCAGGTTTTGACAATATTCTTTCCTCACTCTCTTCTTCACCCTAGGACAATTGTTGGAAGCTCTTTAGATTCTTTAATTGAATTCAGAAAAAAAGGGAAGAAGAGAATTGGTTGTGAACATATCCTTTGACGAGGTGATAGAACAATCTATTACAATAACTCCCTTTTTCATAGAAGAAGCTTATGAGGATTTACAATGGGTTGATCCTATTACGATGGAGCCCTTCTCATTCAATGAATCTACTAATGTGGTTGCACGACACTAGGTTAGGCAGTAACTATTGGATGAATTTTCTGAATTAGATGTCTTGAACTACTAATTGAAGCACAAATTATAAGATGAAATGGAGGAAACTGACCGAGATGCATCATCCTTCATTGTTTAATTTGCTTGTTCATACTATTCCTCTTGCTATTGTCATGGATTCAATACTTGTTGATCCAGATTAGCTTAGGAGTTATTGATGGACATATGCAATCCCATAAGGGAACTTCGGAGTTGGAGTTCATTCGCTTGTATGCCAATCACTAAGATCAGATACAACTTGGGTTCACAAGAAAGTAATTAGGAGAAAGAGGTGAAACATTCTTGAGAATACACTTGGAAGTTGCATGACCTCTTGCTTACCCCAAAGATCTTGCAGATGCATATAAAAAGACAAATGAACCAGGTGAAAAGATGGGAGAATTTTATGCAAGACAGGAGTGGAAAATTATAGGATTAGATTAGAAAAATCTTGATTTGGTCTTTCATAACTTGGCATTGACTCAAGCATTACATGGCACCCAAGATGGGCTACATTGGCTGCAGATGGAGGAGCAATTTTGGTAAGCAGGTAATGTATACAGTCAACATGTTGGGTGAAATTCGGCAGGTTGACATTAAGTTGGTGACTATTGAAGTCATGAATAGTATCTACTAGTCTAACCTTAGTCATCATGTCACTTAAGATGATGCCATTGAAGGTCTATTGGTTGATGCACTCAACAAAAAATACAATTATGGCTCAAACCAATCCTCCTTACTGAGATGTCCTTGAATTGTTGACAAACTTGTTGTTGTCCTTTATTAGGTCGTTCAAGTAGAAGTTAGGATCCAAGGAATGGACACCTCAGAGATCAAAGTTTGCTTCCTTGTCCTCGATGATTAATCCATCTTAGACAAGGCAGGTCATGGTGGAAACAGCCCCTTTCAAAAAGCAAGTGGTGTTAAGTCTTCTAACTTTTCAGACTCCCTTAACTTGGCAAATGCTTCCTTTTAGATATTGCCAAGTTCTAGTTTCATTCATCCAGACAAGCTCCAAGCATCCCAATTGCTTTTTGCCTCCACTTGGGACGCATAAGCCTTGTTCAATTGCTTTTGCTTATTTAATTTTTAGTAACACTTTCTTAATTTTCTTTCTTTCGCTTGCACATTCTTTTTCTTGGCATGAGAAGATTTCAATGCATTTGCACTTTGGTACTATCCTTTTGAAGGCCAAGGTCATGATCTCAGTACTTTTCTTTACTAAAGAAAGTGTCAACTTGGAAGAGTACTTTTGAACTTTCTTTTCTTTGTTGGCTTTTGCGTCAATTAGAAATGTGAAGAGGTTGATTTGTGGTGATAGGCCATTGGCATTGGCAAAATGAAGAAGCTATAAGTGAATTGAAGCTGCATAGTATGGAATATTCTGTAATTTATAGTCCACATTTGTTGGAATATTCTAATATCATTTAGAATATTTTGATTTTATTTTGTTTTATTCTATACTGTTTTATTTTGTATACTATTTATGTAGAACATTTTTTATTTGATAGGTTATTTGTGTAAGATTTTAGGTTATTTTTTCTAATTAACACATGAATTCTCATCTATAAGGGGACCATACATGTTTGAAATAAAGCATAAAATTTATTCTCCATAATTCTTCATGGTGTTATAAGTCAGTGCTACCGACGAAATTGTCTACTCCCTCTTCTTCAACTAGCTATTGGCGCCATGGCCTTCTCCTCTTTGTTAGCTTCATCCGCCCAGGGAGAACCTTGCATGGTGAAATATGAGATGACAACAAAGAGACTTGCCTCCTTCACAATATTCAAAGTTGATTGTAATCATGAACCTACGATCTCGAACTCCAGCAAAATATTAGAAGTTAATTAAATCTTTACGATCAAACACAAGCTCAATGGCAATAATTACCTTCATTGGTCCTTTTTAGTGATAATATTCATTTTTGGCAAAGGATAATCACCTATTAGGTGAAGCAAATGACCCAATGTCCAAAAGACAAGGCAAAAAACAACATAATTATGTTGTGGTTGATTAATTCCATGATCAATAAGATGGAAGAAAAAAATTTCTTTCATGGAACAAAAAGAGAAATCTTAAAAAGGAGGAAGGAAAATGTATTCAAATAAGAAGAATACTTCAAAATTTGACATAGAAAGTGTTTTACATGATTTGTGCAAGAAGATTTAGTTGTCCTAATATTTTAGCATATTCACTCAGTATTGGCAACATGTTGACTTGTTTGAGAAACTTATGGAAATGTCTTATAGATATAATCAAGTGCAAGAAAAGTGTACATTTTTATTGTGATCAACAAAATCTTTGATGAAATTTAAGGAAGAATTATGATCTCAACTCAGTCTGTAAGAAGCCTTTTCTAAAGTTTTGAAAGAAGAATATAGAAAAAAGATCATGGTAAGAACTCAAACTGTTGCATCTCAGTTGCAAAAAGAACTCAAACTGTTGCATCTCAGTTGCAAATTTCTACCTCTTGTATTTTTGGGTCTCAAAATCACAATAATGACAACAAGAAAAGGGAACAATCATATTGTAAGAATTGCTGAAGGAACGATCATAACAAAGACACATACTGGTAGTCATGTACAACCAGCCAAACCTGAGAGACTAAATGCAACATTGTTTTAAGGGAAGAAATTTTTGCACCAATTAAGCCAATCCATTTATCAAGGAGTAATTAGAGATTTTTAAACAAATGATCAACCAACATATTATTGATTTCACCATGATTATTGAAATTGCATCTATAGCTTAGAAAGATAATTTCATCAATGTCTTGTTTGTTATGAAAGGTAATTTGAGTTCATGGATTGTCATACCACATGATTAACAATAAAGAGGCTCTAATAGATTTTAGCTTTTGCCATAAGAATGTGAGAGTCAAAATAATAGAAGAATCACTTTTCAAATTGATTGGTATCGGACTAATAAAATTTCTTAAAGACCAAACACTCAACTCTATCGGTTTAGCCCCTAATTAAGCAATAATTTATTACCAATTAGTAAGCTCAAAATCAAAATTGTGGACTAAATTTTCTCCAAATTTATGTGAATTTTAGGCCTTAGATTTGGGAAAACATGATTAGCAATTTTAAAGACTGCTTGAAATATCTATTTGAAACAAATGATTTTTCTAAAGGGAAATATCAGAATCTTAATTGTTTAGTATAAATCTAAATTTAGTTTCTCTTTTTGATTCAAAAATGGATAATTCAATCATGCTATGGTATTATAAGTTAGGGCATCTAAATTTCACATATCTTAAAAAAAAAATTTCATCTCTTTTTAATATTAAAAATCCAAATAAGTTTTAATATGAAACTTGTTAGTTTGCAATACATGTTTGAAATTTTTATCCTAATCTATCTTTTAAGGAATCATAACTTTTTTTTATTAATTTAGAAAGATGTGTAGGGACCAAAATAATAAAGTGGGAAGCCTTTCATCGTGGAACTTAATTGAATGCCCTCTCTAGTCCTAATGATCTATGGACAAAGAGTTTGGCAAGTGAAAGTCTAAATGTGAAAGAAAGACCGGCATATTTATTTTGCACAAGATTTGGTATAGTGGGCAAGTTGGCGACATAGGTAGGTATCTCAGATGAGGTCCTTTTTGCGGACAACTAATAAGCAAGTAGTGCGGGTACAAAAGCTACAATAACTTCTACTAGACTTAAGATTCAAAAATATAAGAATTAAAATGCAAATGGAGTAGGATAGAATGAGATGATTACTTGAGTTAAAAAGAACGAAGAGTATGATAAAAAAGTTTAAATAAAATAAAAATAGATTTAAGAGGATAAAAGAGAAAGTAAGACTTAACTCACCAAAGAGTAAGACACCAATCCAAGTCAAATATGTAAGACACCAATCGGAGATAAGATTTACTCAAAATTAGTCAAAGATGATTATTCATTCCGAAACTTCTATTTATAGAAGTGTACTTTAATACATAAGAAACTATATCCATAAATGTAATTACAAATAACCAACTACTAATACCTAACTATCAACAACTAAATAACAATTACATTTTATTAATGACACATATAAAAGCTATCTAAAAAGAATAATGTTGGAAATAAAATACTATATCACTTAAATTAGCTTATGATTTTCCCAAATTAGCAAATTAGACCATGGTTGCTCATGGTTTCTTTTCTTGTCATACTTCTTTTGATAGACCTATGAAATGTGGTTGTCTTATGCAATATATTATCATTTTTTATATTGTTCTATGTTATAAGAATTCTGCTTTGCTGAGTTAAAGTCAAGATAGTCTTTAGTTAAAAGCTTTTCTAACTCTTTCTTTTCGTCCATTCTTATTTATTAGGAGGTTGGTTCTTCCATTTGTTTGGAAACCTGAGAGAAGAGTCTATACTAGAGAGTTTGTCAGAAACTATACCTTTAATTTCAAAGAGTTTTGGTAATAGTAGAGTACAATCACTTACATTTGAGTTTGTAACTTTCTAAGAAAAAATATTTCCATCGGAGAATATTTTGATTTACCAAATCAGTATATTTTTTTTATTATTACATTTGAGTTGTTGAATTTCATGATACATGTGATGAAATCTTTTAGGAAATTTAAATGTAGAATCAAAAAATATGTGCAAGTAAAAGACGATCAATTTGTTGTTTGGGATTAAATCTATAGTCAATTTCAAGTGGTGTTTTAAGAATATTTCCTTTATCTGTTTGGGGGTGCAAAAAAGAGAATTTGATTTGATTTCCAAACAACTTCTAATGTTTTACAAAAATAGGACACAAACATCACATCTTTATGACATGATGGTTGATGGTAGACCATGGAGGCACATAATTTCTTTGATGAATTATTTTGTTACGTAAGATGGAGTAACGGATAAATTGGGTCATCTTAGAAAATCTATAATGATACCATCATGGTGTTAGGGTGTCTTAGGTAATCTCAATATGAAATCCATTAATAAATCTTTTCATGGTTTATAAGGTACGAGTAAAACAATATATTTTCACTTTTCTATTAGTATTCTTTGCTTGTTTGCGAATAAAATATTAGGTTACAATCTTATCTACATTATTTTTCAGTGATGGCAAAAAATACTTAGCTTCAAGTTAAATATCTTTTCTTAAGTGGTTGGCAAGTCCACCACGTAATTCATGAATTAGAAATTGTTGTATTAAAATCTTAGGGATACATAGCTGTTTTCTTTTAAATAATATCCATCAATAACTGCAAATTTATGTAGGATAGTTAGTTGTTTATCTTTGTGTTGTTCATAAAGAATATGAAAGTCTGGGCCTATCGTATAGTCATCTTTCATTGTGTCAAATCATGGAATTTGAACTTCCAACCATTAGATGATAAGAGAGACTCTAGACAATGCATTCATAGGTGTGTTCATAATCTCATGTTTATGTTTGTGTATAAAGGTAAAGTCTTATAAATATTCAACCCATTTAGTATGCCTATAGTTTCACTTGTCTTTGTTTATTTATAAATTTCAAAGCTTGATAGTCAAAATTTAAAACAAAACTCTCAATATAGTAGGTAATGTCTTCAATGTCTAAGTGTTCAAATGATTCCAAATTTTTCTATCATAGATTGAGTACTTTTGTTTGACTTCATTTAATTTTTCACTAAAAATATGCAATTGGGTGATTATTGTGTCTCAAAACTCTCCCAATGCCTACACCTGGGTCATTATAAGTAATTTCAAATATTTTGTTAAAGCTAGGTAATCCAAATATTGGTGCTAACGTTATAAGGATTTTTATTTGGTTAAAGGCTTCTTGAAACTTGGGGTTCAATGAAATTTCTCATTTTTAATATGTTATTGGTTAGCTAATGTCTTCAATGTCTAAGTGTTCAAATGTTTACAAATTTTTTCTATCATTGATTGAGTACTTTTGTTTGACTTCATTTAATTTTTCACTAAAATAAGCAATTGGGTGATTTTTGTGTCTCAAAACTCTCCCAATTCCTACACCTGGGTCATTATAAATAATTTCAAATATTTTATTTAAGCTAGGTTATCTAAATATTGGTGCTAACGTTAGAAAGATTTTTATTTGGTTAAAGGTTTTTTGACACTTGGGGTTGAATGAAATTTCTCATTTTTAATATGTTATTGGTTAGGTAATGTGTTCAATGTCTAAGTGTTTAAATGATTACAAATTTTTCTATCATAGATTGAGTACTTTTGTTTGACTTCATTTAATTTTTCACTCAAAATATGCAATTAGGGGATTTTTGTGTCTCAAAACTCTCCCAATGCCTACACCTGGGTCATTATAAGTAATTTCAAATATTTTATTAAAGCTAGGTAATCCAAATATTGGTGCTAAAGTTATAAGGATTTTTATTTTGTTAAAGGCTTCTTGACACTTGGGGTTCAATGAAATTTCTCATTTTTAATATGTTATTGGTTAGCTAATGTCTTCAATGTCTAAGTGTTCAAATGATTACAAATTTTCTATCATAGATTGAGTACTTTTGTTTGACTTCATTTAATTTTTCACTAAAATATGCAATTGGGTGATTTTTGTGTCTCAAAACTCTCCCAATGCCTACACCTGGGTCGTTATAAGTTTCCAAATATTTTGTTAAAGCTAGGTAATCTAAATATTGGTGATAATATTATAAGGATTTTTATTTGGTTAAAGACTTCTTGACACTTGGGGTTCAATGAAATTTCTCATTTTTAATATGTTATTGGTTAGGTAATGTCTTCAATGTCTAAGTGTTCAAATGATTACAAATTTTTTCTATCATAGATTTAGTACTTTTGTTTGACTTCATTTAATTTTTCACTAAAATAAGCAATTGGGTGATTTTTGTGTCTCAAAACTCTCCCAATGCCTACACCTGGGTCATTATAAATAATTTCAAATATTTTATTTAAGCTAAGTTATCTAAATATTGGTGCTAACGTTGCTAGGATTTTTATTTGGTTCAAGGTTTCTTGACACTTGGGGTTTAATGAAATTTCTCATTTTTAATATGTTATTGGTTAGGTAATGTCTTCAATGTCTAAGTGTTCAAATGATTCCAAATTTTTCTATCATAGATTGAGTACTTTTGTTTGACTTCATTTAATTTTTCACTAAAAATATGCAATTAGGTGATTTTTCTGTCTCAAAACTCTCTCAATGCCTACACCTGGGTCATTATAAGTAATTTCAAATATTTTATTAAAGCTAGGTAATCCAAATATTGGTGCTAACGTTATAAGGATTTTTGTTTGGTTAAAGGCTTCTTGACACTTGGGGTTCAATGAAATTTCTCATTTTTAATATGTTATTGGTTAGCTAATGTATTCAATGTCTAAGTGTTCAAATGTTTACTAATTTTTTCTATCATAGATTGAGTACTTTTGTTTGACTTCATTAAATTTTTCACTAAAATAAGAAAAAAAGTGATTTTTGTTTCTCAAAACTCTTCCAATGCCTACACCTGGGTCATTATAAATAATTTCAAATATTTTATTTAAGCTAGGTTATCTAAATATTGGTGCTAACGTTAGAAGGATTTTTATTTGGTTAAAGGTTTCTTGATACTTGGGGTTTAATGAAATTTCTCATTTTAATATGTTATTGGTTAGGTAATGTCTTCAATGTCTAAGTGTTCAAATGATTCCAAATTTTTCTATCATCGATTTAGTACTTTTGTTTCACTTCATTTAATTTTTCACTAAAAATATGCAATTGGGTGATTTTTGTGTCTGAAAACTCTCCCAATGCCTACACCTGGGTTATTATAAGTAATTTCAAATATTTTATTAAAGCTAGGTAATCCAAATATTGGTGCTAACGTTATAAGGATTTTTATTTAGTTAAAGGCTTCTTGAAACTTGGGGTTCAATGAAATTCTCATTTTTAATATGTTATTGGTTAGCTAATGTCTTCTATGTCTAAGTATTCAAATGATTACAAATTTTTCTATCATAGATTGAGTACTTTTGTTTGACTTCATTTAATTTTTCACTCAAAATATGCAATTAGGTGATTTTTGTGTCTCAAAACTCTCCTAATGCCTACACCTGGGTCATTATAAGTAATTTCAAATATTTTATTAAAGCTAGGTAATCCAAATATTGGTGCTAACGTTATAAGGATTTTTATTTGGTTAAAGGCTTCCTGAGACTTGGGGTTCAATGAAATTTCTCTTTTTTAATATATTATTGGTTAGCTAATGTCTTCAATGTCTAAGTGTTCAAATGTTTACAAATTTTTTCTATCATAGATTGAGTACTTTTGTTTGACTTCATTTAATTTTTCACTAAAATAAGCAATTGGGTGATTTTTGTGTCTCCAAACTCTCCCAATGCCTACCCCTGGGTCATTATAAATAATTTCAAATATTTTATTTAAGCTAGATTATCTAAATATTGGTGCTAACCGTTAGAAGGATTTTTATTTGGTTAAAGGTTTCTTGACACTTGGGGTTTAATGAAATTTCTCATTTTTAATATGTTATTGGTTAGGTAATGTCTTCAATGTTTAAGTGTTCAAATGATTACAAATTTTTTCTATCATAGATGTAGTACTTTTGTTTGACTTCATTTAATTTTTCACTAAAATAAGCAATTGGGTAATTTTTGTGTCTCAAAACTCTCCCATTGCCTACACCTAGGTCATTATAAATAATTTCAAATATTTTATTTAAGCTAGGTTATCGAAATATTGGTGCTAATGTTAGAAGGATTTTTATTTGGTTAAAGGTTTCTTGACACTTGGAGTTTAATGAAATTTCTCATTTTTAATATGTTATTGGTTAGGTGATGTCTTTAATGTCTAAGTGTTCAAATGATTCCAAACTTTTCTATCATAGATATAGTACCTTTGTTTGACTTTATTTAATTTTTCACTAAAAATATGCAATTAGGTGATTTTTGTGTCTTAAAACTCTCCCAATGCCTACACCTGGGTCATTATAAGTAATTTCAAATATTTTATTAAAGCTAGGTAATCCAAATATTTGTGCTAACGTTATAAGGATTTTTATTTGTTTAAAGGCTTCTGGACACTTCGGGTTCAATGAAATTTCTCATTTTTAATATGTTATTGGTTAGCAAATGTCTTCAATGTCTAAGTGTTCAAATGTTTACAAATTTTTTCTATCATAGATGGAGTACTTTTGTTTGACTTCATTTAGTTTTTCACTAAAATAAGCAATTGGGTGATTTTTGTGTCTCAAAACTCTCCCAATGCCTACACCTGGGTCATTATAAATAATTTCAAATATTTTATTTAAGCTAGGTTATCGAAATATTGGTGCTAACGTTAGAAGGATTTTTATTTGGTTAAAGGTTTCTTGACACTTGGGGTTTAATGAAACTTCTCATTTTTAATATGTTATTGGTTAGGTGATGTCTTTAATGTCTAAGTGTTCAAATGATTCCAAACTTTTCTATCATAGATATAGTACCTTTGTTTGACTTCATTTAATTTTTCACTAAAAATATGCAATTAGGTGATTTTTGTGTCTTAAAACTCTCCCAATGCCTACACCTGGGTCATTATAAGTAATTTCAAATATTTTATTAAAGCTAGGTAATCCAAATATTTGTGCTAACGTTATAAGGATTTTTATTTGTTTAAAGGCTTCTGGACACTTCGGGTTCAATGAAATTTCTCATTTTTAATATGTTATTTGTTAGCTAATGTCTTCAATGTCTAAGTGTTCAAATGTTTACAAATTTTTTCTATCATAGATTGAGTACTTTTGTTTTACTTCATTTAATTTTTCACTAAAATAAGCAATTGGGTGATTTTTGTGTCTCAAAACTCTCCCAATGCTTAAACCTGGGTCATTATAAATAATTTCAAATATTTTATTTAAGCTAGGTTATTTAAATATTGGTGCTAACGTTACAAGGATTTTTATTTGGTTAAAGACTTTTTGACACTTGGGGTTCAATGAAATTTCTCATTTTTAATATGTTATTGGTTAGGTAATGTCTTCAATGTCTAAGTGTTCAAATGATTACAAATTTTTTCTATCATAGATTGAGTACTTTTGTTTGACTTCATTTAATTTTTCACTAAAAATATGCAATTAGGTGATTTTTGTTCTCAAAACTCTCCCAATGCCTACACCTGGGTCATTATAAGTAATTTCAAATATTTTATTAAAGCTAGGTAATCCAAATATTGGTGCTAACGTTATAAGGATTTTTATTTTGTTAAAGGCTTCTTGACACTTGGGGTTCAATGAAATTTCTCATTTTTAATATGTTATTGGTTAGCTAATGTCTTCAATGTCTAAGTGTTCAAATGATTACAAATTTTCTATCATAGATTGAGTACTTTTGTTTGACTTCATTTAATTTTTCACTAAAATAAGCAATTGGGTGATTTTTGTGTCTCAAAACTCTCCCAATGCCTATACCTGGGTCGTTATAAGTTTCCAAATATTTTGTTAAAGCTAGGTAATCTAAATATTGGTGATAATATTATAAGGATTTTTATTTGGTTAAAGACTTCTTGACACTTGGGGTTCAATGAAATTTCTCATTTTTAATATGTTATTGGTTAGGTAATGTCTTCAATGTCTAAGTGTTCAAATGATTACAAATTTTTTCTATCATAGATTTAGTACTTTTGTTTGACTTCATTTAATTTTTCACTAAAATAAGCAATTGGGTGATTTTTGTGTCTCAAAACTCTCCCAATGCCTACACCTGGGTCATTATAAATAATTTCAAATATTTTATTTAAGCTAAGTTATCTAAATATTGGTGCTAACGTTGCTAGGATTTTTATTTGGTTCAAGGTTTCTTGACACTTGGGGTTTAATGAAATTTCTCATTTTTAATATGTTATTGGTTAGGTAATGTCTTCAATGTCTAAGTGTTCAAATGATTCCAAATTTTTCTATCATAGATTGAGTACTTTTGTTTGACTTCATTTAATTTTTCACTAAAAATATGCAATTAGGTGATTTTTCTGTCTCAAAACTCTCTCAATGCCTACACCTGGGTCATTATAAGTAATTTCAAATATTTTATTAAAGCTAGGTAATCCAAATATTGGTGTTAACGTTATAAGGATTTTTGTTTGGTTAAAGGCTTCTTGACACTTGGGGTTCAATGAAATTTCTCATTTTTAATATGTTATTGGTTAGCTAATGTCTTCAATGTCTAAGTGTTCAAATGTTTACTAATTTTTTCTATCATAGATTGAGTACTTTTGTTTGACTTCATTAAATTTTTCACTAAAATAAGAAAAAAAGTGATTTTTGTGTCTCAAAACTCTTCCAATGCCTACACCTGGGTCATTATAAATAATTTCAAATATTTTATTTAAGCTAGGTTATCTAAATATTGGTGCTAACGTTAGAAGGATTTTTATTTGGTTAAAGGTTTCTTGATACTTGGGGTTTAATGAAATTTCTCATTTTAATATGTTATTGGTTAGGTAATGTCTTCAATGTCTAAGTGTTCAAATGATTCCAAATTTTTCTATCATCGATTTAGTACTTTTGTTTCACTTCATTTAATTTTTCACTAAAAATATGCAATTGGGTGATTTTTGTGTCTGAAAACTCTCCCAATGCCTACACCTGGGTTATTATAAGTAATTTCAAATATTTTATTAAAGCTAGGTAATCTAAATATTTGTGCTAACGTTATAAGGATTTTTATTTGTTTAAAGGCTTCTGGACACTTAGGGTTCAATGAAATTTCTCATTTTTAATATGTTATTGGTTAGCAAATGTCTTCAATGTCTAAGTGTTCAAATGTTTACAAATTTTTTCTATCATAGATGGAGTACTTTTGTTTGACTTCATTTAATTTTTCACTAAAATAAGCAATTGGGTGATTTTTGTGTCTCAAAACTCTCCCAATGCCTACACCTGGGTCATTATAAATAATTTCAAATATTTTATTTAAGCTAGGTTATCGAAATATTGGTGCTAACGTTAGAAGGATTTTTATTTGGTTAAAGGTTTCTTGACACTTGGGGTTTAATGAAACTTCTCATTTTTAATATGTTATTGGTTAGGTGATGTCTTTAATGTCTAAGTGTTCAAATGATTCCAAACTTTTCTATCATAGATATAGTACCTTTGTTTGACTTCATTTAATTTTTCACTAAAAATATGCAATTAGGTGATTTTTGTGTCTTAAAACTCTCCCAATGCCTACACCTGGGTCATTATAAGTAATTTCAAATATTTTATTAAAGCTAGGTAATCCAAATATTTGTGCTAACGTTATAAGGATTTTTAATTGTTTAAAGGCTTCTGGACACTTCGGGTTCAATGAAATTTCTCATTTTTAATATGTTATTGGTTAGGTAATGTCTTCAATGTCTAAGTATTCAAATGATTGCAAATTTTTTCTATCATAGATTGAGTACTTTTGTTTGACTTCATTTAATTTTTCACTAAAATAAGCAATTGGGTAATTTTTGTGTCTCAAAACTCTCCCAATGCCTACACCTGGGTTATTATAAATAATTTCAAATATTTTATTTAAGCTAGGTTATCGAAATATTGGTGCTAACGTTAGAAGGATTTTTATTTGGTTAAAGGTTTCTTGACACTTGGGGTTTAATGAAATTTCTCATTTTTAATATGTTATTGGTTAGGTGATGTCTTTAATGTCTAAGTGTTCAAATGATTCCAAACTTTTCTATCATAGATATAGTACCTTTGTTTGACTTCATTTAATTTTTCACTAAAAATATGCAATTAGGTGATTTTTGTGTCTTAAAACTCTCCCAATGCCTACTCCAGAGTCATTATAAGTAATTTCAAATATTTTATTAAAGCTAGGTAATCCAAATATTTGTGCTAACGTTATAAGGATTTTTATTTGTTTAAAGGCTTCTGGACACTTAGGGTTCAATGAAATTTCTCATTTTTAATATGTTATTTGTTAGCTAATGTCTTCAATGTCTAAGTGTTCAAATGTTTACAAATTTTTTCTATCATAGATTGAGTACTTTTGTTTTACTTCATTTAATTTTTCACTAAAATAAGCAATTGGGTGATTTTTGTGTCTCAAAACTCTCCCAATGCCTAAACCTGGGTCATTATAAATAATTTCAAATATTTTATTTAAGCTAGGTTATTTAAATATTGGTGCTAACGTTACAAGGATTTTTATTTGGTTAAAGACTTGTTGACACTTGGGGTTCAATGAAATTTCTCATTTTTAATATGTTATTGGTTAGGTAATGTCTTCAATGTCTAAGTGTTCAAATGATTACAAATTTTTTCTATCATAGATTGAGTACTTTTGTTTGACTTCATTTAATTGGGTGATTTTTGTGTCTCAAAACTCTCCCAATGCCTACCCCTGGGTCATTATAAGTAATTTCAAATAATTTATTAAAGCTAAGTAATCCAAGTATTGGTGCTAACGTTATAAGGATTTTTATTTGGTTAAAGGCTTCTTGACACTTGGGGTTCAATGAAATTTCTCATTTTTAATATGTTATTGGTTAGGTAATGTGTTCAATGTCTAAGTGTTCAAATGATTCCAAATTTTTCTATCATAGATTGAGTACTTTTGTTTGACTTCATTTAATTTTTCACTAAAAATATGCAATTAGGTGATTTTTGTGTCTCAAAACTCTCCCAATGCCTACACCTGGGTCATTATAAGTAATTTCAAATATTTTATTAAAGCTAGGCAATCCAAATATTGGTGCTAACGTTATAAGGATTTTTATTTTTTTTAAAGGCTTCTTGACACTTGGGGTTCAATGAAATTTCTCATTTTTAATATGTTATTGGTTAGCTAATGTCTTCAATGTCTAAGTGTTCAAATGTTTACAAATTTTTTCTATCATAGATGGAGTACTTTTGTTTGACTTCATTTAATTTTTCACTAAAATAAGCAATTGGGTGATTTTTGTGTCTCAAAACTCTCCCAATGCCTACACCTGGGTCATTATAAATAATTTCAAATATTTTATTTAAGCTAAGTTATCTAAATATTGGTGCTAACGTTGCTAGGATTTTTATTTGGTTCAAGGTTTCTTGACACTTGGGGTTTAATGAAATTTCTCATTTTTAATATGTTATTGGTTAGGTAATGTCTTCAATGTCTAAGTGTTCAAATGATTCCAAATTTTTCTATCATAGATTGAGTACTTTTGTTTGACTTCATTTAATTTTTCACTAAAAATATGCAATTAGGTGATTTTTCTGTCTCAAAACTCTCTCAATGCCTACACCTGGGTCATTATAAGTAATTTCAAATATTTTATTAAAGCTAGGTAATCCAAATATTGGTGTTAACGTTATAAGGATTTTTGTTTGGTTAAAGGCTTCTTGACACTTGGGGTTCAATGAAATTTCTCATTTTTAATATGTTATTGGTTAGCTAATGTCTTCAATGTCTAAGTGTTCAAATGTTTACTAATTTTTTCTATCATAGATTGAGTACTTTTGTTTGACTTCATTAAATTTTTCACTAAAATAAGAAAAAAAGTGATTTTTGTGTCTCAAAACTCTTCCAATGCCTACACCTGGGTCATTATAAATAATTTCAAATATTTTATTTAAGCTAGGTTATCTAAATATTGGTGCTAACGTTAGAAGGATTTTTATTTGGTTAAAGGTTTCTTGATACTTGGGGTTTAATGAAATTTCTCATTTTAATATGTTATTGGTTAGGTAATGTCTTCAATGTCTAAGTGTTCAAATGATTCCAAATTTTTCTATCATCGATTTAGTACTTTTGTTTCACTTCATTTAATTTTTCACTAAAAATATGCAATTGGGTGATTTTTGTGTCTGAAAACTCTCCCAATGCCTACACCTGGGTTATTATAAGTAATTTCAAATATTTTATTAAAGCTAGGTAATCTAAATATTTGTGCTAACGTTATAAGGATTTTTATTTGTTTAAAGGCTTCTGGACACTTAGGGTTCAATGAAATTTCTCATTTTTAATATGTTATTGGTTAGCAAATGTCTTCAATGTCTAAGTGTTCAAATGTTTACAAATTTTTTCTATCATAGATGGAGTACTTTTGTTTGACTTCATTTAATTTTTCACTAAAATAAGCAATTGGGTGATTTTTGTGTCTCAAAACTCTCCCAATGCCTACACCTGGGTCATTATAAATAATTTCAAATATTTTATTTAAGCTAGGTTATCGAAATATTGGTGCTAACGTTAGAAGGATTTTTATTTGGTTAAAGGTTTCTTGACACTTGGGGTTTAATGAAACTTCTCATTTTTAATATGTTATTGGTTAGGTGATGTCTTTAATGTCTAAGTGTTCAAATGATTCCAAACTTTTCTATCATAGATATAGTACCTTTGTTTGACTTCATTTAATTTTTCACTAAAAATATGCAATTAGGTGATTTTTGTGTCTTAAAACTCTCCCAATGCCTACACCTGGGTCATTATAAGTAATTTCAAATATTTTATTAAAGTTAGGTAATCCAAATATTTGTGCTAACGTTATAAGGATTTTTAATTGTTTAAAGGCTTCTGGACACTTCGGGTTCAATGAAATTTCTCATTTTTAATATGTTATTGGTTAGGTAATGTCTTCAATGTCTAAGTATTCAAATGATTGCAAATTTTTTCTATCATAGATTGAGTACTTTTGTTTGACTTCATTTAATTTTTCACTAAAATAAGCAATTGGGTAATTTTTGTGTCTCAAAACTCTCCCAATGCCTACACCTGGGTTATTATAAATAATTTCAAATATTTTATTTAAGCTAGGTTATCGAAATATTGGTGCTAACGTTAGAAGGATTTTTATTTGGTTAAAGGTTTCTTGACACTTGGGGTTTAATGAAATTTCTCATTTTTAATATGTTATTGGTTAGGTGATGTCTTTAATGTCTAAGTGTTCAAATGATTCCAAACTTTTCTATCATAGATATAGTACCTTTGTTTGACTTCATTTAATTTTTCACTAAAAATATGCAATTAGGTGATTTTTGTGTCTTAAAACTCTCCCAATGCCTACTCCAGAGTCATTATAAGTAATTTCAAATATTTTATTAAAGCTAGGTAATCCAAATATTTGTGCTAACGTTATAAGGATTTTTATTTGTTTAAAGGCTTCTGGACACTTAGGGTTCAATGAAATTTCTCATTTTTAATATGTTATTTGTTAGCTAATGTCTTCAATGTCTAAGTGTTCAAATGTTTACAAATTTTTTCTATCATAGATTGAGTACTTTTGTTTTACTTCATTTAATTTTTCACTAAAATAAGCAATTGGGTGATTTTTGTGTCTCAAAACTCTCCCAATGCCTAAACCTGGGTCATTATAAATAATTTCAAATATTTTATTTAAGCTAGGTTATTTAAATATTGGTGCTAACGTTACAAGGATTTTTATTTGGTTAAAGACTTGTTGACACTTGGGGTTCAATGAAATTTCTCATTTTTAATATGTTATTGGTTAGGTAATGTCTTCAATGTCTAAGTGTTCAAATGATTACAAATTTTTTCTATCATAGATTGAGTACTTTTGTTTGACTTCATTTAATTGGGTGATTTTTGTGTCTCAAAACTCTCCCAATGCCTACCCCTGGGTCATTATAAGTAATTTCAAATAATTTATTAAAGCTAAGTAATCCAAGTATTGGTGCTAACGTTATAAGGATTTTTATTTGGTTAAAGGCTTCTTGACACTTGGGGTTCAATGAAATTTCTCATTTTTAATATGTTATTGGTTAGGTAATGTGTTCAATGTCTAAGTGTTCAAATGATTCCAAATTTTTCTATCATAGATTGAGTACTTTTGTTTGACTTCATTTAATTTTTCACTAAAAATATGCAATTAGGTGATTTTTGTGTCTCAAAACTCTCCCAATGCCTACACCTGGGTCATTATAAGTAATTTCAAATATTTTATTAAAGCTAGGCAATCCAAATATTGGTGCTAACGTTATAAGGATTTTTATTTTTTTTAAAGGCTTCTTGACACTTGGGGTTCAATGAAATTTCTCATTTTTAATATGTTATTGGTTAGCTAATGTCTTCAATGTCTAAGTGTTCAAATGTTTACAAATTTTTTCTATCATAGATGGAGTACTTTTGTTTGACTTCATTTAATTTTTCACTAAAATAAGCAATTGGGTGATTTTTGTGTCTCAAAACTCTCCCAATGCCTACACCTGGGTCATTATAAATAATTTCAAATATTTTATTTAAGCTAAGTTATCTAAATATTGGTGCTAACGTTGCTAGGATTTTTATTTGGTTCAAGGTTTCTTGACACTTGGGGTTTAATGAAATTTCTCATTTTTAATATGTTATTGGTTAGGTAATGTCTTCAATGTCTAAGTGTTCAAATGATTCCAAATTTTTCTATCATAGATTGAGTACTTTTGTTTGACTTCATTTAATTTTTCACTAAAAATATGCAATTGGGTGATTTTTGTGTCTGAAAACTCTCCCAATGCCTACACCTGGGTTATTATAAGTAATTTCAAATATTTTATTAAAGTTAGGTAATCCAAATATTGGTGCTAACGTTATAAGGATTTTTATTTAGTTAAAGGCTTCTTGAAACTTGGGGTTCAATGAAATTCTCATTGTTAATATGTTATTGGTTAGCTAATGCCTTCAATGTCTAAGTATTCAAATGATTACAAATTTTTCTATCATAGATTGAGTACTTTTGTTTGACTTCATTTAATTTTTCACTCAAAATATGCAATTAGGTGATTTTTGTGTCTCAAAACTCTCCCAATGCCTACACCTAGGTCATTATAAGTAATTTCAAATATTTTATTAAAGCTAGGTAATCCAAATATTGGTGCTAACGTTATAAGAATTTTTATTTGGTTAAAGGCTTCCTGACACTTGGGGTTCAATGAAATTTCTCTTTTTTAATATATTATTGGTTAGCTAATGTCTTCAATGTCTAAGTGTTCAAATGTTTACAAATTTTTTCTATCATAGATTGAGTACTTTTGTTTGACTTCATTTAATTTTTCACTAAAATAAGCAATTGGGTGATTTTTGTGTCTCCAAACTCTCCCAATGCCTACCCCTGGGTCATTATAAATAATTTCAAATATTTTATTTAAGCTAGATTATCTAAATATTGGTACTAACATTAGAAGGATTTTTATTTGGTTAAAGGTTTCTTGACACTTGGGGTTTAATGAAATTTCTCATTTTTAATATGTTATTGGTTAGGTAATGTCTTCAATGTCTAAGTGTTCAAATGATTACAAATTTTTCTATCATAGATTGAGTACTTTTGTTTGACTTCATTTAATTCTTCACTAAAAATATGCAATTTGGTGATTTTTGTGTCTCAAAATCTCCCAATGCCTACACCTGGGTCATTATAAGTAATTTCAAATATTTTATTAAAGCTAAGTAATCCAAGTATTGATGCTAACGTTATAAGGATTTTTATTTGGTTAAAGGCTTCTTGACACTTGGGGTTCAATGAAATTTCTCATTTTTAATATGTTATAGGTTAGCTAATGTCTTCAATGTCTAAGTTTTCAAATGATTACAAATTTTTTCTATCATAGATTGAGTACTTTTATTTGACTTCATGAAATTTTTCACTAAAATATGCAATTGGGTGATTTTTGTGTCTCAAAACTCTCCCAATGCCTACACCTGGGTCATTATAAGTAATTTCAAATATTTTATTAAAGCTAGGTAATCCAAATATTTGTGCTAACGTTATAAGGATTTTTATTTGTTTAAAGGCTTCTGGACACTTGGGGTTCAATGAAATTTCTCATTTTTAATATGTTATTGGTTAGGTAATGTCTTCAATGTCTAAGTATTCAAATGATTACAAATTTTTTCTATCATAGATTGAGTACTTTTGTTTGACTTCATTTAATTTTTCACTAAAATAAGCAATTGGGTAATTTTTGTGTCTCAAAACTCTCCCAATGCCTACACCTGGGTTATTATAAATAATTTCAAATATTTTATTTAAGCTAGGTTATCGAAATATTGGTGCTAACGTTAGAAGGATTTTTATTTGGTTAAAGGTTTCTTGACACTTGGGGTTTAATGAAATTTCTCATTTTTAATATGTTATTGGTTAGGTGATGTCTTTAATGTCTAAGTGTTCAAATGATTCCAAACTTTTCTATCATAGATATAGTACCTTTGTTTGACTTCATTTAATTTTTCACTAAAAATATGCAATTAGGTGATTTTTGTGTCTTAAAACTCTCCCAATGCCTACTCCAGGGTCATTATAAGTAATTTCAAATATTTTATTAAAGCTAGGTAATCCAAATATTTGTGCTAACGTTATAAGGATTTTTATTTGTTTAAAGGCTTCTGGACACTTAGGGTTCAATGAAATTTCTCATTTTTAATATGTTATTTGTTAGCTAATGTCTTCAATGTCTAAGTGTTCAAATGTTTACAAATTTTTTCTATCATAGATTGAGTACTTTTGTTTTACTTCATTTAATTTTTCACTAAAATAAGCAATTGGGTGATTTTTGTGTCTCAAAACTCTCCCAATGCCTAAACCTGGGTCATTATAAATAATTTCAAATATTTTATTTAAGCTAGGTTATTTAAATATTGGTGCTAACGTTACAAGGATTTTTATTTGGTTAAAGACTTGTTGACACTTGGGGTTCAATGAAATTTCTCATTTTTAATATGTTATTGGTTAGGTAATGTCTTCAATGTCTAAGTGTTCAAATGATTACAAATTTTTTCTATCATAGATTGAGTACTTTTGTTTGACTTCATTTAATTGGGTGATTTTTGTGTCTCAAAACTCTCCCAATGCCTACCCCTGGGTCATTATAAGTAATTTCAAATAATTTATTAAAGCTAGGTAATCCAAGTATTGGTGTTAACGTTATAAGGATTTTTATTTGGTTAAAGGCTTCTTGACACTTGGGGTTCAATGAAATTTCTCATTTTTAATATGTTATTGGTTAGGTAATGTGTTCAATGTCTAAGTGTTCAAATGATTCCAAATTTTTCTATCATAGATTGAGTACTTTTGTTTGACTTCATTTAATTTTTCACTAAAAATATGCAATTAGGTGATTTTTGTGTCTCAAAACTCTCCCAATGCCTACACCTGGGTCATTATAAGTAATTTCAAATATTTTATTAAAGCTAGGCAATCCAAATATTGGTGCTAACGTTATAAGGATTTTTATTTTGTTAAAGGCTTCTTGACACTTGGGGTTCAATGAAATTTCTCATTTTTAATATGTTATTGGTTAGCTAATGTCTTCAATGTCTAAGTGTTCAATTGTTTACAAATTTTTTCTATCATAGATGGAGTACTTTTGTTTGACTTCATTTAATTTTTCACTAAAATAAGCAATTGGGTGATTTTTGTGTCTCAAAACTCTCCCAATGCCTACACCTGGGTCATTATAAATAATTTCAAATATTTTATTTAAGCTAAGTTATCTAAATATTGGTGCTAACGTTGCTAGGATTTTTATTTGGTTCAAGGTTTCTTGACACTTGGGGTTTAATGAAATTTCTCATTTTTAATATGTTATTGGTTAGGTAATGTCTTCAATGTCTAAGTGTTCAAATGATTCCAAATTTTTCTATCATAGATTGAGTACTTTTGTTTGACTTCATTTAATTTTTCACTAAAAATATGCAATTAGGTGATTTTTGTTCTCAAAACTCTCCCAATGCCTACACCTGGGTCATTATAAGTAATTTCAAATATTTTATTAAAGCTAGGTAATCCAAATATTGGTGCTAACGTTATAAGGATTTTTATTTTGTTAAAGGCTTCTTGACACTTGGGGTTCAATGAAATTTCTCATTTTTAATATGTTATTGGTTAGCTAATGTCTTCAATGTCTAAGTGTTCAAATATTTACAAATTTTTTCTATCATAGATGGAGTACTTTTGTTTGACTTCATTTAATTTTTCACTAAAATAAGCAGTTGGGTGATTTTTGTGTCTCAAAACTCTCCCAATGCCTCCACCTGGCTCATTATAAATAATTTCAAATATTTTATTTAAGCTAAGTTATCTAAATATTGGTGCTAATGTTGCTAGGATTTTTATTTGGTTCAAGGTTTCTTGACACTTGGGGTTTAATGAAATTTCTCATTTTTAATATGTTATTGGTTAGGTAATGTCTTCAATGTCTAAGTGTTCAAATGATTACAAATTTTTCTATCATAGATTGAGTACTTTTGTTTGACTTCATTTAATTTTTCACTAAAAATATGCAATTGGGTAATTTTTGTGTCTCAAAACTCTCCCAATGCCTACACCTGGGTCATTATAAGTAATTTCAAATATTTTGTTAAAGCTAGGTAATCCAAATATTGGTGCTAACGTTATAAGGATTTTTATTTGGTTAAAAGCTTCTTGACACTTGGGGTTCAATGAAATTTCTTATTTTTAATATGTTATTGGTTAGCTAATGTCTTCAATGTCTAAGTGTTCAAATGATTACAAATTTTTTCTATCATAGATTGAGTACTTTTGTTTGACTTCATGAAATTTTTCACTAAAATATGCAATTGGGTGATTTTTGTATCTCAAAACTCTGTTAATGCCTACACCTGGGTCATTATAAGTAATTTCAAATATTTTATTAAAGCTAGGTAATCCAAATATTGGTGTTAACGTTATAAGGATTTTTATTTTTTTAAAGGCTTCTTGACACTTGGGGTTCAATGAAATTTCTCTTTTTTAATATGTGTTATTGGTGCCATAATGGAATTGAAATTTTTGATGAAATGTTGATAAAATGTAGCCAAGCCATGAAAGCTTCTAACATCGATAAAATTTCTAGGAACTGATTGATCTAATATAGATTTTATTTTGGAATAGTCAAGCCAAAGGCCATCATAAGATATTATAAAAATTAAAAAAATCAATTATTGTTACTTAAAAAGATATTTTTAATGTTAGTGTATAATTTTTTCAAAAAAAGTCCTCAACCATGATATATGTAAGACTTTATTTGAGCTACATATTAATGTCATCAAATTATACAAGAAAATTTTTCCAAT
Organism: Vanilla planifolia; assembly: GCA_023846275.1. Lineage (NCBI taxonomy): Eukaryota > Viridiplantae > Streptophyta > Magnoliopsida > Asparagales > Orchidaceae > Vanilla > Vanilla planifolia. The sequence continues at coordinate 41,733,309 of CM043867.1, read as the reverse complement.
GAATGGTCTAAGAATTGTATTCATTATTCTCATGAATGTATTTTGAGCATTGGATAAATTGAAAGGCATTATCATATAAACCATCTAGTGTCTTGAATGAATTTTTGGCTCATCTCCTGGTTTAATCCTAATTTAGTGATAGTCACTGTCACAAATTAAATTTGAAAAATACTATGTGCATGCTATGAAGTTTATTATGTCTTATAATCTGAGCATAAGGGATCTATATTTGATTGGACTATCTACACATCTTCCAAGTCTTGTCTTTTTGGAGCTAATAATGTAGGGACAGTACAAGGACTCATGCTTTCTCATGAAATTCTATTTCATAGTAACTCTTCTACTTGTTCTTTAATTATTTATGATCAATTGGATTCATTCGATAATGAGGTAAATTCAGTAGTTGAGATCTTAGGATGAGGTCTTTAACATGTTCAATACTACGTTTTGGTGATAATTTATATGGTAACTCTTCTTGTATGATATTTTAGAAGTTATTTAATAAATCTGAGTGTTATCTAGGTATATTATTCTCAACAATTTTTGGAGTGACTTCTTTTTCATGTAGAACATGAAAGAGGTGAGGGCATCAAACTCATATGGTACACTCCAATACCCAAGTCTTTTGATTAGAATACTAAAAAGACTAATTGCTAAATCGCCTTCTAGCAAAGAGTTTTCAATTGGAACAAGGTTGATAATAATGAGTTGCAATTTTGGATTCTTCTTGGAAGTTGGGTTTTGTTTCAAATCAATTTTTTTTTGTATGGTTTTGGGATAAGGTTTAAGAAGCTTTAATGATTTTGTTCTTGAATTTAAAATTGTATTGCTCATAATGGATCACATCCTTGGGAAAGACATAATGTCATACGTTGTCCTCATAATTATTGATTTTTATTAGGTACAAGGCTCCTCAAAGTGATAGGAAAAGATGTTTGATTTACCCAATTAACATGAAATGGTTCAGGGTGAGGTTTTGTGTTGACTTTAGTGAGGGTGTGAGTAAAGTTCTCATTTGTATCACTTCTATCATAAATGATGGGTCTATATCTTTGCATTATATGTCACTAAATATATTTTTTTGTCTCCAATCCTCAGTCTCAATTTTAGACATTATCAAGCACCTCATGACTTCTAAATGATCCTCAGCTTTTGCAAGTATTTCTTCATCAAATAAAGGTACATTATCACCCCTTAATTCCTCACCATCAAATTTGTATTTGATATTTTTCTCTGAGTAACTTTGCATTGGTTTTGCATGTGCTCGTTTTATGACATTTAAAACGTATTATGTTGTTAACTTTTTTAGAGAAAATTTCTTGAGTAAACTTATAAATTTGGGCATTCTAGTTGGGTTGGGTTAAGTCTAGAAGTAAACCTCTAATTGTTGTAAGATAAATGCTTGAATTTATAAATCATTAGGGCTTTCTTGTGTCTTTCAACTAATGTTACATAAAATAAGGCTTCTTCCAAATTTAGGGGATCTTGGAATTCAACTTCATTCCTTATGTCCATTCTAAGGCCAATAACAAATTTATTGGTCTTATGTCAATTATCAGTCCAATTAGTTCTGACAATAAGTTCTTCAAAAGTTTTAAGATATTTAGTGATGCTCATTATGCCTTGCTTGACTATAAAAGTTGCCAAACAATTTTTTATCATGGTGTCGTGAGCAATACTTTTTTTCTCACATCTTTATTCAAGTTATTATTCTTATACCTAACCTTTCATCTTTTGCTAAAACATTATTCCAATAAATATTTAAATCTCTTACAAGTTTCATTTTAGCCAAGTTAACCCTTTAGAAGTCATCTAGTGCATACTAGTCAAAGAAATCATCCATTTGGGTTAATCAATCGGAGATGAGATGCTCGTATCTAGCCACCATTCACTCAAAAACCTAATCTCTCTTATGCTCTTTTCATCATATTGCTTGTTGACTTTAAGTGGGGCCGTGGAAGAGAACGAGGCATTTAACCCTTCCGTATAGCTATGGAGATGCATAGGTTTTCATGAAACCTAGTTTCTACCTTCCGCTTCAATGGCTATTATGCCATTCAACGAGACCCAAACTGAGGAGAAGCTACACTTGTCGACACTCTCCTTTGGATTAGGAGACAGTAACAATCTGAGGAGAGACAGAGAAAGGAAAAGATTCTTGGGAGGGAAGTGTCTGGCCCTTGTCATCAACGTCTCACTGTCCTGTGCCGCAATGGTTGACCCTCCTTCAATCTCTGTTCTATCTCCTGTTGTCTTTTTTCCATTTTCTTTGGCTCTCATTTCTACTTCGATTTTTACTCTTTCTCCAATTTTGGCTCCTACAACAGTCTCTTTTGCTTAGGCAGTTAAAAGTATTACGATACTCTCCTCTTCTTCGGCTGCTATCTTTCATAGCTTTTTCAGGGGCTTTTGGCACATTCACAACAATCCTTTGTAGTCATCATTCAATTGCACATTCTTTACGACCCTTTATTAGTGTTTTGATAAATTGCTTGTTTTGGTTGTTGCAACTTCAACTTATTTATGTTTCATGTATTGAACTCTTATATTCTATTAGATATGAAATAAAATTAAACTTTTAAAAAAAATCTAAAAACTTATTGGGGTCATATACACCTTGAAAAGAATGTGCTTCAATTTTAACTCCCTGTAATAGATCCTCTACGTGCACTTCACTACGATTGTTTCTATTTTGATTTTGCCTCGTAAAGTTGTCATTTCTATCCATTGGTTGTATCAACTTTCTAATTTTCATAAATGTGATTATATTGTACTTGGCTTCTTGTATGGACCACGTTTCTTCTATCACGATTTTGAAGCTCTTCCTCTTCCTCAATCTCGAGTAGGAGTGGAATTCTTAGGTTTGTGTGGTAGTTTAATGCAAATTCTAGCATTTGTGCACTACGTACATGTGGGAGGTGTAATGCAACTTTTTGCATTTGTGCTTGTACAGTAGTCATAAAAATTTACAATTGTTGGAAATTGTTTATTAATTTGCTTTATTTGTGTTATTCTTTGAGCTAGATCATCCATTATTTTTAATAATTTTTTGTTTGTTCTTTTGTTGCAGACTGGTGGTATTTTGAAGACGCTAGATTAATCTAGTGATAAAAATGAAGAACGAAACTACAATTATTGAAAATATAATAACTTTTTTCTAACTTGGAGAAAGTTTATAGTAACTTCAAAATGGTTTTCTTGCATAACAAAATTGACAAATGCATTTAGACAATCATAAAAGCAATAACATTTAAACTAGCATAAATAAGCATGATGTTCTTTAAACCAATTGAACTTCTAAAGAATAATTTTCAGAGTTTGAGCTTAATCCACACAATTAGAGGGCTTTTTTTAAGTGGATCACTCTTTACAAGGATAGCCACTGAAGTAGTTATGAATGGTCTAAAGATAGGCTAGTTTATAGAAGGAGAGACAAGTAGTTGGTAATGAATTATATACTTCATAAGATTGCCAAAATACCAGAAGCACCTTTGTTTAAAACAAAGGAAACATTCTAACCAAACTTAGAACAAATCTAGAGTTAGAAATACTTACTCAAGTGTGGTTAAGCAAGATCTCAACTTTCCAAGCCTTTGGTACGTTGTTCATTGAAGTAGATAGGCCTTCTTGACTTTTTTATTTTTTTTGAAATCCTCTTGAATGTTTTTGAGCTTTGAAACCAAATAATGTAGGAAGAGAGAGTTTGCCAAGTGGAAGTCTAAATGTGAAAGAAAGATATGCTGGTATTGTTTATTCTGCACAAGGCTTAGCTTGGTGTGGGGATTGGGGATGTGATGTAGGTAGGTAGTGTAGGTTAGGTCTTCTACATGCAAAATTGGCAAGCAATTAGTGTAGGCGTAGAAGCTACAGTAATTGCTACATCATCCAAGAGCCACAAATGGAAGAATTGCAATGCAAATAGAATAAGATAGAATGGGGTGATTAAGTTAAATGGAAGAGTTTAAACTATTAGAATTCAATTACAATTGCAAAATCTTGTTTTCCTTTTGTCTCTTCGTTCAAGCTAATGTTGATATAAGTTATTCAGTTTTCATATACTTCGCTTCTTCAAGTAAGTTTTTGTAACCGAGAATAGTGTCATTGTTTCCTTTTGCAACTCGGTCGACGACAAATTGCAAAATCGTGAAAATAGGACTAACCTTACTACTTTGAATAGCACGTATTATGTTTCATATAATATGGTTGAAATAAACAAATCTTTAAGGCTAATTATGTTGTAATTAACTGAAAGATCAAAAAAAAGTTTGACATGCCCAAATAGTCAATCAAAAAAATATTAATCACTAAATTTCTTTTTTTGCTAAACTTATAATTTCTGCATTATTTTAAAATCTTTTGATTAATTTTTTTTTTAATTCAGGCAGGGCAATTGATTGGAAGATCAGTACAATCACCGTCTGGAGTTTCTATTCCTGCGTCCTTTGATAATGCATCAACCCCTCCTATGCCATATGCTAATTCACCTAGATCTGGTACAAACATGATGAACACAGCTTCACCACAACAGCAGCAACAAAGACAGAAAATAATGCAAATACCACAGCATCAGCAGCAACTTCTTGCCCAGCAGCAACTTAGGCAACCCACAAGCACAACAATTCTTGGACAAGTCAACTACATTTCAAATTCTTCATATTTTTCTTTTTTCATAAAGTTCTTGCATTCTCTTCTATTGACCATGAACAGCAACAATGAATGTGAAAAGCACATACTAATCACAAAAAGATAAACCATTTACATTTTAATCTTAGTTATTGATTGGTATGTGAAAATAGGTGTAATAATTTTTTTGCGTAGATATTGGTATGGATCTCAAAATTAAAACTTTGTTTTCTTGTTCATTTACCCCAAATTGCCGTAAGAAATTCTTTTATTACACAAGTGGTTCATTTTTACACATAGGGATAACTTGCATAATTTAGTTAGCCTGAGAACTATAAAAAATTGCTTTAGTGTTTTTAAACTCTTTTTTTTTTATGCTTTCCTAATGACCTTTAATTTATTATTTTGGATAAAATTACTTAATAGTTTGATGGATTTCCTTATTCTATGAAAATTTGTTTGGTAATAATTGAAGAATTATTTTTTTTGTAGGGCACCATGTCTCAGTTACATGATTTTCAAGGGCAAGCACAACATAAGTTTCAACAAGTACCAATATCAAACATTTTATTTTATATAATATTCTCATGATTTTTTATCTATTTTTAGTCACATGTTAACTACATCTCTATTTTAGGTACCTGCTCAGCATCAAATGCAATATTCACAACCATTATCCCAACAACAAATTCAAAACAGACATTTACAACCAGCACATCTTCAACATAATCTTGCTCAAAACCAGATAAATCAAGGAAACCAATTAAGAAGCCAATTGAGCCAATTTACTGGATCCGTAAATAATGCTTTGTTCAATGCTGCTCAAACATCTCCTAATTCTCAAATGGTGAGATTTGAATTGTTGAAAACATATGCTTATCCTTGTCATTTTCTCTACTAGTTAGGGCATATTACCTTTCTAGTTACATATTGTGTGATCCATTGAAATGTGCTATCCCATTTGTTAAAGTACTTAATGGATTTTTATTTCATATAGTTTCTATGTGACAACTATACCAGATAAGTCATACACATGTCTGCATACTAATAGGTTTTGTAAGAAATGAATTAGACTTTTGTCAAAGTTTAGAAATATTAATCATTTTCTATATTATATTGAGTATTAGAATTATAGTTTCTATCTAATCTTTTATTACCTACAATGAAGTCTATGCTGTGTAATTTTGCTTACGCTACAAAGAATTCTTCCCTTTTTTGAATTTTTGTTATATCAAACATCATGTACCAACTAGAAGTTGGTAAATCACCTGCTAACTTCAAATCAAGGTGACTTTCCTTCTAGTTAACATTCACATATGATCATTCTTTCAGATCCAGAACATGTCAACCACTATTCAGTCGCAGTCACTTTTGCCACGAACGCAGGTAAGTAGTATAGCAAATTGTCAGCTAGAACTAGCCATTCTAGAGAATTGGTATTTAGATATTTATTTCTAGATTTATAATTATTTTGAGTTCTATCACTTTTTGTTTAGTAGTAATCATGGACTACCTACATTAGGGAGCATAAAATAAATTGTCTTTCTTTAAAACAATAGATATGAAAGTATTCATCAAATTACACATTAAATATCTAATTCTAAAAATTACTTATTGGTACACTTGAAACTAATAAAATATCTATTCATACCATTGCTAGCTGATGTAACGTCTTACTGGCCCTTGCCTCCTCCCCACTCTCTTCTTTCTTCCTCTTATCACCCTCTGTTCTCCTCTCTTCGTGTCTCTATCTCTCTGCCTTTGCATAACTCAGTGTCAAAGGCTACAATCTACCATCAGCAATTATTTCACCTCCTGCCCCTCTCCCTCTCACCCATTTCTTTCTTATCCCTTTCTTTTCTCTTGCTCTCGGCTAATTCTTTTCTCTCTTTTTTTCTCTTTATGTTCTGCCTCATAGCAGTCGTTGGAACTGCACTCAATCATGCAGAGTTATCTAGTGTTGGGGAGAAAGAGAAGAGTGAAAGAAGGAGAAGAGAGGTGAGACTATAGAGATTGAGAAAAATATAGTGAGGGAGAGGAAGGTGTCTATGGCAGTTTTTTTTAGGGGTGTGTGTGTTGGGGGGGTTAGGGGAAGGGGGGTTGTTATATATGATTATGTTTTGTGTTATAGATGTGACTTTCTTGTGAAAAACTACAATTCCATCAAGGTCAATTTGTTTCCAATATTGTATGATGCTTTCTTTAGTGTAGCCCAATAGTGTTACTCATCATGGTCCTGGGGCAAGCACAAACTGATTTTACCTAATTAGTGCTGCTCTATGAACTTATTCACTGCAAATATTGTTTTTGTTAGGTTTTATGTAGTTCATCAGTTTTTATCATCGTAGGGTATCACTCTGAGTTTCTCTGGCATTCCATTTGATTTTCTTCTGTTCTGTATACTTCTTAACTTTCACATAACTCAATAAATAATCTTCTTATTGGTTTCAGATTTCTATCTCAAAAGCCATGGTTTGAATGATAGTTTATATTGTCTAGGGTTTAATTGATTGTTTTGAAGGAATTTGAGGGCTTATCCCAACTTTAATTGCTATGGAAGTGGAGTATAGAAGTGTTCATTGATACATTTAAAAGAAAAAAAAAATAAAAGCTTCATCCGGAACTAAAACCAAAGTCTTATTACCAAAAATACTTAGTGGCCTTTTTTCTGTTAGCTTGTGACTTCAGTTATCTTTTGTAGATGAGTCAGGGGAATACGTGAGAAAGATTATTTATTTGAAGTATATGCATACACTTTGCAAACAAGGTTTCTTAAAAGTTTCAAACACAATTTTCTTCCACTATTTCCCTTGTCATTTTTTCGCACTTTATTTTGCTGTTCTTTTAAGGGCTGCTGCAGATGGTCCCAATTGATATAAAAAAATAACATCTCTTAGCTATCCCTAATTATTTTTTTTAATTGATTCATCAGTTTGGCGTATCCGGTGGACATCATCAAAGAAATCTTCAGCCACAAATTCTTAATGATCAAAGTGAGTTGTGGACAAATTTTGTTTTATTTTTAACATTTTTAAAAGTGTTTATTGCTTGTTGCATGCTTCCTGGTTATCCATTTAACCAACATAGTAACAGCGAGTTTCCTGCTTTAAGTATCTCATGATTTTTTATGCATTGAAATAGGTATGTTTTTGTTTGTTTGTTGTATTTTTCCATGTATAATGTGTCCTCCAATGAGAAACTCTTCAAAATGTTACCTCGTGGCAACTTTTGGATTGCAAAATAAAATTGTCTAAGTTTATTGTGTTTAAGAAGCTACTACACAATATAACTTGTTAACCTTGTACATGCGTACAATCATTTTCAAATTCTTCGGCTTGTCACATTGCTGCACAATTAATATAACCATAATCAGCTAAAAATAATGTAAACATAAGTAGAATTCTGGATTATTTTTGAACGACCAAATCTCGGTTTTGCATTCTTTTTTTTTTCCCCTTTTTTTTTTTTTTTTTTTTTTTTTTTTGGTACAAAGCCACAGTATTTCTTGCTATTTTCTAACCTGAGGTTCTCTATGTATGGTCGTTAGTGTTTGGTATGGCGGCCTCTAGTGCAGCCAACATGGTGGGAATTCAGAATCAGCAGCTTGGAGCACAGGGTGGATTTGGTAATGTTACAGGAAACTCGCAGAGTGTCCAGCCATCTATGCCTGCCCTTCAGAATTCAACACAGAGTCAAAATTTTCAGCAGCAACGACAGCAGAGCCAACAATAAACTGGGAGTTAGGGATGTGTTTATAATATTTGAACTTACCTGGACGTCGATATCAACTTATGAGAATGAAAGCTGGAATTTGTTCTTTCCCACTTATGTGTTGGCCTTTGCTTTCAACATGTAGACCCTTTTGTTGTGATTCAAAAGCAAGTGTTTTTTTATTCGTTTTAAAAACTTCGATTTAAAATAGAAAAGCTGCTATCATCTATATGGTTTTGTTTAAACTCATGCTGTAATCTCAGCATTTTTTGCTAGAATTCAATAGGCAAGAAAAATATATGACAAGATGCTGTGCTTGATACATTCTTCTGTACTATATTTTAAGCTTAGATTAAAGCTTATATTGGTCCAGTTTTTTGAGATGATGAGCTTCACATATGGTAGCCAATGACAGTTCTTTTTTGCCATTCTTTTGAGCAATGGATAGTGAATCATCATTGCTACTATGGACTATGGGGAACACCAGGTCCATTGCAGGGTTTTCTCAGTGGTCATCTGAATAGTCTCGATGCAATGGTTGAACCTTCTCCAATCTCCAAAGATTTTGGTGTTCTTTGACTTCCCCCAATCCGCTGCAGTTGATCTTTTGGTTCCTTGTCGGCTTCAAATAGTTTTTCGCTTTTGATGTCAAACTCAAGGTTAGCTGCAATACTGCCTTAACGTATTTTTAGCTTATTTTCATGTTCCCTATCATTGAATATACAATTTATTGCCCTCAATTCCTGCAAAAATTTGTTATTGAGGCGTGAGGTTTGGAGAGGAAGGGATTCGCCCCTCCGGACTCCAGGGATATAGAGATTGCTATTAGTAATGAAACCAATGAGTTGATGCAACATAATTTAAATTTATAAAATTAATAATAAATTTTTAAATTTAACTTGGTTAAACATCTTTCTCAGACGCACAAATGCAAACTTGGAATAAGAAAGCAAATTAATTTTTGTTTCGGTGTGTAAGAGAAAAGGAAATTTGAATTCATCCAACAAAAACAGTTGTATGGATCGATATAAAGCTCCGTGATGGTTAAATAGATTACTCAATCTCATTGAACAATTTTTGTGTATGTATATATTCAAGTCCAAATTTGTCATTTACATCTTTAAATCTTTTCTCGTTTCAAACCGAATTTGTTTTGCAAAAGTATATCAATTTCAAATAGCATGTTTGAATAAGAAAAGCTAATAATAGTTTTACAATGAGATTCTAAATCATATACAATTTTATTTCAAAACTAGCAAATTCCTCCCATGTTCAAACTCAATCCATCCTTTGCAACATGTGAATTGTACTTGAAAATGTTAATAAATAAGGAGTGAATCATTATGATTCAATTAACATATATCACATGATGGATACTAAAGTTTGAAATATCATATAAAAAATATCTATAATTAGTGGAAAATAATCTTAGTCATGAATTCATCTTTTAGTTCATTAGAGTCCAATTCTTGATCATCCCTTACAAACCAAGTTGAATCTTGTTGCTATCTTATCAATTTTCCCATTTTGGATGAGAGATTGACCCTCGCCATTACAAGTCTTACTCTGGAGCAACACATTTTCTCGATAAACTAGTTTTCTCTTTTGCACCTGATGTCATTGTGCGAAGAATTAATCCATTATCCAGTGCTTCAATTCTGTCATTGCATGCTACATCGGCTCTGGCTCTTCTCGATCATGATATAATAGGTCTACCAAGCTTTCGCAAGGTTTGGTGTCAAAAATCACATCATAATATAGGAAGGTATATTATCACACCATCTTATTTCAATTCTTCATATATTATTATTTCATTTTATCTCTAATTTTTCATATTTTATCCTATCCTATTATTTTAATTCTTCATTTTTTTCTAATCTTATCTAATTCCAAGTGGGTACACTAAAATCAAATTTTTCTCATGACAATATCTTTATCCCTCATAGAGCCACACTACTCCCTTCAACATTTAAATTTTTTTTCTACAATGGCATTAACAAATAACTTATGTCATATCATATCATTTTTCTCATTTCATAAATCTTTTGTTTTCATGTTATTTTCTTTTTTTTCATGTTAAATTTCATGTTATTTTTTGTCTTATCTTTCTTTCTCATATCATCTTATATAAGTCATACTTTTTTCTTAATTTATCTTGTTCTTTACAAGTTAATCCCTTCAATATTCATAAGTCAAATAATGTAAATCATAAAATAGGAATCAAATAATTATGGTTATTTTATCTCTTGTCAATAATCTAGTTAAATATCAAGCATGAGTTTCTAGACGAACAAACACTCAATCAAATCAATGAATAATCAATTTATTTCTAAATTTATTATGAAATAAATTCAAGTTAAAATATTTATTAGTAAACAACAAACAATTCCAACATATAAACCCGCCTATCCCTATTCCATGATACCACTTGTCTTATTTTCTCCCAAAGTCATTTCTATCGAATTGTTTGAAGATGGTTCAAACTAATGATTGGTTACTTAAATGTTATTCTCAATTTTTCAACGAGGCTTTGTCCCAAATTCAAGAAGAGCAACAGAATAGGAAGAAGTGGGTAACGTATGGGTGACAATGACAGTATTGGAGGAGAAAAGAGAATATAGAAGAAAGAAGGAGAGTTTGGGAGTGAGAGAGAGAATTGCTACTCAATTATTCTTCATGGCTTCCAAGAACTTTCTTATAGGACTCAAAAGTAAAATTTTATAATTTAGAGAAAAATTGCAACCTAGCCACCAATGTGCTAATATATTGAGGGTGATCGAAAAGAGAATATATTGAGGATGTTAAATAGCAATATTCTTATAACATGAACATATGTATGTTGTGTATGGCTTGAGCATATGTAATATGTTGCTTTGAGTACAAGTTCCTTTATTTTTATTATTGTGTGATAAATTTAATAAAAAATACATGCAAAAATAATATTATTATTATAGTAATCACAAATAAGAAGAAAAAAAAGAAAAGATATTATGGTGATAATAGTCTTAAAAGAGAAGAAATGAAATTAATGTAAAAAGATAAGGAAAGAGATTTGATAAAGGGAAGATAATACTCAAAATGAAATACCAAGAAATGGTCCAAAGTGGTAACTACCATTTCTAAATAGTAGATTTTTTAGATGAGCTAAATGAGCATTTATTTGATTTATTTAAGTTTGGAATGATGTATTCTTATTTTATTAATGAAATGCCCTTTCTCTAAGACAATCCATAAAATGATAAAAAGGTCAAAAGGAATAAAAAAAACATGTAAAAGCTCTAAATATTAATGTGATAAATGTTTCACATGAAAATATCTTATTTTTTATTATTTGCTCTCATATTTTATTCATATTGTAATATTACAAATGACCCATATATGCAGTTGCCTTAAATATTATATTTCTTTAAATCTATGTATATGCATTTGTCATCGATTCCATGTTAATTGGTCCATGCCTATTTTAGCCTAACACTTTTAAGTTAATAGAAGACATTTTAAATATTATCAGGATAGAGTGAGAGTTAGCAAATGATAATTTAGAAGATACTATAATTTTTATTAGATGTGTGATTCTATTTTTATTTATTTGAGAATATATATATATAAATGATAGTTTCTTGCTCGTTACTTACCTATTTGACACTAGAAATACTACTTTCCATCCTTGCACATTGATGTACTGTGGAACATGTTTCTTTCAAATGAAATATAAAAAACTTGATATTTCCATGAGTTACACGAATATTGCTTCCCCAAAGGTTTTAAATATTTTTCTCAAACACATTTATATTATTTCCATAATTTGATTTTAAGATGGAATTGAAAAGGTTTTTATTATTTAATTTTATATGAAACAAAAGATAAATAAAAATGGATGTTAAGTGGTACTTAAGATTAGGAAAGACTAGGAAGAAAAGAAGGGATTCCACATCAAGGCCCTACCCATCTTAAACTAAATAATACCTAATATATCACAAAAAAATAAAATGCTAGGACAAAATAAAGTAAGTAGCAACTCCAAAGGACACAAAAACAATGAATGAGGGTGACACTAAAAACATCTCAAGATATACATCATTTTAGACAAAACAAAATGTTCATAGTAATACAGATAATCTCAAAAGTTTTAATTAGTATAAAGTATAAAATCTAAGTACACCCTTTATTAAAACATCCAAAAAAATTCTACACAAGTAAACCATCTCTCATAATGCTCACAAAAATAAAACATGATCTTTGACAATCACGATTCTAAGCAATTCTCTACAAGTCTCTAGTTTTGTGAATATATATCTTAGCTTATAATATAAGTAATAAATATGATATACTTAATAAACTAATAATTAAATATAAGTATAATATGAAAGTGTGATAATGTAGTTAATAAATATAATGGAATAATAAATAAAATGATGCATAACAATTTGTTAAAGATATGAAAGTATTGAATCATTACATGAGTGTTTGTATGCGTCATGATCATATATATATATGGTCATCACATAGCACTAATGTACTCGTATCTTATCATATCTTTTACTTTCTTTTATATTTGAACTCTTATTCATCTTTCTTTGCTTATTTTTTTATTTCTTTCTTTAACATCATGATTTTTTCATATAATCATTATCTCTACTCTAGATCTCATATAATGTTATCATCTATTATGTAGCCACTACTTGCATCACCCAACATCCTATACTCCAGATTGTGAAAATTTTGTCATGCTTTGGCCCTAATCTAAGTAATAATGATGATAGAGATGATTTTCTCATATGTTATAAAACCACTACCTACAATGCTAAATATCTTCTGCTCATAGTGGCAAGCCTTTGTTATGTCATTGCCCCAATCTAAGTACCAACAACATTATGAGCGATTTTCTTGCGTTGGGTAATTGCAACACTATGTCATAAATAAATTTTTTTTCAAATTGTTATTTCTTCTTTCTCATGATCTTCTATATTATAAAGCTTAATCAACTTTTTTATTTCTCCTTCTTTTCCTTTTATTTCATTCATTTCTTTTATATCACATATTTTAACTTTTATAACATAATATTTACATATATATATATATATATATCATAATAATATGCAATATAAAAAATTAGAATATATGCAAATGATTCTATGCAATACATGTTGCTCATATCATATTGTAGATAATAATATTCTAAGGTATTTAAATAATTCAACTTATTTATATCATAATTATTTAGTTTGTTTATCTTATAATTTTGAAACGTTTCTTCCACTATCTTTTCTCTTTTTTTATCTCTTCTTTACAGTTCAACACTACTCCCTTTGCCTTTTATTAATAACTACTCAATTTATAATCTCAAGTATTAAAATTCCATACACTTTTTTCATTCCTTCACATTTCATAAAAATGCTTATTTTTTATATCAAAAGAATTTATAGACACTACTATAATTAACTTATGAAATTCTATAGAGATTCATTTGTCAAAACTTCTCACCACAAAGTCAAAACTTCTCACCACAAAGTTTAATCATTTATCATATTGTATGATCATTATAAAGTAGTTGATCAAACATTGAATTAATGTACTGATCCCAACTTTGACCTATTCTTAAAGCTAATTGTATAGTCCATTAGTTCTATTGAACAATGATCTTCATATTTCTCTCTTTTAATTCCATTCTAAATAGTTTGATTCATTTAATAAGGCATAATCATATAGTTTAATGAATATTCCCATATCATATGTGTTTGGGCTACACCTAACCATCTTCTTAATTAATAATAAAATCAAAAGCTTTTGTGTAGTTAAAATATCAAGTAAGGATATTAAACTTTAGGTGGAGACCTAATAATATAAAAAAAGTTTTAATGTCAACCAAAATAATAAAACCACATAAATAGTTTAATAATATAATTAAATCCAAATATAAGGTGTATAAAATATGTATAAAAGTTAAACTGATATTTCATTTTGCTCTCAATTACTTAAGCTACACCAAGCATTCTCCACTCTTAATTCTTAAAAGGATGATCCTCTCTCATGACATCAAAATTTCTAAGTCTTGATGTAAAAGATGCCTGACTTGATGCATAACCTATAATATAAGTACTGATGAGTTTTATAGATCTTAGTAAATAAATCTAATGAGATAACTAAATATAAAAACGATGTCAAAATAAATTATTAAGTATGATGAATAAAAAGAATTCATATCATAAATGATAATAATAAATCATATGTATAAATTTGGAAACATACTTGATGCAATGTGTATCAAAAGTAAGCCAAATAAAGGTTAGTATTTATGTTCATTCCAATTTTCAATATTTTTAGGAATTATCAAGCACATTTATTTGAATCATTACCCTCATTAGATCCAATAATCATACCAATAAATGATTTTCACCTCACATCTATCTCATCTATCTACATAACATTAAGTATATATTGAATTTGAGGATTAATACCCTACAATCCAACACATTGGCTTATTACCACTTGGTAAGTATGGTACTTATATCGTGTAATCTAATATCATAGGTCTATTATAATCCATATATATATTGAGGTCATAATACATACACTAGACAGATAGCTGATCTGAAGATCGATATCCTACAATCCAACATATTGGGCTCAGTGTTAAGGATAATGTCTTTAGGAATTTAATTTTTTTTATCACATGTGAAACAATTATATTTATCTATATGTATAAACTAGATATACCATTCTATTTTTTTTATTTTCAAAACTAGGTCATATTCTTTTTTATTTAAAGAATTCTTTATGTTTCATTCAATCTATTATTTTTCATAATGTCATATAACAAAGGATGTCATGAAAATAGTAAATCATGAAATGGTATAAAAAGGCATAAACTTTTATTAGCATAAGAGAATATGGTCTAAAAGAATCACATAAAACTATAAAAAATAATATTATACTACATCACAAAATATAGATATATTTATCTCCTTTCACAAAATAATTCCTTATTTGATTCTCCTTGTTTATAAATTTTTCACAATAAAATATGTATAAAAAGATTAATATATATCATGCAAATAATATTTGTTTGAAATTATTTTAGTCACATTAATTACATCCTATGTCTTAGGTTTTTTATTTGTAGCATACTTGTACTACATAATATATCTGATAATCGTATCGTATGATTATCCAAAATATATTACGTAGTACAAGTATGTTTTTAGTAATATATAGTACAATATGCTTAGTCTGATATATCATTTTTTGTGAAAAATCATTCTAGTATAATCCCACTACAATATTGCACAATTTCCTATTTTTCTCGTTAATCAATTTGTTTGCTTGGTTCGATCAATAATTTTTGTAGGTTTGTTATACAGTACAATATATCACATCTACTATATTATCCCACATAATCCCCTCTATTTTAGCATATTTTTTTATAATCATCTAATATGATACAAAACATACTATATAATTACTAAATAATTTTATTTTGTTTTATTTTATTTTTTCTCACACTAATTTACGACATCATTCAATGATGGTACCGATATGGCATGAACATGATATCACATGATAAATTCTACTTGGTTAAATTAACTTAAATATAAGCTGATCATATATTATGATACTGACATTATTGCACAAGTAATGCCTCTATGATATAGCAATGGTGTTCGTCATATTAAAATAATCCAAAACATCATCTGGTATGATATCTTCAAAGCTTTGTTGTGGCCTTCCCACTTAAGCTCTTCATACAAGATTATGTATGCCACTATAATAGTATGAAATCTTCTTATGACAAACCTTACACTCTTCTCCCTTTTTTTGATGAACCTGACATAATGTATTTCACTTTTTTGTTACCTCGAATCCCCTTTCCATCTCTTTTTCTCTTTTTCACTCACTAAAATCCTAAGACTCACAAAAGGGGGAGGTGAATTATAGTTTTAAATTATTTTTCTAATTTTTGGATTGTATTTATTTTTCAAAAATTTGTTATAAAAATAATTTTATGTTTATAAAAAAAACTTTGATTTACAAATAGTATATTGAAATTTTTAGGTGGTTCAGTTCTAATTAAAATATACAACCACCCCCAATTGAGGTTGGGAAAATCTCTTTTAATAAAAGGGTTATAACTTGAGGTTTTTTCGTACAATTTACCTCTAACTTAAGGTTTTTTTTTACGATTCACCTCAAAGTTACTAGCTTTTACGAGTTCAATTATAACCGAGGTATTTAGAGCTCAACATCAACTCAATTTTTTATGAGGTCAAACTGAACTCAGGCTTTCGCAAATGACAGGCCACCCAACCCAAAAGAAAAACCAAAATACAACAAGAAATAAATTTTCGATAAAATCGTATAATTTTTTTATGCTTGTTGATAAATATAAAAAGGTATGAAGAGTTTAAAAGTATGAAGAGAATTAAGAAAATGACAGTTTAGAAGATTTAGGCTTAACAAGAAGAATTTGAAATTTCAAGTAGTCGTAAGTCGTAGATGCTGCCAGGAGAAATTTATGCTAGTAGAATATCATGCAGCCTTTCTTTAAGATATTAAAATCTTTTTCACATTTATTACTTATTTTATTTACAATGTTTAAGTATTTATAGAAATATTTTTGTCATAGTCATTAAAAAGTGAGTGAAAAGTTGTTTCAAAAGCTGTTTTCAAACAGTTTAAAAAGATCTTAAAATATTCTTCAAAAATTGCTGGCGTAACAGAGTAATAACAACTAGTTAATTAGCCTTTAAGCTTAATTGATCAGAGTCATTGGATAGGATTGACTAGAGTTTTTGGATCGACACAAAGAAGATCTCGACTGTCAAATCAAACACTATGAAGGTGGATGAGTTCTAGATGGTTGGATCAAGCTAGATTAGATCAAGGGTATTTGATCAAGTTGGATGAGATTTGGTTCGTTCAATTAATCAACAGTAAAATCGAGATTAGATATAGATCGTAGGATTCAAACAGTAAATATCTAAGCTATTAGATCAATGATAGATTATTTCAAACGACGAAAATAAAAATAGTCATTCGATGAAGTGGACAAGATCATGATCATCGGATGGATAAATCAGTTACAACAAATGAAATAGTAACCGTCCAATCAACTTATAAAATGGATGGTTGGATCTATTAAGATCACTATTTAAAGGAGAAAGTAATCTCTATCGTGTGATCTTAGAAATGCACGATCGGACGGTGCTGAGTGCTCCCAATTTTGAAAATAGACGAGTAGCAAAGAATAGTCTCACATTGCTCAGAAGGAAAGGGGTTTGCTCTTTATAATGATTTGTGCGGAGCATATTATGTGAGCTGAACTAGGGCAAACTCTCACCTTGTGAGCTCAGGATTTCACCTCCTTGTTCACTTGTATGCATGTAGGACTAAAAGTTAATTATTGGTCTTATTCTGACCCAAATGTCAATATGCCTTACCCTAACTAGGTTCAAAACTGAACATACTAACATTAAGTCTCGACTCGATTTGGTTCCAGTGTGTTTTCTGACCCAATACTTAGGCTTAAGCTCAACTCAAGAACTTTGCATTTTGATACAGCTTGAGAGGTGGCATAAAAGTTACTTATTTATTTAATTATAAAAATTTTAATAGAATTTTTTTTATGTAATCAAAATTTAACAATCAGCCTAACATAAAATTTGGTAAGAAAACAAAAGTATGATTTAATAAGGAAAGAATGATTCAAAAATAGAATTGTCAATGAATGATTTAAGTAGTATTTGAACCAAAAAAAGAATTAGGAGATTGAAAAATTGAATCCTACTAAATCAATGAGATATTTACATGCTTGAATATGATTTGAAATTAATACGAAATAAGAGTATCTTAAAATCAACAAGCTAATATTATATTTCATAGTGAAATGAAACCTTATCAAAGCTAATATGTATATATTCAATCTTTGAAGTTTGCTGAACACTCCAAGATGCTTTGAAGACTATTTGTTCACCATCTTCTAAAATACATATTCTTTACATATAAATCTATTTCATACTAAATAAGTTTATCACAATAAAATACTAAATATTTAAGACTTGATTCATCAAACACAATGGCGATTCAACATCACTGCTTCCTTTGTTGGAGATGTTGGAATCCTGTACCAAAAGGTCTTCCTTTTTTGTTAGAGCATGGAGACAACATTTTTGAGCTCAGTGTAACTTTGACAGAGAAGGCAACACATGAAAATACTCATACATGAGAGGTGAACCAATATTTTATAATGTCCACTTATTATATTTTCAATTTTTTATACCTAAAAAGTCAAGAATTTGACTATAAAAGCATGAGTACGCTCGCAAATTACTTTCGTCAAAAAGCACTTTTTAAACTATTGTGTGCTACAAAACACAATTGTTTTTCACATGGAAAATCAAAGATTTAGATACTAAAATTAACATTATGCCCCTCCCAATTCTATTATTTATAAATATATTATTTACTAATAAAATTTGACCTAAGTCAATTTTTTAAATTATATATCTACCCCAACACATCTCATATTTACATATTTACAAATCTATCCTTCTCTAGATAGATTTGACATAATCTAAAATTTTTTAAATTATAAATCTACCATAAATAATTATTTGATAATTAGAATTATACTAATATATTTGAAAAGTATAAAAATTTCTTTGGATCTCTCAAAATTATAAACTAAATATTATTGAATATTTTAGAGAATTATTTCTATTGATATATTCAAATAATATTTTTAATTAATTTTGGACATATGACATATTTCTTGATGTTCTATTATTATTTTAATATTTTAATGCATAAATAATTTATTTTGATAAATTGATTCAATATATTTAAATTATAATTTTCATAATCCTCTTGGCTTGATTTTAGGTTTTCTCTTTTCAATTTGAGTTTTTGTTATAATATGATTTTCTCAAGAATTTAGAGCCAAGTATGGTACAACTAATCATATAGTCTCATAAATATTATTATATCATATGATTGTCTCATGGAATAATCAATCTAAATTCTTTTACTCATTGTATTGTCTGTTACTCTTAGTGTACATTCCGATTAAGATGATCATACATCATCATTATACAATATGCAAAACATGGTTAAAAAAACAATGAGTTTGGTTTCGTCTTAATCCATGGCTAATCCAAAACCAAACTCCAAGCTAAGCATACAAAGGAAGCAAAATATTGAGTGGAATCTTACCTTACACAACTCTTTTGGCCAAAACAAAATAAAACTCCTTGCTTGACTTTTTTTCTTTTGTAGTTCTAAGATCTCTTGCCATAGTTGTAATTTAAGATAGAACCTTGACTTATTTTTTCCTTATTTTAAACCCTTTTCTTTTCTCCCCTTGTGTTCTTGAGCTCCCACTTTCACTCTCGATTTCCCCTTATAGTCTATGGGCGTGAGGAGAGAAGAATCAATTTTTTATATTAAAAAAAATTTAAATATATCATTCTTGTAACTTTTTAATTTAAAAAAATTATAAAGAATTCAAATGACTTTTAAAATTATCAACAACAAGCTTACAAATTTCTCAAGTCAACACATTCATAGTAATATATTCAAATTTCAAATATATCTTAAGTCAATTAGTATGCATTTCAAGACATGACACATTATATTAATTTTTTATTTCTAGATTTGTAAAATGAACATCTAATAGTAAATTCACAATAAAGAATATATTTCATAATTTTAGTCATGTTTTCACATTAACGTCAAAGAGACCTTAGGCTTTTCTAAGAGTATGAAATCATAACCCTTAAGAAATATATCCATAAAGTTGTATAGTAAGATCATCCATACTTGAAATGAATTTATTTTTTTATCATACTACAACTCTTAATTTTTCAACAATCTCCACTTTGTCTTCCATAATAATGCCATAGGTAGGACTTATGTCGCTATAGAGTATTGACTAAAATAAGCAAAGGATGAATTGAAAAAATAAGTGTACGTGAAGGTGAATGCAACTTTATAATTGTTTAGCTCTAAAGAGTGTAAAGGAAAATGAGGTTAGATGTTTAGAAATGTAAGAAAATAAAGTATTAAAAGCTATAATAATGGGATATTCAACAAAATTAGATATAGTTGAAGGTAAAGAAACACTATAAGTCATAGGTATATGAGCTTATTGACAATGAATTTTTATAGTGTATCATAGGAAAATGCATCCTTATTTTGTTGGGTAAAAGTTGAATATGAACACTCAATATCTTTGACAGACATAAAAATGGAATGAAGTGTGTAAGTTCTTTATCATGAGCATTCTAGTGATGTTCTTTCACATTTTAACAATGAATAAGTTGACAAGGGTTTTCATGTTCTCTCCTTTGCATATCTCATAAGATAATAAATTTAGAGATATACTCCAACAAGAAACTATAATCTTATACTAGCAATCATTGCTCTCTTATTGTGATGATAATAATTTGGTGTATATTTATCCCATTAAAATCCTTTCAATGTATTTCGTTCTCATAATACTTTTAGTCTACTTCTAAAATCTCACTCTTAATCTTCTGCATGAGCTAATATTTAGTTTGGCATCTTCAATTGTATCCTCAATTGTAATATGACATCTTCAATTGTATCCTTCTAGCTCAATGAATCGCAATTAAAATAATGTCCAAATATTTTCTTAATCAATGTGTGACTAAAAAATGGCCTCTCTTTAAAAATTAGATTGAATTCTTTACTTTGATAAATCTATGAGTGGAATTGAACTCTTAGGCTATGATTTTGTTCTTTTAATTAGGCAATCAATTTCTATATTGCACAGGCAAATAAATTTGGCTAATTCAAATGCAAAAATCCTTAAAGGTGGAACCAAGCTTCATGTCAAAAGTCTCTAGTGAATGCATTCAATCGAACATAGAATGAAAAAAATACTATTAGTTCATTTAGCTAGCAATTACTTTTTTTTTCATAAATGTATCCACTTAAATACAAGTTGACTAAAGATAGCCTTGAATTTTGGAGATTAAAATTTTGTTTTTTATTCACTTAACTATCATTTATAATTCTATTTTGTATGTTTTGAATTAATTAATTTTAAAAAAAAAATTAAAAAATTATTTGTATTGTTTAATAATATTAATTATAAAATACATATTAATAATAAATTTAATAAATACATAAAATTTATTAGTCATAATTTTAAAAACCATTTTCAATTAATCAATTTCAAATGCATTCTAAAGGTTATTGCCTTTTCAAATTTAATTTTCAAAACAAAACATTTTCATCACCCGCCTATCGTTGGCCGAACTCCAGATGGCCTGCCCCGACTCCATGGATGACTTCCTTTCTACAATGGAAACCTTCTCCTCCACCAGCGGTGAGTATGAATCCCAACCGCCCTATGCGGACGAGTGCATCCTTATCTGCTCGCTCCCGGAGACCCCCTGCTGCTCCGCCTCCCTCCCAGCCGCTGCTGACAGCTTAGTCCGAGAACCAGAGGAAAGCTTATGCCCTCCGGTAGTAAAATCGCCCGAGAGCCGATGTGATCTTCCTAACTGCAACCCCTCCCAATCTGTCTCGAAGAAGAAGAGGAAATTCGTTGCATTTAAAAGGAGACCGAAGGGCGTAAAGCTCATGTCTTCCGACTCCGACCAAGAAAACCAAGATGCTACCTTGGAGAGCGAGCAACTCGAAAATGAAGGGAACCCTCGTTGTGTTCCCGAAACCCCCACCGGTGATGGAAATCCTGACTACGTCAGTGAACCTATCGCAAAGGTTGCCGCTTTGAAGCCCAGTCTTGTTGACATCGTGAAAATGACGTCCCTAAAGCAGAGCAGAAGGTTTGAGGACTCGGATATTTTGGAGATCGCCACCATGAAAGGTATCGAGTTTCCTCGGCCGCGTTGGTGGAGGCCAGGGGGATACGAGACTAAGGTTTTGCGCTAGAACAGTTGCATTCTATCTGTGCTACATTGTGGGAGATATAACTTATTGTTCTTTTCATTTTGCAGAACCCCCAAGCCATGGAGCATGGTTAAAAAAATCACAAAAGACTAGCTGAATTTTTTTCTTTTTGGTCTACAAATCTGTAAGCATATTGAAAACTGTCGTTGAAATACTTTTTGCAATCCTTCCTAACTCAAATGCTATTTCATCCTGTTTTGCAGTAATGTAAATGCCACCTAAATTGTGTAACATCTAAGTGTGTGATAATTACTAACTTTTTATGGCCACTTACTAGGCTTGGTGTGTAACATCTAAGTTTGAATATTTGTAATAAACTAATTTATTGTTCCTATTGCATTTCATGGCATCTCATAATCCATGCAAAATTTGATTGAAAAATTAAGTATTTCAAAATGTTAAAATAAAAATATTTATGAATATAACTTATTGAGATATATCTAAAGGTGCTTATGTAATCTTAGATCGATCTATATAAAGGGTTTATCAGTTCATGATGGGTAGAACTTCATTCTCCATAAAACTATAGACTCCACAATTATACTTTCATCTCTTAGGATTCGTTGTAAATCCACAAAGTTGAATGGCACATGCAACTTCTATCTCTTGCTTCCTCATCTTTGGTTGACCCCCAATAACTAGCATTGATTCCATGAATGACTTTTTTTTAACTAGAAACCTTCTCCTACATTGACACTGAGTATGAATCCCAACCACCCCCCTATACAGACAAGTCCTTTCTTATATGCTCGCTCTCGGAGTCCCTCTTGCTTCTTTGCCTCCCTCCTAGTTGTTGTCGACAGCTTAGTTCAAGAACTAGAGCAAAACCCATGCCCTTTGATGCTAAAATTGCTTGAGGGTGGATGAGGTCTTCCCAACTGCAACCTTGCTCAACTTCTCTTGAAAAGGAGAGGAAATTTGCTATATTTAAAAAGAGATAAAGTGGAATAAAGTTCATGTCTTTTGACTTCGACCAAGAAATCCAAGATTCTACGTTGGAAAGTAAATGCCTCGAAAACAAAGGGAACCATCGTTTTGTTCCCAAACCCATACTTGTGGAAATCCCAACGATGTAGTGATCCCATTGCAAAGGTTGCTGGTTTCAAGCTCAATCTAGTTTTCATGAAAATGCTGTCCCTAAAGTAGAGTAGAAGGTTTTAGGATTCAGCCACCATGAAATGTATTGACTTTTCTCAACTACATTGGTGGAAGTTAGGGGAATACAAGACCAAGGTTTTTTGCTAGAAAAATTGCATTCTATTTGTGCTACATTGTGGGAGATATAACTTATTGTTTTGTTCATTTTGTAGAAGCCCCAATCTATAGAGCAAGGATAAGCAATGCATAATGGACCACTTGATCTTTCCTTTTGCATCTAAAAATCCATAAGAACATCTAAAACCCTTATTGAAGTCTTTTATTATAATATTTTATAATTCAAATTCCATTTCATTGAGATTTGTAGTAATGTAAATGCTACCTAAATTGTGCAACTTCTAAGTGTGTAATAACTCCTGACTTAATATGAACACTTATTAACATTGGTTTGCTTTTTTTATGTGAAATGAAATTAATAGGTCCTATTATACTTCAAGACTATTGTAGAACAGAGCACTCTTGCACCATTTTTATGGAATTTTTAATGTAAAAGTTATCTATTTTCTCTTAATACTCTTTGGACTCTTGTCATACTCGTCTTTGACTTAGGATATGTAAATCCTTGTGCCATTGCTCTTATGTAATCAAATACCAAAAAAGATGTCTTCTTTTTTGGTGCCTTTCATGAGAATGGTAGTTGGATTGATGAATACTAAATGATGTCATTATTGATGCTTAGGATTTAATCTTTTTGAAATTTGTAAGGTATTAGATTTATGTTTAAAATTTGTATTTCTAGATATTTGTGGTTGATGAGCTATCAAGATTGAAAATTATAAAAAAATAATGACAAAAGGTGTTGAACTTTTAGCTCTTATGTGGTTAGTTTGATGATAACAAAACCATCTCATTTATGATTTAATTTTTTTCTCTTAAATGTTTTCAAATCATGTATCTTGAGCTTATTTGGTAAATTGTTTAGAGATCATTGGTCTATGACTCATTGCTCATTGGTCATATGTTTGGAAAGAATGTAACCCACCCAAACATGATTGAAAAAATTGACAAACCAGTGAAGATAATGTAATGGTCGGTTGAGTTCATTTTGTTAAGCCATTTTTATTTGGTTTAGATTGTAAACTTATGACAACAATCATGAGGAAATTAAATAGGTGAAATAATGAGTGCAAGTGAGATCTACATTAAAACTTTTTAAAAATATTTTTAATATATCAAAAATTTTCTCATGCATGAATCTTATAGTTTTAACACATTGCATGAATCTTCGCCGATCTACATTAACAACTTGCTTTCACAATGCTTAGGAGAGACATTGTTACAAGATATATCTTTAAGGCTTGCACAAGTGATCATGAGTACTAAAGTTTTTATATTGCATTCATAAACCTCCATATATCTACTTACATATCTTGTTTTAATTACTTAACCGCACTCCTCACACAACTAGCTTTCAAAACTTAAGAAGAGCTCTAAAGAATAATTCAAGGGTATTTAAAAAGATTTGTGCTAAATTTATACTACTATTCTTAGTTTGTTGGTTTGCAAAAGTTATAATTCACTTTCCTTTCTTGTGTGACCATCATAATACTCCATTTCTTAAAAAAGGGACACTAGATTTTATATGAAAAATGATGTAAAAATGGGAAATCACACCTTCTCGATGATGAGAAATGATTTCACTATTTGCTTTGCAATTATGAGTAGATTACAAAAGCCAAGGGTCTTGTGGGATGACGTAGAGAGTAGTTAAGTCTTGTGAATGAAAGAAAATAAGTGACATCTTGGAAATATTTATTTGTAGTTAAATTGAGCTAAGAATTTATGTGATGTATAATTTGTTTGATTATGTGAAATAAATTAATTTATAGTGTCTATAGAATTTTGCAGTGTCTCTTAATGCATAAAACATTGATTGAAAAAGTAAGTATTTCAAAATGTTAAAATAAAATTATCAATGAATATGGCTTGTTGAGATTGCATCTAAAGGTATTTCTATAACCTTAGATTGATATATATAAGGTGGTTATTAGTTTGTAAATGGGTTCGTTGACTAAAAATTCTTACAGTTGTTTTTTCTTGTCTCGAGATTTGTTGCAAATCCACAAAGTAGAATGATGCGGGCATGTTCTATGCGTGCAAACGATACTTTCTAATTGTTGCATTTCTAGTGTCGAATTGCCTTCATCTAAAAAGATTGTTATAGTTTTTGGCAAATAGATTTTTGGGTTGGCAAAGGTTAGTAAAAAAGGTGTTATTCTTGATTTGATTGTTTGTGATTAAGTGACTTAGGTGGCAAGTTTGATTGTGGTACCTTTGGGGATTCTTAGCATGATTACCAATCGATAGCTTTGTTCTTTCGATGCTAAATCGACCTATAGAAACCAAGCATGGAGTCACACTTTGGGCTAAACAAACTTGAACACGGCACCATCTGCAAGCACTTAAAAACTTGATTGAAGTCCCTGAGATAGTCGATTTCATATTCTTGTAATTGACAAATCACTTATGTAGTTGGCTAAACACATCAATTGAATTCAAGATCTTTCAGAGCATGATCAGCATGGTATAATAGGGTGTTAAATGTTGTTTTGCTCTAGAACGATGGTGATATTGATTGTTACATTTGTTGTAGTCAAATTGATACAAATAGGTTCTCCCTTGCTTTGGGCTATCTAGGGCTGGAGTAATGGCAATGTATTCCTTGAGTTGTTTGATGGCTTGGTTGCATTCAAGTCAACCCATGCAATTCTTGTTCCAAATGGTTTTAAAGAACATATTCACATAGTTGATAGGACTTGGTTTGGCTTGGTCTTTATTCCCTTTTCGACACCATGAACCCAAGGAATGCTTATGAAGTTGCTCTGAATGAATTAAGACTCATTTGGATGCCTCGAAAAGTCTTTATGGTTTGCTTTAGGTCTTAATGATGGTTTTTGAATAACCTGCTCTTCAATAGAGTATCATCTACATAAGATTATTCTTTACTATGTACCTCTTGTATTCTTGAGGCAAAAAAGCATGACTTAACAAAAAAATGCTACATAGTCGATGATGATTTTCTCCTTATCTGGCTAGAAAAGATTTATTTGATGGTGTCCTTGGAAGGCATCGAGGACACTAAGATACTTGAAGCTTGATTTTGAATCCACAAGTTCGAGAGTGGGTAGGACTTTTTGGGCATGCTGAATTGAGATATGTGAAGTCAACACATACTCATTACCTTCGTTTGCCTTCTCGATAAGGACGACCTTGGCAAGATGCCTGGATATTGTGTACATCATATGAAACTGACATTGTGGTTGATTGACCTTTACTTGAATCACATCATTTTTCTTGGCCTTATTTTCTTTTGTTAGATAAGGATCAACTTTTACATGTTATTGAGGTTGTGCTTAGCTACATCTCAATGCATTCTAGGCATATTAATGAGTTTTCATGCAAATATATCTATATAGTTTGCAAATAGAGAGAGTGTGACAATGCTCTTATTTTCATTTATAATTAAAGAAATGTTGACATTTTTTTGAAGATCTTAGGGTTCCAAGGATACAAAAATAAAGTTTCATTGGGATCAATTCTAATGTTACCTCATTCAACTTGGGCTTTAGTCTCCTTTATTTTCTTCCTCTTGATTTCCTTGATAGTTTCCAAGTAGCATTGATGATACTAAAGGAGTAGATCCCTACAAATAGTGTTGATGTCACCTAGGATTAGGAATATTAGGGAAGATGCACGATGGAAAAATGTTTTGAACTTGTTGAGTTTGTTTTAACTGATGATAAAGTACAAGAAGGGAGCCTTGATGACCAAGAAGGTGGTCATATACATCAAAGACTCCTTTGAGAGCAAGAAAGAGGATGATGATTCCCTTTACATGTGCAATTTTCTTAAAGAAGTTGACTAGCGCAACACTAAAGGGGATGAGAACGCTCCACCTTTACATGTGCAATTTTCTTTAAATAGTGTTGATGTCACCTAGGATTAGGAATATTAGGGAAGATGCACGATGGAAAAATGTTTTGAACTTGTTGAGTTTGTTTTAACTGATGATAAAGTACAAGAAGGGAGCCTTGATGACCAAGAAGGTGGTCATATACATCAAAGACTCCTTTGAGAGCAAGAAAGAGGATGATGATTCCCTTTACATGTGCAATTTTCTTAAAGAAGTTGACTAGCGCAACACTAAAGGGGATGAGAACGCTCCACCTTACCTTTATTCTTTCAAAAGCATAAGGGAAGATGATGTTTGTTTAGCTATCACTAAGGAGTCCTTATACCTTCAAGTTTGTGATACAAGTGATGATGACCAGAAAGACATTGTCTAAGTTGTTGGGATGAGTCAAATATGTAAAGTTGAAAGTTATACGATCACATGGAGAAGGTTTGGGGTACTTGGTAGGTAGATACCTTCTCCATTTGATTGAGTGAAGATAGATGAGATGCAACTTAAGTATTTCCGTATATGGCATAATAATGTTGTTATCCATTGAAGTTTTTTGTCTTTTCATAGTAGAGCAGATTGGTCTGGGTAAGCATTGCAATTTAGGTGAAAGAGGCTCGTGTGAAGCCTTAAAAGCTGAGCCTTTTGCCTTGAATGGGGCTTCTTAGCAATCGAATGTCTAATTGACCTTGAATCTAAGTTTCACTTTTTTGCATTGATTGGGATTTAGAAGTTGTGTTTTTTCTTTAACACAACTATAAATACACATGCAAATTTGTTTTGTTTTGGCTATCTATGAAATTTGTTGCGACTTTGCCTCCGTTGGAGATCTTGTGATTTGACTTTTGGTGGTTTGTCAAAGTTGTGAGACTCGATGGTATATTTTTCCTATTCACTTGCTTATTTCTTTGGTGTGGTTTCTGTTGCATCAATTGCTCTCTTGTGTGATAGATTTTACATGATTCACAAATGTTTAACATTCTTTTATTGTGTTTTTCCAATACTTTATTTCTTTTTAAGTAAAACTTCTTGGAGTCTAGATTGTGTTTCAACTTTGATTGTGAATTCTTGATGTACATCAGATCAAATATTAATTCGAAATACAATGAATATTCTTTGAAAACATTTAAGAAACTATCTAATCTAATTCAAATGAGCATAATCGCATTTATATACTAAACATCCCAACTTGTGTTCTTCATGCAAACATGTCATCATCAACGAAACTCCTATGTGCATACTAACTATGATCATAATAGATTCTCTTGCTCTTAGTATGACCCTAGTAGAGATAGTAAAAAGTGAACATATTTACTCAATTTTGAATCATTTGATAAAACAAAAAATCGTTGGATATGCTAGCGAGAAGTGGGAATTGTGATGACAGAGTGTATCAAGAGGCCATGATTAGGAAGGAAGGTGTACATCCTTATAGAAGGAAGACGACGCTATGCCGTTTTGTATATGGAAGAGATGAGGCAACTAAGGAAGAGCAAGTTGTGGAGAAAATTGTAGCAAGCAGCAAGGAGATTGAATTGGCTTGACACACCCTTTTATTGGCATGCACTTCATTGTTGATTTTAGACATTTGCCATTATTTTGTATTTTATGTAGTGTGTATATTTGTAATGTCATGATATCTGGAGAGTTGTCTAGATGGGATCATAGAATACTTTGATGCATGCTAGGATGTTTTGGTATGTAAAGAATTGTATCCTTAGTTTTAGGATAGTCGATTGAGGTAGACCAACTCAATATTGCTTAAGACAATCCCATGTGCCCAACTACCCCAATTAGTTATATAACCACATGAGATGGTTAAGACAACCAAATCGTATGGTTCAAGCAACAGCATCAAGTTATCAATTATGTTGAGGTGCAATTGTAGAGAAATTAAGAGTACGGCATCCTTAGGAGGGGATGAATTATGCAAATAACAAATTTAAGCTAAATTTAACACTTAAATAATTTTATAATATGTTTTTTTTATAAATTTCATTTCTCTTTCAAACAAGTTTGACAAAAACTTATTTAACTTTAAAATCACTTTATGTCAAGATAAATATATAAAGATTTAAGGTGATTCTATCAAAAAGTGGATATCCATCCACTATTGACTAAAAGGTTAAGCAACACATTAAACATTGGGCAAAAAAAATCCTATAAACACCTAGCCAAAAGGCCTTAAAACACTAGCTTATAAAAGCCTATAGAAAAATCTATAACACCGGCTTAGAAAAGCTACAATATTGGCTTAAGAAAGCAAACAACACAGGTCAAATGACCATACAAATCATGGCCAAAAGGCCAATAAAAAAATAAGTATGAAGTCCCAATAATACGATAAAGAAACAAAATTAAAATCTCAAATACAATGGTCATATAAACTAAGCACAATTTAAACAAGAGTTACATTAATAAAATGTTAAAGCAATATAAAAGGGTATGCAATATTGCTTAAAAAGAAGAACAAAATCCACCTTAGCACAATAAGGAATGAAGGCTTGTTAGGATGAAACCAAATCATGTAACCACGACCTTGTTCTCCTCTTCTCTTAGTAATAATGATTCCACCGTGAAACACTTTCTTAAAGATAAGCAATTTATGCATTAATACTTTTTCCTTAGGTTTGGTCCCTTTATTTATATCATATAATTTTCTCCAATGGCTTTAAAGCATTCACAAAAGCACTTTCTCAAAGTTAAGCAAGTTAAGCATTAATACTTTTTCTTTAGTTTAGATTCCTTTATTTAGACTTTATAATTTTCTCCAATAGCTCTAAAGTATTCACAAAAGGCTATATCAATATTTTTTTTTAAAAATAGTCAAACTGGTTGTTACTGATTTGAATTGATTATATTGTTCGATCCAAAGGATCGTACAAGTAGATTGTATAGGTACAATGCAATCATCATCCAATTAATCGGATCAATTCGACTACTTCATTTCTTAGGGCATAATTGATCATACACATATGATAAGTATGAATAACATAAGTCTTTCAAGTGTAATTTTTTTTAGCTTATAAGAATTTATTGTACGATGGATGATTGTACATTACAATTAGTTCTATGATCAATTCACTTATATTAATCATAACAAATCATACTCATATGGTAGGTGAATCACACTAGTATGAAGCAAAGCCACTCATATATCTAAGCCTCAGACTATACTTTCTAAGAAAAATAGTATTGTATTGGTATGAAATAGGCACTGTATTAGTATACAAAAAAATGATTTGTGCACAATTTAAGTCTTCAATTATCAATACTTTGATAAAATGATTGTACTTGTATGAAGGGTGGATTGTACTTGTATGACATAAATCTGTTCACCTAATGACCAAGTCAACAACTATCAATATATTGATAAATTGATCATCTTTGTACAAAAATTATATGAAATTTGTACACCAATACAAATTCTAGTTCATATTTAGCATTGCTTAGTTGATCCCATGTTTGGTTTTTCAGAAAAATAGTTTGTACAAATATGAGTGAGTTTATCATATTGCATGATAATAACTCTAAACTTCAATAAATTTCTTTTGTATAAACCATTAGTATATTTGTATGACAAGGATATCATGCATGTATAACTAATATATTCAATCAACTGAACCTAAGATCACCAATTTACGAGATTATTCGGTCCAAGAATCAATTGGTTGTATTGTACAATGATGTTATTATACAAGTACGATTAACATAACTTATGCATTCCTCACTCAATTCTTTCTCTTGTCAATTTCAACTTAATTGTGCAATAATAATAGATGCAATTATAAGCATTGCTCTATTCTAAGGCATATTTATATAAATATAAATCTAAATAAGATGCATGCCCATCTACATAAGTAAAAATACATTTGAAATCATTTAAACACTTTCACTCAAATCTCATCGAATGTTAGTGTCTCATGTAAATGATATAGGTCTAACATTATAATACCAATAAAAATGACTCTAAAGAAATATTCTTCTTTTGTTACTCAAGTTTGCATTTCTCTTAGTATTAATTATGGTTCACACCAAGATACTTTTGTTAAGCTCCTTGAGTTTTCAAGTTTTATAAATGATTAATCTATTTATTTTTTAGATTTATAATTTGAAAACACTTTAGAGAAAATATTAGTAAAATAATACAACGATTCTGTTATCATCAAACAAACTATGTAAAATCTAAGAATTTAATAATAATGCCCACAAGAGATAGGTGAATTGAGTTTTTAAAAACTTTGAATATTATAACAAAATGTATTGTAATAAACATTGGAAATAACAAAAATTATTTCTAACAAATAGTAAATTAGTTTTGAAATCCTTTTGTGTGAATAACAAGCTAAGTAATATTAAATAAAAAGTAAATAATAATATTAGATTTTTAGGTGATTCGTCCTAAACAATATCGACATTCTCTCATAATCTAATGACTAGGCTTCCACTAAACAATCACTTCTTTTTGTCATAGTCGATAAGGTTAAAACCATACAATAATTGAGTTACAACTACAACTGTAAATAGTTTTTCAACACTTGAACAAACTAAAATCCACAATCCTTATACGTTTGCTCGAGAAAACGATATGACACAATTTCTAAATAAAATGGAGAGATGTTGTCAAGTAATATGAGATGTGTAGATCAAACAACAATGATAAAGATGTAGCTTAGCTCACAATAGTAGATTGAAGGGATGCAATAATGAATGCAAATTATTCTTACAATCAAACTTCTTGTTCTTCTTTTTAAAGATTTAAAAGCAAGATCATTAGCCTTTTCTAAAATATTAAATATGCCATTTATATCCTCAATCTAATTAAGTGCACTTTTAGAAACTCCAACAACTCAAAAGTTACATTTCTAAAGTGATCAAGTAGTTGTTGCAGGTCTTGGTTTATGTTCTTACAACTATGAACAATGGATCATACATCAATGATAAATGAATAAGCTTAATCTCCTAGCAATGTGCCTGTACGACCAATGTATTATAATTATCTAAAATATGTCATACTAGTACAACATAGGTTTTTCTATATATGATGCATGTTCTTTTAATGTACTTCAAATTGTCTCATGTTTTCAAAATTTTATACTAGACAATCGTAGGATCTTACAAGTACAATACCTTTATGACACATGTATATAGGTTAGTTAGGAATTAGGAATCGTACATATTTGATAATTGGATTGTCAATGTGCAATAAATTTTTAATAAAATGCATCGCTCTCGAGTTTTTGGATACTTCATACGAATATGATAGCAAGATCATATCAATGCAAAAGTGTTCTTTCAAACTATTGATTTAGAAAGCTATAGGTAACTTAATTCATATGTGTATAATATTGACATTATATTTGTACGAAAGTATATCATCTAACTTATACTACATATCATATGACGATAGTATTTACACAATATTGGTTCATATCTATGCAACATCATTTTAACATGATTTTTAAATTACTTCAAGGTTTTGTGTAAGGAATGCTTTGTACAAGTGCAACATAGTTCTGTGTATTGTATGATGCATGAATTAGTTGAATACACAGGACCTGACATAGCCTCGTTCACAACTAATAAAGGGGTTTATCATGTACGACTAAGCTTGACTTGATTTTCCTAAGTTAAAATGAAGATTGTACTCTATGATGAGATCGTAGTACATGTACAACATGCGATAGTAACTGAACCTAACATGACATAGTGTAGAAAAGCAAATTGTACCAGTGATGAAGGGCATCGTTTCGTTCAATCACCATATAGATTTCTAACAAAGCCTTATGTCAAGGGTGTTTCAAAGTACACAAGTTCTAAGTTAATCCTAAGGCTGATTTAACTATATAAACCTCAAGAATTGAATGTTATTTAGCAATTTTTTTGTGTTTAACCTCATAAGCATGAATGGTTACTTAGGAGTATACATGAGATGAAATATATGTAATTCTATTTGCTATGTAGTGATGAGTAAAAGGTTTAATAATTTAACCAAGTTGTAGAAGATGAGCTCTAGAATGGCAACCACTTCACAAAGAGCTGAGTTCTTTGGCTCCATGATTTCAAAGTTGGGCCATGATCTTGAGCAATTCCATCATCAATCCTTGACTTTTCTTCTTTTGTGGATTATTCCAACTTGTTTATTCTTCGACATCTAATTCTTATGATGCAACAGTTTTCATAAATAATTAGCAAACGAAATACATAATTTTATTATCATCAAATTTTACAAGACATAAGGTCAACAAATTACAACTAGCAAATTGATTTATTGTTGCTTGACTTGTTGTCTAAGTTTTCTTTCCCTATAAAATACTTAAGCATTTAAGCACTTTATACACAACTTCATGAATGAAGCAAATCCTTTGGAGCTACCATAGAGGTTTCCATTTGATTTGGGTGAATCATCTACAATATTTCCTTGTGCAACTCAAGCAATCCTTATTCTCGCTTGAAGTTATTTGATGTCATTGCAATTTTGATAAAAAAAAAGTTTGGATAACCATATTCAAGGATCTTTGGAGAGTTTTAGTGAGATGAAGTTATTCAAGGAGTTTTTATGTTTGTTTACTTCAAAAATTCAATATAACTTAACAAGTGATTTCGTTTTAACTTTTCGTCTTTGTTTTTGTTGTTGAATGTTCTTTGGAGCAAAAGATATCATAAGCTCATATAAAGCTCCATAATAATCCCTTTGATATGAACTTCAAGTTTGATGTTTGAAGTTTTCCTTGGTTTGGTGTTTATGTGGAGCAAAACGCTTGGACACAAAACAATATTTTAGTTCTAAATTTTCATCATCTTCAAAATGTCTTGCTAATCCATGAAAAATGATAATTGTTTATGATACCTTTTATATGTAATCTTCATAGGTTTTGCTGTGAGTTTGGTATTCAAATAATTTTTTGATCTCATTTCTCTGCTGCTTTGAAGGTTGACCTAAAGATTTTTTCCAGATTTTGTTGTCATGTGTATTTAAATGCAAATTTATATTAAATGAGCTTAAAACTTCATAATTCCATACTTAATCCTTAAATTGTCTACAATAACTTTCTACTTCAGATTTTGCTTTATTTGGACTGAAAATAGAATTTTTGTTGCATTGAACCCAATCAGTTTTTGTTTAATCAGTCAAATCTGTTGCAGATTTTTGAATTCAATGAAAAGTTTTCATACTCACTGAAATGAACTCTTATTGAGGTGAAACATTTTATTTTTATTTTTTATTAAGTTTATGCAACTTACTTTAGAGCTGGAGCTGAAATTAAGCTGATAATTGTGAAATAATTATTCTTTATTAGCATCTGCAACTGCCTGCTAAAGTTTGGGATAAAAATTTGAAGCTGGTTTTGAAAATTGGCAAAGCATTAAAGTGGTTTTAGAATATTGTGTTAACTATTCTTTAGTCTATTCAACTCTTAACATGTTTCACGTTCATCACTTTTTGATTTGTCATTATTTTGTTGTTGTATTTCATCTCACTAGACAAGAAAAAATTAATTTTTGGCTTACTTCCTTTGCAATCTTTATTCCAATAGTTGTAAACCTTTGATAAATTTCTCTAATTATCATATATTATTTTACCTTATGATCTGAGTTTAAGATCGGATTTTTAATTATTCCTTTTTTATCCTGTGTGATTAGAGTTTTCCTTATATTTCTAAGGCTAGATATAAAATCACAAAAAAGTTCACTTTATGTAGTCTTACTTCGTCCTTTCACTGTCATCACTACATGCTTTAGATTGGTTTGGTACTTGGGTAATCCATTGCTACCATATATCATGTTAAAGTGGCTTTAGAGCATTTTGTTGTTATGCTATTATTTTGTATCACATGATCTCTAATATTTCGTCCTTCCTGAATCATATAAATCATGGTATGGGTAGGTTTATTTTTATTTGCTCAATTGGTTCTTGTTCAACTACTAGACCTACCATCCTTTCACACATACTTCAAATAGAATACTAAAATGTGTAAACAAGTTGTAGATGTAAGGTTAGTGAGAGTATCATTTCTTTCTTTGTCTTGAACCACATGAACATTACCATATTGGTTTTGTTTGAGATGTGTTGTGTTGATTTCCTTTGGTTGTGTTGAGTTTTCTATGTTGCATGACGTTGTTCCCATGAATATTCCATATGTTCTTTTTGGAGATCCCTGTTCTCTTCTTTATCTAGACCTATACAATGTTCAATCTAATAATCATACATTTAAGGTGTGGTGTCAACTTTTTATGAGCTCTTAGTCTCCTTAATGTTTTGATTGCTTCACTATCTTTAGTGCTCAAGGAAATCCATTTGTTCATTGAAATCCATTTGTTCATTTCTCTTGTTTCTAGTGAGCTTACACCATCCACCACCATTCTCAACTCCACTATTTTGTAAACCTATCATCTTGTCTCATTAGAGTTTTGAGCCTAAGATGTCAGATGATGTGCCAGGGTGATGCAGAGTTTGATGATATTAATGATCACTTTATTTCTTCCCTTGATGATGTGCTAGAATTAGATATACTTCATTTTAGTGGTATGGATATTCGAGTCATTGCTCTTATTGATCTGTATATGGGTTTGACTCAGTAGTTGGTCATAACTATTTATGAATTGTTTGTGGCTTCAAATATGTTGAATTTATTTAGGGGAATCCTGTAAGATGTTATGCATATAGAGTTTGTGTGCTCTCTAGTGTTTGATGAGATTCA
This sequence comes from Vanilla planifolia, assembly GCA_023846275.1. Taxonomy (NCBI): domain Eukaryota; kingdom Viridiplantae; phylum Streptophyta; class Magnoliopsida; order Asparagales; family Orchidaceae; genus Vanilla; species Vanilla planifolia. The sequence goes on along the minus strand of CM043867.1, from coordinate 41,697,279 downwards.
TTTCGTTGTTCTTTAGAGACAATTGCATATATATGTGTTTGCCTCTCCCACAATCATGCCAAATCATATGGCAATGTAATGTCAACACCATCAATTGGTTAACAGACGATCCTTCCAAAATTGTTAGAGCTCTTGCAATTAGATTGTGCATTTAGCCTCATGTTGCCAACAATGATTGGTTTTTTGGTTGGCAAGTTATTTAGATGCATCATTTCTATCGGAGCTAACATACCCATACTTGTTCAACTTAATATGTAAAGGTTGTTTTCTTATTAAAGCTTTATTTTAGCTCTGCCTCAGGCCCAAATGCGTTTTCTTTAGTGTCATCAAGAGACCCCAATTGTTATCCACCACAAGAGGTGGATGTTCATGATGGGAGAGTTTTGATATGCCCATCGGAAAAGAGTTCTTTTTGGTTAGGGAGCTTTAACACAGCATAGTGAACTCCTTTAGTTGATGATCATCATCATCATGACCTTCCTTGTCAATTTTTAGATTTTTGTTATTTGCCTACATTTTAAGTGTATTTGTGTACCCTTGTGATACCCTAGGATTTGTCTAGATGGATCATTGGATATTTTGATGTATGTCAGGATAGTTTTGCATGAACGGAGTTGTATCCTTAATTAAAGGTGTCTAGCATTGCAAAATCTGCTCAGGCCCAACTGCCCTGGCATTCAAGACAAACTGCACCTGCGATTCATGTGACCGCATTGAGTGATCAGCTTCAGCCAACAAGCATTAATTTTTCTTGCTGTGTATGTTACCTTTTCTCATAAATTCCTATATATTTCAGCACTTAGTACTTGGTCTTCATGAGTGAAACAGTTGCTTTGGAGTTACCCTAGAGATTTTCATGGGAGCTGAGTGAAGCCTCTCCATCATTTTCTTGTGTAACTTAGTGAATCCTGCTCAATTGCCTGGAGTGATGTGATGTGGCTGTAAACTTGAAGAAAGAAGACCTTCATAACCATATCCGTGGATCTCTGAGGAAATTTGGTGAGATGCTAAGTTATTCAAGAAGTTATTTCTTTAAAACTTCAAAAAAAAAAGAACTAGCAAGTGATTCTATTTCAGCTTTCCTTTTTGTTTGTTGTTGGATGTTCTTTTGAGCTAGGAAAAGGTGTGAAAGTGAAGAAAAGTTCCGAAGATATTCTCTATGGTATGAGCTTCAAGATTGATGTTTGAAGTTTTCCTTGTTTTGGTCTTTATATGGGTGAACTTAAAGCTTGAACAAAAAATAGAATTTTAGTTCTAGATTTTTATCTCTAAACAAGCTTGCAAATCCATAGCAAATGATGTTAAGTCTTTATGAAACTTCTCAGAAATAATCTTCATAAACCTTGCTGCTGGTTTGGCATTCAAAGAATTTGATGATCTTATTTGTATGTTGAAGTTCTGTTGTTATGATGATCGACTTTAAGATCTATTCCAGATTTTGTTGTCGTTTGTATGTTAATGCAAATTCCTTAAATGAGCTCAAAACTTTGCAAAAAATTCGTGATTTAATCTTGAAGTTGTCTATAATAATTTTCTGAGGTTTGTTTATTTTGAACAAAATCAGCCAAATCTGTTAGGGATATCTAAGTCATATGAAACATCATTCATAACTCTTTCAAACGAACTCCTATTGCGGTTAAATTTTTCAGATTTAATCTTTGCAAAGTTTGTGACAACTTAGTTCAGTATCAGCTGATATAGCTCTTCGCTAAATTCCAGAAGGTAATTGTGGTGTTTTCTTCGAAAATTGTTTTGGCATCAAAATATTTCAAAATATTTTTTTTTTAAACTTTGAAGTCATTTAATTTATGTAATTATCAACAAATTTCATGTTCATCTTTTTTTTTTATTTGATAAAATTTATCTGATGTATTTTGTCTCAATACACAGCTGCATTTGAAAGCCATGTTTTTTTTTTTTGCTTGTATGCAAATAAGCCCAAATCCCTGCTATTAGCCTTTGCTGCCACATTTATAGAATCATTCTATAATTTTTTTTAATTATTTGACTTTAGGTCTAATTTTTAGTTAATTTGTATTTTTGGGAGCCTTGTTTGCCTTACTTTTGTTTCTTCATGATTCACCTCAAAGTGTCATGAGACAATTTGTTTGCTGTGTTTTTTGTTGTATCATATAATCCTTGCTATTTTATTTGCTCAGTTGGATCCCACTCAATTATCAGATTTTCACAAATACTTCAAATTGAATGGATACAAGGTCTAGCGTGTCATTGTTTCATCTGCTTGGACCTACTTGAGCCTAATCCCCGAGTTATTATATTGGACTAGTCAAAGATATCTTGTCAATGGTTCAATTTTTATATGGGTAAACTAAAGCCTTCAACACAAAATAGTTTTTATGGTTCTTCATTTTCATCATCTTTAAAAATGCTTGTATAGGAAGGATTTGGGAAATTTTAAGTTTGTTCTTAACTTTTAGAAAGTTCTTATTCTTTTCTTTTTATTTTTCACTCAAAAGGTCTCCAATTTTATTAAGTTATTTTTAAAATTTTTAACTCCTCAAGCTTTTTAATCATGTATTTTGATCATAATTTTTTAATATCATTTTATATTTTTAAAAATTTAATAATATTTAAGTTTTTCATTTTCAATTATTAATAATTTTTTTATTAGTCAAATCTCAATGAGATTATTAGGTTTCATTTGATACGTTGCTTTTAAGCTCTTTTTTTTATCAAAAGTGTTTTTTTGAGAGGTATTTTTTGAATTTTAAAAATAAAAATTAATATAAGAATAATAAAAAATATTTTTATCATTTTAAAATAATTTAAAATTTATTTTATTCTTTTCAAAAAAATAAAATATTATTTTAAATATCAATTATATTATTAAATATTTATTGATAATGTGTTTTTATCAAAAAAAAAAACATAATTATTTAATATTTAATAATATTTGAAATTAAGTAACACACAAGAAAGAAAAAAAAAAAAAAAATCAAGTAATATATTATCATCGTTACTCGTAACGGCGGACGACCTACTTCCCGTGCCCTCCGAAACAGCTCTCAGCCCCATCTGTGTGGAACAAGGTAAAAGCAGTGGGAAAAATCCAAGGCGAGAGGAGAATGGAAGTTGGCGAAGATGCAATTGCTTCCGTGAAGACGGATAACTCGGAGAGAGCTGATCTGCTTATGGATCGGTTTCGCCTCTCTGTCATCGCCATTTCTGAGGCCGAAGGTTCAAAATCCTTCTTTACTCTATTTTCCAACCAACCGTCTGTTCCTCGCTTTCTTTTCCAATGATTTTTCGTTCTCTTTCAAACAGCTGAAAAACTAGGGATGGAAATATCGAAGCCTGTGGCCATGTGCATTGCCGACCTAGCTTTCAAGTTCACTGGTGAGCATCGCAACCATAATTCCAAATCTCCAAGCTTTCCTTCACGTTTTGTTCTGATTTTTTCTTTTATTTGTACCAATTTTGCTTTGGAAGTTTACTTCTAGCTAATTTTCTTCTTTGAAAAGCTAAAAGCATTCTCATAAAACAATTCCTTTAATTTTGCTTGAATTTTTCTTCTTCCTTTTGCACTTAAAGCTTGCTATGTTAACTACTTCTTTACCTCAATATCCCTTTCCTCATTCTAGAATTCACACATTGCAATGAGGTAGAGTTTTAACCCTTGATCACTCCTCTTGTTTCATCCACATCACATTAGCTTGAGTTCCTATATGGTTGGGAAACCTTTATCTGGCATCCTTTGCTCACCTTTTTAGGATGAGTGCCATGTCATCTATTTGTTTTTTTAATTTTATCCTTTGATTTTGAAAACATATTTTCAATTCAATAATCACAATTAATTCTCAAAAATTTTGGCATGTCCACATGTTGGAAAGCTATAACTAAAGCAAATTTTAAATATTGTAGAAAATCTTGACAAAAGTAAAACTGGCAAACTATCACATTGTTTCAAAAACAATATTGTTTTAACAATCGCTGTGAGAAGTTAGCATATCCAATCCAAGTATAATAGAAAACTAACATGTCCAAACTAATAAATAGATTGCTAATTATTACAGTAACTAATATAGTTGAAAATATATGAAAAGTAATAACTACGCTAGGTATTCTTGATGCTGTCTCTCACTACTCGACATTAGTCTTGTATTATGTCTTATCTTAATCTAAAAGTGTTAAGTCAAAAGCAATTTGAGCCAATGGTCATTTGCTTAGTGGTAAAGACATACATGTATATATAAAATAATATAAACTTTAGATCATGTTGTATACTCGGTCAATTTCAAACATATAATATAACATAGCTCATGAAAAAGCAATCTCAATGACATATCAATTTCTATGTAAAATCTTTTATTTTTTTTTATTTAGGACAACACCTTTTTTCAAAAATATTAATTTTTCATTGAATTTGTTGTAATAAATATAATAAAGAAGAATTTGTTTTGATATAGTGAAATCAAACCAAAAGAAATAAAAAAAATAAAGTCCCCCTTTCTAATTACAATTCTTGTATAACCTAATGTACGGTATATACACTTTATATAGTAATCCTAGACCTTTAATATGTCTTAGAAGTTGACTTAGTTTCATTTTAGGATGATTTTGATCTAAGTTTGCAAGTTGGGAAAGGGTAGGGTAAGACTTTTTTCATAACAGATTAAGTATGTTTTTTGGAACACATCATCTTTAGAATGTGCTATTTTAGAATGATGATTATCACTTTAAAAAAGCATTAATTTTTCACATTTTGACTCATGCTTTCTTTTTACAAACTTTTATTTTAATTTTTTTTTTCTTTTTCTATTTTTGATTTTTTTTTTTATCTTTTGAATTGCTTTTTGATTATTGTTATCAAATAAACATAGAAACACAGTAAACATTGTAATTTTTAACATTTAAATAAACCATGATTATAATATGATCTTAAACATAGTAATTTTTATGTGAAATCAACATACTTACATACCAAGTAAACATAGAAACAATTCATTCTCAAATTACAAATAGCATTATATCAATAGAATGTATATAAATACAAGCTTGTCTATCTTATAATTTCAGATAGTGTTCACACTTTAAAATGGATCCTAGAATGCATGTTTTATTTTTACTTCTTGGTTGCTTTAATGTTGTTGCAATACCAATAACGATGTTTTTTCCCCAAATCCTTCTATTTCTTGCTTGATTTCTCTCGGATTTCTTCAATGCCTTTGCAACACTTTCTCCTTTTCTTCCAGGCTCTTGACTATAGTAAAAATTCTCCAATTTTGATCGAAATTCCCACTCGGTCTTTGCTCTTCTTTTATTCTTGCTCAACACTAAATAAACTTCTTGACGTCTCATCTCCCTCCAAACGATGAGTACAACTCATCAAGTCAGGTTTTTGCCTCTACCTTGCGTACGTCATAGATGAAAGTAATAATTTCTTAAATTACATATTTACTCCCTTTAACTTCAAAAATTTGTAATAATTTCAAACGAACTTCGATTGAGACGAAATAAATGTCGTTGGACTAGTCTCAATGAGTTCTATCCAATTTTATATCCATTTTTATATTTTAAAATATTTTATTTTTCATTTATTTGGTATGTTTTACAAGATATCTCAATTATTTAATCAAAAATAATTATTTTAAATTATATTACATCATATTTGACTTAAAGATTTGATGATACTTTACATCTACACTTAAGGACTATGAAAAACTAATTTTTAATTTGATCAGTTTTCCCCCTCCTTAAATGATATCATTTACACTAAGGGATCGGGGAGATGTCGGTATATGATTTAGCCAACTTTTCTCCTCTTGATTGTATCATCAATGCTAAGATATCAAGAAGCAAACAATAAAGGCCATGCAAAGGGCTTTAAGGGTTTAAATAGCTAGCCTTAATAATTTTTTTGTCTTTATGTGTACTTGAAAAGATATATTTTAAACCATTAATAGCGATTTGCAATGCCTATTCAACAATTGAAAGCTACTCTTAGACCTAACAAGACAAGCACTTCAATCCAAAACTTTGAAACTTCACAAAAATATCCTTAGTGAAAATAAAAAAATAGATTATATTTTCTAAATGTGTGCACAACTTTTTGGAAAAAGTGTCACTATTTCATTTTTACTAACCATTGCAAGTTATTAGAAAAAAAAAACAAAGCCAAAATGGAAAATTGCAAACCCTTCCTAAGGAATAACTCCCAATAAAACCAACAAAGGATAGATACGGACTCTATCTTTGTATTCTTTAAGCTCGACTCTCTCATTGAGCCCAAACAATCTCTAGGTATCATATCGTTTTCTTCTACCAACGAAACTCCATCTTCAAAGGTTCGTATAGCTGATCTCCTAAGCTTGTTTAAAGGATGGATCTACTAACATGCTCTACACTTTTTCTTAAGTCAAGAATGCCTAGTTGTCTTTGAATTTCTTAAAAACTAGCATAAGGGATGGCACTAGATTGCTCTCTTAGCAGTGTTACTCAACCTCTGAGTAATCCTCCTTCAATAGGAGACAATTTCCTCTAACGTTTCTTTCAAGGCTTTTAAAGATAAATTCTCATCATTATTATCACGCACAACCTCTGTAATTGTTGATAGTATTTTATTGAAAAGCTTGTGGGGTACTAGCCATTCCATACTAACAATCTTCAAATCGTGAGACACGTCACAAGTATCCTTGACGTTTTGTTGCAGTGTGCCTTTCAAAATTATCTAAGATTACAATCAAGGTTCAACAACATCAATGCCAAGAATAATTAACATGCTTGGAGTGAAATTACTCACATCAGATGTTAAGTTGACATCCTTCCATTGACAGCGAGGAACCTCAAGGGGACTTCAAGAGAACCTCAAGTGTTTTCCATCGAAAGTTGGCCCTCCATTGAGGTAATCCCCAAATTTTTTTCACTCCAAGGCAAAGAAGTCAATGATTTAGCCTACAAGAAAGCATTTAAACCTCTTTCCCTTTGTGTTCTCTCTCTCTATCTCGATATTTTTAATTGCTTTGGTAGTGATCACCTCGAAGGGATATTTACCTCCTTATGCCTTAGTTAGATGAACTTTGAAAGAACTAAGTCGGCCAATATTGACCACATCTTCTGTGGCAACTGGTTTTGGAAGTAGTACCTCTACATCTATAGTAGATCTAGCCTCAACTAAGAGAGTGTCTTCAAAATTTGCAACAAAAAGTTCTACTAGTGTGCCAAAAAGAAAACTTTGTTGCATTGCCCTTGGCATTGGTTCGATCGTTATCAATTTCTTTTTAGAAGCATCTTCAATTTTAGCGTGTTTTCACTTCCTCATTGGTAGGCTATCCAGAGTGCTTAGCATAGCATTTTGTTGATTCATTTTGATGATTCTTTGCTTTGAATGAATAACAAGTCAATAGTGATACAAACTTACCTGATTTAAGGAGCAAAACAATAAATGAAACAGCATATCAAATACGTTATCACCTGTATGCAAATTTACCCCTGTTAGATAACGTTTTTGCAAAAGATTGTAATAATTCTTCTTGACACCATAAATTATAGTATGAAGAGTTTGAGAAACAAATGTAGATAGAAGAATTTATTAATTTAATCTTATTGTCAATAAAAAATGTAGCCATGTGGCAAGTATCAACAACAAGGCACTTATGGATAGACTCTTGAAACCAAGGTGCTCAAGGTTAGACCCTTGAAACCCAAAAGTTGAAGTTAAGACACTTGAGTCCAACTTATTCTAGGTCAGATCCATTAGGATTATTCTTCAAGCTCTTGCACATTTTATCTCGAGCAAATAAACTATCATCAAGCTAACCTTTGTAATGTATCAATAAAAATAATAACTCACCCCTCATATGCAAACATCTAAAATAGTACAGTTAGTATCAATGAAATGATAGTAACTCTTCTTACATGTGCACACACCTCAGGCTGTTAATCAATGTTCAAAGAATCTGACATATACTCTCTCGTATTCTAAGGGAGAATTGATACACTTCCTCCACACCATTAGTTAAAAGTGTGGCCCCAAAGGTTGAGTTCTAAGGAGGTTGATAATTAGAAAAAAGCCCTCAATTTTTATTCTATTTTATTCTCATTATCTATCCTTAGCTTGTGAGTATACAAAATTTTTCCTCTTTTTATTCTATAACTCACCATCTAAAATTTTTAACAAAATTAAGCTTCTGTTAAATTCCTTGAATCTAATTTCCACATCAATAAGTATCATTATTGTGGAACATATTTTGTCCTTTCAAGTGAGGCAAGGGTGATGTATATGCAATTTAAGTAGGTCTCTTCCTTAGGATTGCACATTGTGCATAGCATTTCAATCTATGAAAGGTACTAATTTTTGGAAACCTGAAATTATCTCTTTCCTTGGATTGATCCCATACATTTTTTGCATCCCCACCTAAGGTTAAGCCACTTTTTATAATCAACACCACTCATATCTGATGGGAACAAAGTTTTCATGATCATTTAATGATGATTGATTTTGCTTTGATCTTGGTAGTTGCAAAGTTTAATTTCTTTTGAATGATTGTGGCTACAATTTATACTATATTTTCTTTTGCTATAAACCCTTTTTTTTGTTTGTTTCATGTTTTTTGACAAGGTCGCGGTGTTGCTAATTTAATTCAATTATCTGTGTCAGCTCACATTTGTATTCTAAAACATTTGCTAAGCGTATCCATATTTTGTGTCATCATGTGGCTAAACAAATTAAGATAAAAAATGAAATTATTATCATTACAAGGACCGTGTCTTGAATTGTTTGATGTGGATTGTTTTCATTAAGAACCATTCAATAACCAAACTTTTGAAGAGCCATTCCTTTAAGATCATTTATGAATTGTCAACAAAAGTGTATGAAGTTCATTCGTCAGAAGTCTATGGGATTAGTGTTATATTTAATAACTTAGACTTTGTGGCATTTAAGTAGCTAATTACAATACCTAGTAATCTCATAAGCTTGTTCCTCTTATGAGTGAGCCAATTTTACAAGTGGTGGAAATGTTGAACAAGTAAGAATAATAGGTATTAAAGATACTCAATATGTTGTTTAGGTCATCCTAACTTATATTGCTCTTGGATTACTTGAAAGGAGTTGTAGAATAATTAGAGCATTAGTCGTTGGAATTGAGCTCTCCTCACTCTTGAGCAATTGGTGCAAACACTAACATTATTTGAGATTCTCGTGGAACTAGTTCTATCTAGCATGGCCACCTAGATTCCATTTGCATGGAGTGGCCATGCTCATTGCTCTCGTATCACCATTTGTGTCTAGCCCATTCACACCAACAACCACTACATTTCTTGTGCATGTCTTCAATGTTGTCTGATAGATCATTGTGCTATCATGATTATTGACCACGACATCTATCTTTCCATGCATAGAGATATTGTTCATCATTAGTCGCCTTTGTCCCTTGCATGCCATCACAATGCTCACTTTTTCATGTTCATAGATTTTTCAATAGTTTGCCCATTTTGTCATTTTATTAGATTTGAGCACCTTTTTAATATGTTTGTATCACTTAATTATTTTTCTAATTTTTATGCAATTTTTTTTCATTGTTATTGAGTAGGAGAATCTACCATGTGGATGAACTACTCATTGTGTTATTAAGTCATTTGGGTTACAGAAGCACCTGTTAATGGGAACTTTTATTGCATATGGCCTATGGAATTTCATGACTAGTGTAAATAATACTTTAGAGTTTGCCTTTATTATGATGATTCTTGCCATGCTAATTAAATTCTTTGATTTTCTTCTATAATTGAGTGAGAATCTCTTAATTTGAAAATTAAAGTTTTTATTCAGTTTTCAAAAGTGTGTATAAGCTGAATGGGAGCTGTTCCTAAACCAACAATTTTCAAAACTTCTGAACTCATTCTACAAAATTTCTCTTCTTTCTCAATTTTGTCATCGGTAGAATTGCTTATATAAAGCTTCCCAAATTTGCTTTTTCATCTTCCCAACCTCAAAAAAAAAAAAACCCACAAAACACCTTGTTCACCTCTTTGTCAAAGTGTTATATTCTTTCTCATACCCCATCTATGGTCTCCTTGCTTCCTCCCTCTCTCATTGTCGATTTATTCGACTTACCTCCTTTTGCCAAGTGCCTCCTCTTTTCTCATTGGGATGCTATGCAGATTAGTAATTGCCTTTGTTAGCAACTTTTATTACTTGCACATATGTGAACTTCCATTTTTTATTATATTTGTATTAATAATTGCAATTAGTAAATTTAAATGCATTCCAAGTAACCTTTTTACATGATCATTTAATTGCGTGCACTTTCTTGCAGCCCATTCGTCTATCTCCATACTCATTGATGTTCCACTTTTGTACTTGATTTCTTGTTTTCTATGTTGTGCCCTTCATATAAATTATGTTTTTGATTTGTTAAAATTAAGTTTTTGAAGATATCCTAGAAACTGACATATTTTTGAAATGTATGAAATTTCGTTCTTTCTTGATTTTGAAATTAATATGAAATTTAGTTTTTCATAATTTTTATTTTTCTAAAATCTTTTCTAGCGTTAGGTTGCTTGTCAACTGTGTCGCTCACCCAATCCAGCTTTCTCAACCTTGACATGTTAGGGAAAGGAATGTCACTTGTCATGGGACTATCTGTGACCTAGTTGGAGCCATCTTTCCCAATAATGTTGTGTACACTATGGCCAATGAAAATAGCAACTTTTCTCGGGCCTGATGGCACCTTATTGTAACTTTTGGCTAGGAGAAACCAAGTACTAGCTCTTAGCCTTCTTATGAATACATTGTCAATTATCAAGGATACAGTAACCTGAATTACCCATGGTTATTCCATTGTCGTCATTATAGAGGTGCTTGTGACCTATTTACCAGCAATGAAGCCTGATCATGAGGGCTTTGGATGGAAAGTACGAAGAGCATTACATACAAATAAATTTGTTATTTTTAAGGAGAAGTGGACAACGGTGTTCTCCCTTATTCCCTTAAGCCCTGCACCTTTTTATTATTATGTCTATTTTTTTCTAATCATTCTAACTTAATTTCTTCCCTGGTCTGCATCAATAGTGATCAACTCATCATTTTTGTGTGTCATCATATACATTCGTGCATCTTCTGAAAAAGTAGAATGATGTTTTTATTATTTTCATAGGATATCTTTTTTTATGTATTGTTGCTTTATTAAAAGCTTGAACTCGCCCTTCATCTTTCTGTTACCTGATCATATTTATCAAAGAAATTCATGTGTCAGTTGAAACCAAGAACAGCCATAGCAGTTGAGTACGACAAGATCGAAGGCAAGAGTGAGTACTTATCATACCTTTGGGGGACCGTTGAAATTGGGCGAAGCTAGTTGCAGGCTTCTCTGCTTATCTATTTGCCATGACTTTCTTTAAATGACTTGGAATATCTTTTTTCCAAAGTCTGTGAGTTTACTATTCGAGAAAGATTGTTTCTCTATTTGGCTGCTTATTAACTAGTTACCATGGTGCCTTCTGGTAATTGAAATGATTATAAGAAGGCACGATCCTTTTAATGCCAAAACATTGTTTATTTCACTACAGCAAGTAGCCATGGAAATTGAGCTGAAGGACTGTCAACAGATTCTAACCTTCGTTGTTCTTTAATTCATTTTAAGCATGGGAGGCTTTTACCTTTCAACGTATTTTCCTTCTTTTCTGGGCTGAAAACAGAATTATTAGCGAAGGACGTCGAGCTCTTTGCACAGCATGCTGGCCGTAAATCGGTTAACATGGAGGATGTCATACTTTCAGGTGAATAAATCTCAATAACTTATTTTTTACTTGCCACGATCACTACAATAACATATTATTCCTTTGTTAAACTGATGGCTTGCCATCTGTATGAACATTCGACTATTTAATCTCTAGATATTAAGCTGAATCGTTCACTCTTGCTCTTGCAATTAGGCCATTCTAACATTGCATTGTTCCTGGGAAGTATTCTTTTTATTGCTTTTAACGTTTTTTGTTTTTCAGCACATAGGAATGAGCACTTGCATGGCTTGTTGAAGTCTTTTTCCCATGAACTGAAAGGCAAAGAATCTACGACCATAAAGAAGAGGAGAAGACCTTCACTAAAGTAGAATACCCCAATTTCGAGAGAATGATGCTTTACAAAAGTTTTGGATGTTTATTGCTCCAGGAAATCTCATGTATATTGGGTAATTAGTACAACATTTTTCAAAGATAGATGTAAATGTTTCTTGCTTCTTAATCATGTTTTTGTTGGATCTTCTTGCTGTTACCATCAGGAGATTTTCTCCTTTAGTCATTCATTGTGCTTGCATATGTGCCAGTAGAAAATCGATCAAGTTTGTTTGGCTTGGTTCAATTTAGTTTGGTTTATTTCGACATTTTTTGTTCTAGATTAGTTTGACTTAATTTGTTATGATTCAATGCAATTTTACTCATTTTCAATTTAATTCAATCCAATTTAATTTTATTATGTTGAACACATACCACCGATTTGATGCATCAGTGCCAGATTTTGCGCGCACTCGGTTTGGCACGTAATGGCCAAAATTGATGTGATTAAGTGTAAACTATAGATGAACCACACATGAGGGAGTGCAGTTGGATTGTTTTGCAACATCCATGGGTTCAATAATTACAGCAAAAAAGCTCTTTGAAAATATATTGAAAACTTGGGCAGACACGGGTAAGCGTAAGCACATGCAGGCGGCCATTTGACCCTTAAGACAAGCGTGGGCAGCTCATCATAGAAGAAATTTGGACAAAAAAAAAAGTAGAGTTTCAAAGACTCGGGAAGCAACGAAGGTACGAAGATCACTTCGAATAGAGCAAGAGAAATGTGAAAGTTTGCTGAAGAAGGAAAGGGTTTTTGGAGATAGGAAAGAGAGCTTAAGAGTGGCAGAATTGAGGTTTTGAGACCTCAAACAAGCATGGCTCTGCTTGGGAAAGATCTCTGACAATGAAGGCAAGGTTTTCGGAACCAAGCGGAGCAGGTCCATAGACAATCTCTTAAAGGAAAATGCTACTAGTGAAAAAGCTATCCCCTTAATGCCCTTTAGTCGACAAGAAAGGAGTTTCTTATAAGGGTGTTGGGCGAATGGTGCTAGATCTATATTGGATATTTTTCTTTATTTTTATTAATTTTATTTTTTATTTTATTCTTCAACTTTTTATATTATTATTTATTCTTTATCGAGCAATCAAATGTGTTTTTTCACAAAAAAAAAATTCTCAATGTTGAGAGGGCAAAAATATTATAATATAGAGTTGGATACATCTAAATATAAAAGAAAAAACTTATATACAAAAAATAATAAAATAGTTATTATGCTCTTAAATTTAAAAAGATTATTTTGATTTTACAACATATCATACAACTGAATGTAATAAAAAATATATGATTCTGACAATTTATAAAAATTATACTTATGGAGAGATTATTTATTTACTATGGAGTTTGATATAAATAATGACAAAGTCATTGTTGTACTCTTTGAATTCAAAAAAACATTTTTAATTACTACACTAAACCATACTTCTAAATGCAATAAAAAAGTATTAAATACTATGGTTGTGAAGAGATCTATCTACTTAAGTTTTGTCCTAAAACAATCAACAATTAACAATTCCAATCTCTATTTTGTCCTAAAAAAATCAACAATTAACAATTCCAATCTCTATTTAAAATTTTTCACTAAAGATAAGTCATAAATTATAAAAATATATTAATGAGATAAGTTAATTTATATTTATAAGAAAAAATATTATTAAATCATCTTAATATGAAGATTAAATTTTTTATTCGATGTATTCAAATTTATCAAATTTTGATCAACAAAAATTTTTCAAAATAAAATTTTATTAACAAATATCTTAAAAATCTATTTATGTTATCTCGATCGATGAAATAGACGTTGGTTGTCTTTCCAATGTTAGGGCTTTGCAAGTTTTCCATCTTCTAGACATTGATTTGTTTACGAAGGTATCAATCCCTCGACTCTTAGAGGCCAGAGGCTTTTATCATAAACTGACCAAAGCAATACCACCAACATGCATAATATTAAACCACAATAGTACGTAATATGGTCATTGCAGAGGACATTAGGACTTCATTTATCAATCATGTTTTAAATCAAATTTTTGATAAAAATTTTATTTTCTGCATTATTTTTATCATATGTATTTTTATCAAAAACTCAACTTTTATAATAGTAATAATAATAATAATAATAATAATAATAATATTGATTTCGTCACTTCATTTCGATCTTCTTCCAGATCTCGACCTGGATAATCCTCGCCATTCAGCCTTTGGCCGGAGCGTCATCGCCAGATCCATTCGAATGCCGCCGACCAGGTGCTTTAGAGCGTAAAGACGCCCCAAGAGGTCTGCGCTTCCAATGGGCTCCGCTCATTCTTCGCTGGAACGCGACATTGACGACGAGGAAGAGCAAGATCATGATGAAGGGTCGCTTCCCAGAGCTTCTAAGCCATCGAAGGAGAAAGTGCTTGAGCAAGAGCCGGAGACTCTTCCTTGCCGTGCCTCTGCTTCTCCTCTTTCCCCGCAGCTCTCCGCTGTCAGCACCCCTCGCCTTCTTGGTCCCTCGATCAAAGTTTGGGATCCTTGCAACGTGCTCCTCCCGCCGGCGGTATTCTCCAGGTTCGATGCAGATACCTCAGGCGCCGGAGACCTAATGACCGAGGTATTGTTGATCAACCACGGGGAGTGTGGCGTCAGCTTGCGGCCGGATTTGGTCGGCGGGCGTTGGCCGGAGGCGGCATTAACCGGGAACGGGGAACGGCAGGCTCGTGCGCTTGCAGTGTTTCTCAAATCCTTGGGTGTGAGCTTCAGTGCAGCATACTCCTCCCCGCTAGCTCGGGCCAGGGCCACAGCAGTCTTCGTTTGTCGGGTTTGTTAATGATCTCTTCAATTTTTTGTTTTATCTGCTGATTTACCGATCTATGGTTAACAACTTCGTTAGTTTACTGAGATGTTTGAAGTCTTACCTCTTGAAATTGGGCATGTTGATTTCTGTTGTTACCCTGGGTTTTTAGGACACTATATTGCTAATGATAACATAGTTCCTATTCAAAGGAGCATTGAACTTGAATCTAACTTTCCTGAGTGTGGTTGGCTAATTCTATTTTGATTGGTTTAAAAAGCTAGAGAATGATGTTGGTATTTAAAGTACAAATCAGTATACCATGGATGATTTAATTTTTTTCAAGCTTAGTTTTTCACAATATTGTTGTTATACAATTCCATTTGTTCTTAGAAATTTTGAAACATGTCAACAACGAAGATGACGCATTGGTCCTTTCCTTTAAGTTTTTGTGCTTCTTTATTTCACAGGCTTTTCATTGCTCATCTTTTGGTTATCTAAATTCATTAAACCAACCATAAGATGGTTTTCATCATCCAAGTTTTGGTTCGATGATACTGCTCTACATGGCTGGAAGAAGGATACAATGCAGATTATCCTAATATTCTAGCCAAGTACAGCCTTTGCAGGTGAGGTCTTTACACAATCTCCACTAGCCCTTCCTTCAGCAAGCTTCTGATAGATAGATCTCTCAAGCATTGTGTAGATTGAGTGATCCTTATCCCTTTAGCCTATCCTTTTAGGAGGAATATACTGTGCCGAAGAGGAAAGGGGAGATTTTGAAGATAAAATTTACAAAAACATGATTAGTTGAATACAAAGCAACACATGAACAAAGCTATCAAGGGAGAGATGTGATTAATTGTACTCTCTAGAGAATGTTGGTAATAAACTCCTCTCTCAAAATAAATGCAAGAGTTAAATATCAACTGGAAGAATTAAGGAAATAAAGAGAATTCCAAATAGAGAAACTAAGAAAACTATACTAAAAACTCCTAAAATTTTTTCTATGAAAACTACACACTAGTTAAAGGACTATGGAAGATTACCCCCTCTCCAAATCAAGATTCTGTGTGTTTAAAAATTTGTAGGAAGATAAAGGAGATAGAAGATACTTATCTTCAATAAATCAAAAAGATATTATCTTAAGGAGAAAAATTGAGAAGCATTCATGGATTTCATCTAATTTCCTTCAAATCTATGCAAAATATCTCCATAATTACCTAAAGCTTCCCTAGATCAAATCCATTTTAAAAAGATATCAAATTCCCCAAAAAAATGGAAACCAATGTTGGTTCAACATGTTTGGGATCATACAAATTTATCTGATGGCAAAATAAACTCCCTTGACCACAATGTTTGGTCTATGAGATTGAATGGCCTACTCAAACCCTGTTCATTGGATTGTTCCATGTAGTCCCTTGGATTTGACCATGGAATTGGAGAGGTCCTTTTATTTTCCTCATGAGCAAACCACAAGAACCATTTTGATTACTAGGAAATCTGGTTCTTAGAGGATATTTCTCTCTAGCTAAACAACTTTTGAAACCATTAGAAACTTGTTGATTGCTGAAGGAACATTCTAATGTTCATTTTTTGTGTCAAAATAAGATTTGGAGATCTGCATCAACCCTTTCTCATCTTATCTTTGCTGCTTTATGAGGACCATCAATTTGCAATTATGACACTGAAGCATGCCAATTATTTTTAGCACCTTGTTCTTGATCCTTGTGAAGAATAATTTAGATCCATGTTTTTACCAACTTGGAATCTAGACCCATTCTCTTTTTCATTCTCCTGAAGGAATGTTTTTCACCAAGTGTAATGACAATTCCCATGATTGTATCACCTTGTATTGCAATATTGTGCTCCTTCTGTTTTATCCACTAAACAATTCATGAAGTTTCTAGCATAATTTTTTTTTTTTGTGTTAACTTTTTAACAATGGTCATAGATCCTTTTTGAAGCCTTTGCAAATTTTAAAAGTATTGATTTTATAAGTTTTCTTATCATTATTTTAGAATTGTCATCACTCCATCCTTTTTTCATTATTATCTATTCTCCTTCTCAATAAACATAATAATGGAGCTCACTTGGTTGATATCTTCTAAAATAAATAAATTTAACTTGGTTAGTTGCATGGGTATGCAGTTTGAGGAATTATTTGGTTAACACCATCTTCTCCTCAAGGTTGGTGGAAAATGCATTTGCTTGCTTAAAAACTCCATATTATAGTCCTTGCTTAGATTCCCTTTGTCATTGGCACAAACTATGCCAGAGCCTTTCTCTTATCTCGTCATGTAGAATTGCTTGTTCTATAGTTTCTTAAAATTGTTCCAACTACACATTTGAATGGATCTTGTTTTAAGAAGATCATTATATTTGCAATCTCTTGATGAGTGAATTTTAAATGAGCAAATGAAACTTTATCATAACTAGTATCCTTAACTACTAGAACGGGTTTTTGGTTAATCTAGCTAAGAGTTAATCTTCTCATTACTAATCTTCTTCCCATAATGTGAAAGTTTTATAATGGCCTATGACTTTTGATCATTTATTTTTATCTGGGTTTATGATGATGTTATGATCGTCATTGTTGACATATGTCATGAAGTGGGATCATATCATGGTAGTAAAACTAGCTTAAAAATCAAAGATTGATTGAAAATAAAATCAATTTTCTTACCTGATTTGTCATGTCGATATGAAATAAGTCAATTACAAACTTAGCGTGGCTCGGATTGTTACAAGGTAATTATGAATCAAGTGATCCATATTGTTCACGAGCCTTGGCATTCTTATTATTGTTTGTAGTCTTTGAGTTGCTCACTGATTTGCTAAGAAATTAAAGACAACAGAAAAGGGTTGTATTTTTAAAACTTTTATCTCCATGGGCTTATATATTTGTACTTCTTTTTTCTCCCTTTCCCATCCTCTTGCTTGGACATTATTGTGCTACCAACTATGTGGTATGGATGTCTTAATGTTTAAGAAGCTCTATGGTAGTGGAACTTAGTGATAGTATGTCATTGGTGAATTGTCTCTTGAAAAGAGGAAATAGGTTTAAAAGATTAATATTAAGCTATAATAATAGATTTGTTGAGGGTTCTTGTGTTGCTCATTGATTTACTATGAAGTTGAAGATGGAGAAAGGTGTGATATTTTTAGAACTCTTCTCTCCAACAGGCTTGCCCATCTATACTTCTTTTTTCTCTCTTTCCCATCTAATGCCTTTCGCCTACAATTCACATGCTTTACCCTCTCTTAATGATCCATATTTTGCCATGCAGTTTGAATTTCTTAACACTTACGAAACTCTATGACAATGGAACTTGATAATAATATGGCATGGTGATTGACCTATTGGAGTAGAGCTACAATTGGAAATATGTTCAAAAGGCTAGCATTCAGATATAATTGGAGATTTATTTAAAATTCTTGAAATGTTAGTGATCTTTTAGTCTCCCCATTTGGTTCACATGGGAATAAGGCGACACATAATACTTCTTTTTTTTTGTCCTTTGGGAGTCACTTTGATTGCTTGACCATTGTAGAGATCTCTCTTTTTACTTCTTAAAGGCTAAGGTTTTATCTTGCACTTCAGTAATTAACTTTACCTTGGAGAGGAATAATGCTAATCTCCTTTATCTTGGAAAAACGTCTCTTGATGTTTTTTTTTTGTGTATGGAGAAACTAAACAATGTCCTTAACATTTTAAACCTTAAAAGTGGTAGGGGTGATCAGCAAGAGAGGTCCTCCTTCTCTTAGAGTTTATCACCTCAAAAGCTTGTTCTTGCACAAAAAGAATTTACCCAAGAGGAATTTTTTTCCTAAATTAAACAAGACACGAGACAATACTTTCACATATCCTAAGAACTTACATGATAGTCTTTCTAGATATTATTGATAATCCAAACCCTAAATGGTGGATCTTATGGTACAAAGTAGTAAAACTTTCACTAACCTTAAATTTACATAAATTCAAAACAAATTTATCTTTTAAACAATTGTTAGCAAATTCAATTTAAAGATTCAAGTTCTCTACTTCAAAATATAAATTTATCCATGAACAACCTCTAGTTTTGCTAAGGTTAATTCAATAAATCAAATCATTTGATTGTTAGATTTTTCAATTTAACTTACAGCTATAAGATAGTTATCAATATTTTGTGTATAATTGTTTATTCTGGTATCTAAATTTGATGATTATTGATGTATTGAAAAATAAGGAAAAAAACATACAATCTCTAGTTTAAAGCTCTATAGATATCAAACTAGGTCAATATGCAATTGAATCTCTCTTGGCTACTCCATGGTTTTCCACTATCAATTGCTCTTTAGATCACCAAAGTGATCAGATTGAGCTAATGTGAAGTTGTATTACAATAATGATGTTTTTGTGCAATTGTAGAGAGTTTTCAATTTTGAATTTAGTATTGATATCCACTTTGTTTTGTTATTATTATGTAATATATTATTGTAATTAATAATATTTTTCTTATTATTTTTAACTTTTATACTTGTTTTGTTTGTATACATATAGACACTCCTCTTAGTTAATAAAATAATATGGAAACTTTTTCTCGTCAATATGGTATAAAAGCTTGGTTAGAGCATAGCCTTTGAAATCCTTCTCTCTTGTCCCACCATTCTCTCTTATCCCATAGTTGCCTTTGCCTTTTTTCATTTCCAGCCTCTTGTCTTTTGTCATTATCCCTCATTTTTCCCATAGTCATTGGCCTTCTCTCTTCTTTATCATCTAGCCCTCCTCTCGCAACCCTGCCTTTCTCTTTTTCTTCTTCTAAGGATTCAATTACATTTCCTTCCTTGAACCTAGGATCATATTGTTGCTCTCATTGCTCACCCTTTTGTGTGTTGCCACCACTTTTCCTATTTTGCTCGCATGCTATTGTGCTTGAGTGCACCTGTTCTATGTAGTCACCCATCTCCACTCGCTATCCTGCATCTTTAAACCCTATTGTTCTTTATGCCTGCAACAACCACTTTTCTTTCCCTATAGCCTTTTCACTGGCATGATTCCATGGGTGAAAAATTGCATACTCTCATCGTAAAATGAGCTCTCAATTTATGATTGCTAAATTCATATATTGTTCTTTGCAATCTTCATTAATGGCTTCATCAACCTCTCTCTCTCAATGAAGCTCTCCTCAAATATTGGTATTGTTATTAAACTTAATGGTACCATCTATCACTTGTGGTCTCAACATTTTGTTTTTTTTTAGTTGGATCTCATGAGAAACTCTATAGACTTTGTTTCTCGAGCCAATGGAAACACCAAATTTTCTTAATTGTATGCATCTAAGTTCTTATATGGGTGCTTAATAGTCTTTAACCTACTATTGCAGTCTTGGTCAATTTTCAGAAAAACACATAGAGAATGTGAGAGTTTATTCATTTGCATGCTTCTAGGATAGTATTATCTCTTTAGTATTTTGTCTCCAAGTTGATATTTTCAAATCTATTTTAAGATTATTATAGCATTTTGAAAGGCAAGTAGTATGTCATTCTCAATATCGATTTTTTATTGCTAGTCTTACCATTTAAGAAAAATAAAATGAGTTTCTTATGAGTAAGTTTCTTTCTAGTCTTTTTCCATCTCTTCCTTTAAATTTATCTTTATTTCATAACAATAACATAACAATCAACTATAAGAGTCCTTAGTTGATTATTGTCTTGCATGATATTTTCACCACTGATATTTTTTTACTTATCATCCGGTATGTTTTGAATCTTATACTCTAGGGCGTCTTCCATATAGTTGGTTATCCATTGATATTTTCCTCTCTAACATAAAAAAATTGTTCCTCGTGTCATCTTTTGTTGGCAGCTCTCTCTTATTTTTGGAAAATGAGCTCTCACCCTCAATAATGCTAAATCGTTTCTTATAGGTTACAGTTCTTCTTGTTAACTTTTTATAATAGCATTGATCTCACAATTACTTCATAAATTTTTCACCATCTAAATTTATTTTTTAGTATATTAACAAGAAGATAACTTTTGAAGGTATTAAAATAGGAGGTAATTATTTTCTCTTTTACACTACATTTATTGTTCTGTCAACCATTATCTTTCCTTATTAGTGGCATTGTGGCCTTGATCATCCCTCTCACCATCTTCCAATGTTCACTCATCTTTCCTCAATCTATAAGTTTGAATGTAAAGCTTGTGAGTATAGGAAGCACTATCATATTCCTTTCATGTATTAAATTTCATCTTGAAGTCAGGTTCCAATTGGCTTTATACATTTAGATGTTTGGGTCACATGTTTTGTCTTCATCAAGGATTTTGTTTGTTTTATTTATTAGTGACTACATTATGATCATTTAGGTATCCTTGTTTCTCTATTGTTTCAAAGTCTTTGATACCTTAAAAAATTATAAAGAAATAAATTTTAATTTTGTACCATTCTTAAAATTTTGTATGCTGAAGATGGTATTATTCTTCGATTATCTTAGTCATGTCTCCCAAAAAAATATTGTGATTGAATGTACATCATCTTCTTGATGTTGTCTATGCTTTAATGTTTCTCATGAATGTTTGAATTTCATTTTTGGGAGATGTCATTCTAATAGCTTGCTACTTAGTCAACCTTGTTATCTTCCATTTATTTTAATGGGTGTACACCCTTCTCTCTTCTTTACCCAAAGAAAACTATTTTTCTTTGAACGCCTTTGTGTTTTTTGGTTGTGTATTTCATTTACTCTTTTGGTTTGGATGGGATAACGGTTCTCCTTGTGCTATTAAATGCATCTTGCTATGTTTATTCTTGGACTTAAATCTGTTATCATTGTTATGATTTCTTGACCAATTGTTTCTATATTTTTGTGAATGTTACCATCCATGAGACATTCCTTGATTACAATTTTATCTCCTAGTCCTCATACTTTTCTTCCATAGTTCTACTTCCATCTCTTGCTTCATTACTTTTGCCTACACTATAAGTTTATTATCATTGAGTATGATAGTTTCGCTTTGCACCCCTACCATTTTGTCATTTACAACTAAGTATTCACATATTACCTCCAATCTCTACATTTTTAGTTGCCTTTCAAAGTGTTATACAACACAATATTGATCACCCAATGCAACTTTTTATTTAAATTGATTATTTATCTTCCTCATTTTGTAGCTTTGCCTTATCTTTTTCCACTCTTTCTATTCCTAAAACTCATTAAGAAATATTGTTAGATTCTACCTAGAAACATGTAATGGATATCGAAATGAGGGCTCTCCTTGTTTGTCAAAGATGAATCTAGTTTCACCATATGTTGCTATCATGCCTATTTCTTGTAAATGTATTGATAAAGTTTTATTCAGATGGTGCTATTGATCGCAATAAAACCCACTTTGTGGCCAAAGATATAGTTCATGACTTCGATTTTTTTAAAACATTTTCCTCAATAGCTAGATTTAATTGTGTTTGCTATCAATCTCCATTGCCATCAATCAAATGCGTCTTTTACTTGAAAATATGTAAGCAATCTTTTTCTTTTTAGAGATTTCTCTGAAGTAGGTTACATTGATCAACCTCACAATATGTTTTTCATTGGGGGGAACAAAATTTATAGGCTTCAAAAAGCCATATCTAAGGGGAAACAAAATTTATAAGCTTCACAAGGCTATTAATAAAGTCAATTTTTGAAGTAGTATTTGATCACCATTTGTTCTTTTCTCCTATGGGATGGTTTGGCACTCTTCTTATCAGAAGTGTTATGTATATGCTATTGAAGAAATTAAATTGTACCTTCAAAAGACATTTTTTATTGATGATTTAGGTTTCTTAGAGCTTTTTCTTGAGATCAAGTTTACTTACAACAAAGATTGTGTCCTCCATTCCTAAAGGAATTATTGCATAAATCTATTTGAGAAAAATGGGTTTTTTGTGATAGCTTTACTAAATTCCAATGATGAGAGAATCAGTAAAGATACTCTTCATTATCTTATTTAGTAGTAAAAAAGCATTAGGACATTGTTTTAGGGAATTTATATATTAAGAATTATCTAAAAAAGATTAGTGGTTTTTAGACATAGTTATTTACAAATTGAAGCATACTTTGATATTGGTTATATTAAATCTATAGAAGATCAAAATTTTACTCTTAGATATTGTGATTTTGTGAGAGAAAATGTTGTGTTATGAAGAAATAAAAAGTATATGATTATTGTTATATCTATTGCTAAAGTCAAATATATTTGTAATGATGCATTCCTCTTGTGAAATGATATGGGAAAAAATCTTATCAATGAATTGAATTTCATTGTTACTCAATCAATTATCCAAAGTGTGATAATCTTATAGATATCCATATTGCCAACAATCTTATCTTTTATGAAAGAACAAAATATATTGAAATAGATTATCATTTCATTAAAGATACTATTCAGCCAACAAACAACGAGTGCGACGAGTGGCGAGGCGGCGGTCGGCGTGATTAGGGTGGCAACTCTTCAATGACTAGTTTGCAGATCATTGCAAGTTCCTGGTTGGCATACGTCAGTGTCGGTTGGTGCGGGTTCACAGTTCGACATGGGTTCGCAAATCAACATGGGTTCACAAGTCGGCATGGCTTCATGAAACAATACTAGTTGTCGGTTGGTGTCTATGGATTGTGGGTCCATGCGATTTAACGGGTTGGCGCTGTTTACGACTCGGAGTGGTGGGCTGGCTGAGCAGGTGGAGTGGTGATAGAAAGTAGTTGATGGTAGAAACAATCCAAAAGCTTAATTTAAGTCAAAATAGATCAGATTTTGTACTGATAGAACTATGATATTATTGCTAAGATCTTAAGTTCAAAATATTTGAAAATTGTCACCTAATCTCCAAACGACTTAAAATAAAGTATAATTATAAATAACTAGACAAATTGAAGGTAAAAGCGGAAATATGCTATAACAATAAAGAAGGTTCAGCTAAAATTGACCCTCTCAACGACAATGATTGTGAAGACTAATAAAAAGTAAAAGAACTAGTCTTGGCATTGTTCTATTCAAATAAGGCTAGTACGCCTGTAAGTGGAACCTCTGCGAGATGTGTGGGACACTACTATGTGACATTTGTTATTATTTTCATTGCTATTGTTGTTACAATCATCTTTCAACTTTACAGCTTCTTTTATAAGATGAATGATTATAGTGAATGAATTTAAACACTAACTTCTACAAATGGATTGATTAGGATCATATATGAATCTTGCTTTTACAGATATTGCAATTTTTTTTAAGGATGTATTATCCATATTGATGAAGATTAAGAAGGCAAGTTTTGAAGATAAAATGCTGATAAAAGAATTAGTTGTATATAAATCAATATGTGAACAAATGTATCATAGAATAGATGTGTAACATCACACATCAATTCCCTTCTCAAATTAAACTTGAAGCATTAAAAACCAATTAGAAGAACCAAGATGTGGAAACTTATAAATAAAACATGTAAAGGCTTATGTTGTGTTTGTTTTATTATAACTATTATTGAATATTAAATTGATCAATAAAAGATAAGTTTAAAAAGTGTTATTGAAACGTCATGTTTATTAAATATTTGTTTTTAAGTGTTTTATGAAATGATTAGCATTATGAAATGATTATGGTGTCTTTTGATTTTTTGGTAAATTAATAAAGGGATTTTTTAAAACATTATTTTGAAAGGTCAAAAACTTATTTTATTCTCTGAATATTATTTTTTTTACTAAAAAAGTTCATTGTGAAATGATTAGATAAATGCTCAATTGCATTTCGAAAAGCATTTTATAAAAAATTGAGTTTGAAAATGGTGTATCAAATAGAAACTTACAAATAATGAAAATTTGAAAACTAGATTAAAGCATTTAAGTCAATCTCAACAAGTTCTACAACATGAGTTGGGTATAAAATTAGTGAAGATTATACCCTTTGTCTCATAAGGTTGCCATTTGTAGATTAAGGCTTTAATGGTTTACAAATTTACAATAAGGCTAAGGAGATAGACACCCATCTTTAAGAATCAAATAGATCTTATGTTGAGGAGCAAACCAAATATGCATTTATGGAAATTCCCTTCAAATCTATCCAAAATATGTCTTAAAATACATATCTCCTTTGATCAAATCTTATTTGAAAAGATGCCGAAGTCCCCAAATCTAGAGCCCATTGCTGCTTGTGTGTGCTTGATTATGAGATGATCTTATATTATGGGTGAAATAAACCACCTCAGGCTCCATCATCTAATTGTTGAGACTTAACATTTTGTTTGGTCAAGTATGGGACCCAAGGAGCATATTTACTTGTTGGTGAACATCTAGCTTATAACCTTCTCTTAAGACATGTTTCCTTCAAAAAGCATCTTCTTTAAAGTTGTAATGTTATTTCTTTCTATACATGTTTAGGCTAGCCTCCACCCAAAAGCAATAACTATGTGGCAGTTGTTGGTTGCATATGGTATCTCTATCATAGTGTCTGTCCTTGGTGTTGTTCCTTTTTGGAACCTCTATATTATGCTCTCATCTCTTTGCATGATGGTTTGGTGGGTTTCTTTTTTTATCCTCACTTGCTTGAAGGTTCCCTCTACATTGTTTGATATTTTTGCTTTCTTTCACTTTGTTGTGATTGTTGCTATAAAGGATAGTGGGCAAAGTTCCCTATTGTGATTGTGGCCAACTTGTATCATATTTGGAAGACCCTTTATTGTTGACCCTTCAAAAAGCCAGTCCCTTGGTCTGACATGATTGTGGATATTGGTATGGTTATTAGTTCCATTATTGAACTTTGCTCAACCTTGAAGGCTTGAAACATCGTAAGCCAACCCTCTTGATTCACATTACCCTTTGTTGCTTATGTTACCCTACCTTCATAGTGGATTATTTCCAATATCGACATCTTGTTCAAGAGGATAGGGTGACTGATTTTAGTGTCATTGCATGTGATGAGCTTGATAGGGCTCTTCAAATTGTTAAGAGATGGATCCACTCTTATGCCATCTATGTTTTGGAGATGAGAGTTGCTTGGCTGGTTTCCCAAATTGTCATCTAGCACATGGAGGTAGTCAGCATATGAATAAAGGGTGACTCTCTCTTAACAATCGTTGCAAGTCGATAAGGCATAGGGATACTTGTGGTGATAAGGTTACTTTGTCCATAATACATTTTTGGCCTTCTTGTTTGTTTGTAATAGATAGGATCTTAGATAGTGATTTGATGTATTCTAGAAAAGGGAAATGCTTATCTCTGACTATTTTAATACGATTTTAGATGAGGATCATAACTTTTGTATTTAGCTTTTTGACTTGTCAAATATAAGTTAAGATTAAACTTTTAAAAAAAATGTATTATATTGGTCAATAATTTGAGCATTAGTTGCTTGTCCTTGCCAAAGAGGCCATCCCCATGACAACTTTTTTTTGTTATTTTAGATGAGGATCATAACTTTTGTATATAGCTTTTTGACTTGTCACATGTAAGTTAAGATTAAACTATAAAAAGGCAAGTATTACATTGGTCAATAATTTGAGCATTAGCTCCTTGCCAGAGAGGTCATCCCCATGACAACATTTCTTTAGACTACTCTTAGGCTTTATTTATCTCATAGATCTTCCCTCAATCAATTGTGATCATATTCCTCAAACTACTCTCAATTTCCTTTGTAGAAACATTCTTTTGATACTTTTGGTGGGATCTCTCTCTTTTCATGAACAACTTGGCCTTCAAGACAAATCAAAATACTAAAGGTATGTTGGCTCTTCACCCCCAATTTAAGATCTCTACTATGGTTTTAGCAACTCCCATCATGGTTCATTCTCTTGTATGCTTAAGGCCAAAGAGAGCCCCTTGCCCACATTATGGGTTCTCAAAACCCTCAACAAATTTGCTGGATCTGTTTCAAAGTGAAATAGAAGGGTGATTCTCTTTGAGAATATGATCAACAATTCCACAAACATATAAGCAAGTTTTCATACCTCAAAATCTGCTTCTCAAAACTTGTCATGCTTGAGGCCTTGGCACTAAGAACCCTTTGTGATTAGTTGGCAAAACATTTCTAAAGACATTGCCAAAATAATTTGAATGATTTCAAAAGTACATAGAAGTATAGATTATGATCACCAAAGCTCACTCACTTTTGAAGGAAATGTCCTTAAAACATGAAAGTTTTTACAACTATTAGAGTCAACAAGGTTTTAAGAAGGGATTTTAGATTCAACCCTCAAAGGCAACACAGGAGTTAAACCTATTAATTCCTTATGGATAAACCTTGGGAAGGGATAGTCCAAAAAGAAGGGCATGATCAAGGATCTCTTTTTTTAAATTTCTCTAAACCGATAAAAAGGCCTTCCAAGTTATGTTACTTTGGCTTTCATAGTGGGCATAATGTAGAGGTATGTCATCTTCTTCATGATTTTTGAAGTGTTGAATGGATTAGGTAAGCTCAACAAGTTCTAAGACAAAAATAAGAGCTCACTTGGCTCAAAGATCGTCAAGAAGACCTTCAATAAGTTATAGGACCTTGTTACCATCAAGTCATATGGAATTATCTTTATCTACCACATAAGTTTATCCAATCATGCATTTAAGACATGAAACAGGGAAAGGTTACGTGCCCCAATTAGTGCCTACGTGCCCTTGCTACTTAATCGTAACAATAACAATACTATTGTAATAGTATGTTGCAAGACATACAAAGTCAAATTAGTGAGTTCATTTTAAAGGCAAGGTTTTACGTTTGATATTCCATTCATTTTTTAGAAAAGCTAAAATAGTGAAAAATGGATAAAAATTAACCTTAATACAAGTTTTTAGGTTCTGGAAAGATTCTACTCCTGAGAAGGAGATAGGAAGGTAGGAGTAGCCAAAGGCGAATGAGGGATGTCTTGCTCCTAGGTGATCCTCCCTCTTCAAAAAGAATGCAAAAAAAGAAATTAAAACATGAGGAAAAGTAGGACACGGAACAATTTTGTTGAAACTCTTCTAAGTGCGCTTAATCGAAGTCAAGTTCAATAATGAACTTGATTGGCCTTTTTTTTCATTTTAAGCAAAGTCATCAATGTTTCAATTGTATTATCCTCATCATCAATGACTAAAAGGTTTAGCCTCCTTTAGTAAGGCATGCACACGTACTTGAGCCACAATTGTCAATGAATCTAGTGCAAAGTGTTTACTTGAAAAGCTCATGGCAGCTTATGCTCAATCTTGCTTCAATAGTCCAACACAACCTTAATGATGGTGAAGTCGTTATCATCAAGCCAATTGCATCGTTCTAATCTCTTCTCATCATAACCCAATAAGTCAAGCTACAATGATTCATCAATCTTGTACTAAGGTTTCGCTGCACTTGGGTGTGGATTTACTACAATAAAGTACATAATTATAATGCCCTCTTTATGTCATTACCCCTCCAAGTTGAGCTAGGATGATACATAAACCTCATGTTAAGAATTTCCTCCTCAATGCGCTCAAGGTACCCCTCGCTTGCTCTCTTTAACTGTCCTATAAAACCTCGATATGGCGAACCCCAAAAGTGCTTGGTTACTTTCTTTATCCAAGATTGATAAGCTTTTTATCAACTAAGGCCTCTTTGGCTCTATATTCTCAATTAAGACCATATATTATGCACTATTTTTTTATTAATGTCAAGTAAGGTTTATATCTCTTAAAGTTTATATTCTTTATGAAAGTTATATGGGTCTTGTATTAGCTAAGTCTCATAAACACATTGTTCCCATATTCTCTCTTTATCTTATCCATTGTTCATGAAGGTTGTGTAAGCCTCTATGCTTCATTAGCTTTATGATGCAAAATAATTAAAATTTTAAAATTGTTAATGAAGATATGAAATTTAATCTCATCAAATGCCTTACTCACATATTCAAATGCAAATTTTCACTAAGAAAACTGGCTATTCTATTATTACACATGTAATAGAGGACGAGATTATCCAAATGACAACACCAAGATTGTCTACTTATCGATAGATCACCAAGAAAGCTATTGATAAGGGTTAAATTTAAAATATTTTAGATAATGGAACATCCAAAACATGGTTAAAGCTACCAATCATATTTAAAATCATTCATAGAAAAATTAAAAAGCACTCATAGCACAAAAGATGAATCATAATACTACAAACAATCAACTAATCGACATAGAAATGATAGTCTAGATTCATGCTCGATTTTCCTAGGATCTCGAATTTGCTACATGGTCTCAACTATGGAATTTGGTTATGTTGAGGAGAAGGTCAGATTTGTTAGATCCAAAGAGGATTGACAAACAGATAAAGATCCAAGGCATATCACATGGAACCATTACAATGGAAAGAGAAAGGAACAATAAGAAAAAGACAAAGTGAAAGAGAATACCGACTAACTGTGTTGAGGATTTCTTTGGTTTTCCACCCACCATTGACCAAGATGGGATATCTATTTAATCAGATTTGTGCCAAATTAGGGATCCACAAAAGCAGACTTGTAGAAAAGCCTAGACATTTTATTGAGTAAAGTTTCATTTTTGAATGTTGAATGTTGTAATAACTACAATGGCTCACATAATAAAAGTGCTAATGAACACAACTAAAAACTACTGATGGATATGGAACTAAAACTAAAATGCATGCATAGGCCTAAAACCCCAAATGTTTGAAGAATTCAAGCACGGCTCATGTGCTTTTCTTCAAAACAAATGTAGAACAAACTAGTCATGTGAAAAAAAATACCCAAAAAAGGGTACCAAATCTTAGATCTTACACCATCTCGCCAAACAGCTAGAATCTGACATACTGCTTTGACATTCAACCAAGCACCTCGTGAGGCCCAAAATGACCACACAAGGTGGTAGGTTGATCATTTAGTGCGAAGCCAACTATTGTGTGTTGCTTAAAGGATAGATTTGTGGTGCACTCAATGGTCCAATGATCTCCATGCATATGATGCAGATGCAACGTGTCCACATAGATGAGCATCTTGTGCATGAAAAACAAGAACTGAAGTTGAAAATCACATGCAGATGTAAGTAGAGACTCTTATGAGAGTCATGCATTGGAGAACTACAGTATTATGTTGACATGCATAATGAAGAAATACTAGTAGACTAAAGGAAACATTGGACATTGAGATAGCCGAATGAATTTGACTGCAAGTGCCAAGACTTTGGGTTCAAATTGCAATGACAAGTTTCTTGAGACGTGTTTGGTGTTTGCTCCAATTCCCTTGTGCTGTTGTGGGCAGAGTGTGAGGAGAACTCGATTCTGTTGAGTATTGATCTAAGAGATCTAGGGCAAGGCATCACTGCTATTTGTTGGAGATCCAAGTGTTGTCCGAGTCGACTCTATCCTTTTATCTCATTAGATACCTTTGATAATTGTAATTTCTTGTAGAGATTGTTTGATTGTTTGATTGTCCACTTATTTGGAGAATTGGGACTGGAGCTACTCTTCTCGCATGCAACTTACGAATAGCTCCTAGTGGGAACTGCTCAAGCCTAATATGCATCATAATGTACTCTTGTTGGAAACTCACAATGATGCCTAGAAGCATTGGTGAGTTTCTTATATTATTCATTACTTTAAGATATTTTCGTAGAAGTATGATGTGAGTTTCGTACATGATTAGCAAAAGATTACATAGAATCAAAATTGGTTTATTAGACTATCAACTTGGCTACTGGATCACCTAATAGCCTGTATTGCCTCTGGTTCAGGTTGGTCCCAAATCCTTATTTAATTAATAAATCATTTGGTCTTACCACATAACTCTCAACCATAGCAACATTGACAATTTTGTGCTAAAAACTATTTTCAACTCA
The DNA here is from genome assembly GCA_023846275.1 of Vanilla planifolia. Taxonomy (NCBI): domain Eukaryota; kingdom Viridiplantae; phylum Streptophyta; class Magnoliopsida; order Asparagales; family Orchidaceae; genus Vanilla; species Vanilla planifolia. Next base: position 41,666,651 of record CM043867.1, on the reverse strand, counting down.
ATTTTAATCAATTCTAATGTATTTCTAATAATATTTACTAATTATAACTTCTCTTAAACCTTTAATAACTATGATTACATATTTAAAGCTAAAATGAAAATGATTATTCCTCTTTTTTTTTGTACTTCTTTGTTGGTTTGCAATGAAACATTTGAACACAATCACAGTTCAACAACACAATAGAATAAAATGTTCCAAGCACAACAAGATAAGAATGTAAAAAACAAAATTTAGAAAAGAAAAAATAATAAGGAAATAAATACCATAATTTTTAGGTGATTCAACTCCTACTTAATGAATATACATCCACTCTCGAACCAACTAGTTTTGGGCCTACTCTTTTTCTTCTTTTCTTTGTTAACTGATGAAAAAATCATTTACAACCAATTTTTTTTTAGACTAAAACTTAACCTCCTTCTCACCTATATACAAGGCATCCCATCTCCATAGAAAACTTCAAAGTGGGATATCCACACCTCATTCTAAGCCTAGAGATGGCTCGTACAACATTTGTAAAATAAAAGCCAAAACCTCACCAAATTGTCAAATAAAGTTAAGATATAGAGAATCGTATATTGCTACCATTTAGATTATGAAATGTAGTAATAGAAGATTACTAAATATGAAGCTATTAGTTGCAGTAATTTATCTCGAGAGCTTTTCCTAAGGTAACATTAAACATTTAGTGGAACAGCAATTCGATGTAAACAGTGAAAATATGTGCTGTGTACAGCAAGGTAAAGCTTATTTAGAGAAATTTAAAGTTGTTAGCTTTCTTAAGGTCACTGAACATTTTATGTCACATGCCTTCAAGCATTTTTTATCTCCTTGACATTTAATGGGACATTTAAAACAAGTAAAATCGATGAAATATTCAAAAAAAAACTTTTATATAAAATTATTGTTGAGACATGTAATACAATTTGATCAAGTAATCAAATGGTTCAATATTCACATTTTCACCTGGTTAGGTACATCGAATAGTCGATTGGATAGTTCAATAAACTTCTAATAGAAACGCAATTTTTTTGAACCCTAGTCTTGGTCAAAAGGCAATCAAAATATTTGATAGGTTCATTGGATGATATGATCGATCATCAAACTAAGCATCAAATGCCTATCAGGCGGTCCAGTGGTCATCCAATAGAAATATGATTTTTTAAATCATGTTATCTATCATATTAGACTAAAGTTGTGGGCTATTAGTTGCAGTAATTTATCTCGAGAGCTTTTCCTAAGGTAACATTAAACATTTAGTGGAACAGCAATTCGATGTAAACAGTGAAAATATGTGCTGTGTACAGCAAGGTAAAGCTTATTTAGAGAAATTTAAAGTTGTTAGCTTTCTTAAGGTCACTGAACATTTTATGTCACATGCCTTCAAGCATTTTTTATCTCCTTGACATTTAATGGGACATTTAAAACAAGTAAAATCGATGAAATATTCAAAAAAAAACTTTTATATAAAATTATTGTTGAGACATGTAATACAATTTGATCAAGTAATCAAATGGTTCAATATTCACATTTTCACCTGGTTAGGTACATCGAATAGTCGATTGGATAGTTCAATAAACTTCTAATAGAAACGCAATTTTTTTGAACCCTAGTCTTGGTCAAAAGGCAATCAAAATATTTGATAGGTTCATTGGATGATATGATCGATCATCAAACTAAGCATCAAATGCCTATCAGGCGGTCCAGTGGTCATCCAATAGAAATATGATTTTTTAAATCATGTTATCTATCATATTAGACTAAAGTTGTGGACGATCTAATTTTCTTTGGATCAATCAATAGACTAGTTATCAAATGATCTAATAGACTTACTAGCAGATCGACCAAAATTTTGAACTACTAGATCCTTTATGGTTTTTAGTTTGATGTTCATTAGACTCAAAATATCAACTAATCAAGCTATCTAATAGACCTGTAGAACTAGGACCCTTAGCCAATTTAATATTCTGGTTTCTTAGACTTATTTACTCTAAGTCTCTAAGGGAGTGATGATCTTGTACATTGTTATTTTCAAAAATATGTTAAAAATCATTTTTTTAGGTTTGAAAATTAAAAATGAATGTCATGCAAATAAGTCTATTACTAGATCAATTTGTACATAACATTTAAAACATTATATCCCAACTTGATTTGCATTTTGTGTTCCTTAACTTTCTTCCAAAATTTGGCTCGATTATTTTTTTGTAATCTTTAAGCATCTTGAGCTTTATGGAACATCCTTTAAATCACCTATCTTAATAAAATGCATCATACACTTGGATGTTCTATTGCAATGAACTTAATTAGGTTATTATTATGAAAATATTTTTGAACTATTTTGGACTCATGGGACTTACACTCTTCTTTCTTTAAATCTTAACAACCTCTTCTTTTGTTCTACTCTGTTACAACAATCTCGCTTCCCTTTTTTTCATTCTTAAACTCTTTCTCTTTTTATCTATTCTTCTTTGTTTGTCTCCCCCTTAATTCTCTCTTTTGTTTTAAATTGTCATCTCTCTTAACAAACTTATGCAGAAATTAATACCCATATCATTACCTCAAATGTTTTTTAATAATATATTTTTTCTCGACATTCATAAAAATTTCAAATGAACTTCGATTGCAATGAAGGCATTGTTATTAGACTCCTCTCTTTGGGTACTTTTTCAATATATATTGAGTTTTCTGTTCTAAGGAACTTAAAGTTTTGACAGATTGATAAAATTACCAAGTTTTTTCCTTGTTATTAGCATAATGAAACCATTACGCAATATTTGTCGTCAATTATACATGATTAGCAAAAGGCAATTTTCAAGGCATCACAATTCTCCATATCCTTTAAAAGATTTTGTCCTCAAATTTTGATTAGATTAACTTTGGACATTTCTTTTGACAACTACATTTCATGTAGCCTATTTTTCATTTATTCTTCCATTGAACTTTCACCATAAGAAATTACTTACTTTTTAACTGTTTAACACTTGTAAGAAAATTCTCCATAACTTCTTTACAACTTAATTCAATTTGCAACGCCATAATATTTCCTACAAAAGTTGCTTTGCTAACGTAAGATGCCGGAAAATTTGCAGGAACTTGGCTTCTCAGAGGAGAAGATACAATCCTCAGATGCACTGCTTGAAATGAGTCAAGGACAATGGGAAGGTTGTCTTCGTTCAGCGATCTATACTCCAGAATTGGTTAGCTTGATAGATAGCACCCTGCCGGATTTCTCACCACCACTGGGAGAATCTTTGAGACAGGTGGAGTTCCGTATGATAGAATTTCTTAGCAAAACTATCTTGAGACTCCCTGAAAAACTTCTCAGCGGGGATCACTCGGTACATTTTGAGGACAAGGGATTGTCACGCCACAATTCAACAAATTCAGTTCAAGATCGGGATGGGCCTCAATGGGATCTCGTCTATAGGCTTAGCAGAAGTGGAATGCAGAGGAAAAAATCGGGAAAGAGCAGGCTTCAGTTTATGAGTACTGGGGACCACGAAATTGAGGAGGAATTCTCCTCTGCAGAAGCTAGCCAGGGTTCCTTAATTCACGAAGAAAATCTCAATAGAAACCGTACCACCTCTTTTGGGGTTTTCACACATGCAACCCCTATCAAATGCCTTGTGGCTTGCCTTCTTGGTTGTAACCCAACAATGTCAATGAAGATCTGCATAGATGATTCATCAGTAACTGTGTTGCAGCACTCACTGAGAAATGGATGGCAGATAAAGAGATTGAACGACACCTCACATCTCAGGCTTCTGTGACAGATTGATTTGTGTTTCATTCTTTGTGATGGTTTCTATTGTGAAGCAAATGGACGAATACAATTACTGCATAACCGATGAGAACATCGTTTGATGCAAAGCACTACAGCAGAATTCCAAAATGTCGTTGTGATATAGTAACAGACTATGTTATTTGTCATAGCTGCTTGAAATTTTTCACAGGAGGGCTCTTGATAGCTTTGTCATTTGTTGCTGAATCGTTTTAAGCTGTAGTTGTTATTTGTAAGTCGATGCGTTTGTAATACATCTTCGGGAAATCCTAATGTTCGCCTACTTTACTTGTTTGAGAACATTAAGAATCATCAATCAGCAACCAGAACACTGGACGGATAAGCCAGTTTGTTATTGGATTTGCCGTGTCTGCAAAAGGAGTAGAATCTTTTGATGCTTGATGGAACGTCCACGAAATCTGTAGAGGTAAGTCAAATCACAGTAAATTAACTTTTCTGAAAGAATTGAGACCACTTTGCTAAGGAAAACATTTGCTGTGGGCTTCTACAGCGCAAATGATACAAGAACATTATTGTTTTGTTCAGTATTTAAGGTACAAGTTAATCCGTGGACCGATTAAAGCATTGAAAGTTTCTTGCACTTGAATTGGTGGTTCTTGCAGGGTTTCTGTGCCAATATAATTAATTGTGGATAGAGTTTACACGAGCTGGAATCATGAGATTAACCAGCTTGTTCAGGTCCACGAGCCTTTTTCTTATCTGCTTTTATCTGCTTTAAAAACCTGCACGTGAAATGAACCATTCCTGCGGGTTTAGGTCCTTTTTTTTTTATTTAAGAGTTATAATTAAAATTATTATGAGGCAGTGGTGCAGGCTGTAATCGTTAAAATATAATTATTGGCATATATTAATCTATATTTAGAACTTGTAAATTCTCGTGGATATGGTAGAGTTGAAAAAGATTTTTTAAGTTGGGTTTTGATGTCAAGATTCCTGAACAATGGTTGATACAAATATGTTGATAATTATCCAGAAATTCATGTTCATGTTCGTATTTAAGTCAATTTTGAACTGATTCTGACAAACCAAATTGAAAGAGAGGGATGGAAATTTTCAAACCATGGTATACATAAGATCATCGCCAATGGGTGTACCGAGATAAACAAAAATTTGCGCATTTGATCGAGGTTTTAAACAAGCTACAACAACTATGAGTTAGCTTGGCACACTTGTTGATGAAGATTAAGTTGATTAACAAAAATTAATTGTGGAAAAAACCAAAATTTTCATCACAATGCATGCAAGTTGTCCTGAAGAAATAGAAATTAACACAATAAAAATACCACATATTAGATATAATTTTATAAGATTGGCCCCAACAAATCGTTAAAAAACTAAAAGCAAAAATGATTGATGACTTGTACAAATCTGATGTTCTTAGCAAAGTCAATTCATCTTCAAAACTGGAACATGCTTTACATTACTCAAAGTCTTGGTAGCGCCATAGAACTGTGAATATGTAACGATTTCACATCGGCAATCTTCCACTCAACATCATTCACTATCTTGATGACACCATTATCAAATATCTGATGTGTTAAATTGCTCCATAGTAATGCACATATCGAATGAACGTTTAAAATCTAATACCTTATTCAAATCATTTATGTCTAAAGATTTAGCCATCAAGACATGATCCCTACCATTACGATCCAATAGAAAAACTCAGTTGATTTTTCCTCTTTCTATACTTTCTTCATCTTAAAGAACTTTTTATGCTATGGACAATCCTTCATTATATGGCAGTTCTCATCACAAAAGAAGTATTTGTGACTCTTTACTAGGAACATGCATCATTGTTGATGCACTATGTTTTGGCTTTGATATATTTCTCCAGTTACAACACCCCCAACAACTAAACCATTACTGTCACTTGGGGCACCCTCACCAATGTTCCTTTTGTGCAATTCATTCATCAGTAATACAACAATCACCTCATTTGATATGAGAGTATTCTTTCCAAACAGCAATGTAACCATCAACGTCATCAAAAGAAAATGGCAAATAAACATAACAGGAGAAATATTCTATCCTCCTCGATCTTAACATAAAGTGTAAAATCTTTGTCAATATCCTTATGAACTCATCTAAATATAATCTAAGTTTCCTACATTTGACATCTTCAACACAAACAATTTATCAGTGACTATGGGCTTTTACTACACAATTTTCCAAATATCTCCTATGGATTAGTCATCCCAATGGCCTCTCGAAGTACATTATTTACAAGAAATAACTATAAAATATTATTTTTCAACTCCCATAAATCTTGTTATGACTTATTCTTTCTCAAGAGTTTTTTATCAATCTTTTGGAATTAGAGAACATCCATTGTTACCATAATGTAAAAGCATTGCAATCATTAAAGGATTTATAGAGAAACCTGAATCTTTATCACCGACTTGCACCAACAACAATTTCCATTGACATCAACAATCACAGTCAAACCCAATCCAATCAAAATCACCCATGATCCGAGCAAATAACCATTATGGTACCCACATCTCAAAATAAGGCCAGAATTTCATCAATCCAATATACCACTATTGTGTTTGGAATATTGAAATACTTCCATGAACTTGATAGTTTCTCCACCACTATCGATCCTCGACTATTCGTCTTTGATTCTGCAAATGATTTCAGATGCCCTCACGTAGTCCAATGATGACAATTTGAAACCAACAACCACTGCATGCCTCCACAGTACAATACTATCTTCTTCTCAAGTCAGGACAATTCCAACAATATGAATCTGATCAACACCTCCACCTCCTTGTCATAGCTCCCTAATTTGTAATGGTTATAACATGAAACAATATATGAGGTTTTGTACTGCCATCTACTTCCTTTCAATGGCGTTATGTTATCCAGCCCAATTTTGAAACATGTAGATCTTATGGAGAGAAAAAATCAAATGATTAATTGAACTGCATTCATTTAGTTGGCTGATCTTCAACGTTTTGAATCATTAATTACTAACTTTTACAAACAAAACGAATATGCGTTAAAATTATCATAAAAGAATAAGAAAGATATACCTCCTTTGTAGCTCCATCATCTCCCATCGTAAATAACCTACAGTGTTTATTTTTAGCCGCAAGATTACAATCTCATGGAATGGTGAATTATGCCGACTACAAAGTTACAGTGTACATGCTAAGATTTCAATTTTTGAAGTATCTCCATCACCTGTTTGATGGATGGTCGAATAGAAAGAGATTCAACAGTGCAAGCAAGTGCAAGTCTGAGAGTTCCCAACAGCTTGCCCCTGGGTCCAGCTCCCCACAGAGAGGAATGGAATAGCTCACCAAAGCGCTCTTCTTCGATCAGCAACCTAGCCCACGCAACAATATTAAATCCATCTCCATAGTCAAAGAATGATGGGTCAAGAGACCTCCTTCCAGATAACAACTCCAACAATACAACCCCAAAGCTGTAAACATCAGCTTTATCTGATACTTTACAGGTTGTGGCATATTCAGGAGCAACATATCCAAATGTACCTGCAACATTGGTTGTTGCATGCGTTTGTGATGGTTGTAATAACCTAGCCAACCCAAAATCTGAGAGATAAGCATTAAACTTCCCATCTAACAGAATGTTACTTGGCTTGATATCCCTATGAACAATTCGAGGTACACAGGAATAGTGAAGATATGAAATAGCGAGTGCAACATCTAGAACTATGTTATAAATCACAGGCCAGCAGACATCTCTCTGGGACATATTCTGAATGAAAGTCTCAAGGTTTCCACCTGACAGGTAATTATAAATAAGGAATGTGTCAACTTCTCCCATGTGATACCCAACAAGTGTCACAAGGTTCTTGTGTCGAATACGTCCCAATGTCCTGATTTCAGCATCAAATTGTTGAAAACCCTGAAATTTTCCAATGTAAAGTCTCTTCACAGCTACAAGGTAACCAGGAAGCAACTCTGCCCTGTAAGTGGCACCGAATCCACCTGTTCCAATCAAGTTCTGGATGCTAAAATTACCTGTGGCCCTTAGGATGTTATTACAAGTCAGCTCAGCAGGAGTGTCGATAAAAGTCACAAGTGCATTACACATCAGATCCGTGTCATTTGGTTTTGCAAGAATTTTTCTCCTTTTGGCAAGGAAAATGATTAGCAGGAGAACACCAATTATGAAAGTCCCTGATGCAATGGATGCCACCATGAAATACTTCAACTTTTTCCTCGGAACATTCGAGCTCGGCACAGTCACGTTGGTAGGAAAGCCAGAGTGGGATGTGGAATTTGATTTGGGACATGGCTCAAGGAATTGGTTTCCTTTGAAGAATTCACAATTAGTAGCATGGAAAAGATGTGGAATCTCTCCAGAAAGGTTGTTGAAGGAAACATTTAGCATTGTAAGATTCCGTAGCTTTGAGAAGGATGAAGGTATCAGACCAGATAGCCGGTTATGATCAAGCAAAAGCATTTCTAGTTTAGTGGCATCTGCTAAACTTGGGGGGATAGAACCTTCCAGGGAATTCCAAGATAAATCAAGATGCTTTAGAGAAGACATTGCTCCAAGCTCAGCTGGAATACTTCCAGATAAATCATTACCACCAAGCAGAACAGTCTCCACAAGCGTTAATCTTCCCAATTGATTCGTTAAACTACCATTCAAATGGTTTCCACTAAAGTCGATGTGAGAAAGAGAAAGCAAATTGGAAATATCAGAAGGAATAGAACCACTGAAATCATTATTTGCTGCTTCAAATCTCTTCATCACAAAACAATCAGAAATCGCTCCGATCTCCCCTGACAGCTGATTACAACTCAAGTTAACTGCAAATCCACCAACTCCTTTACACGATTTCAGGAAATCGTTAGGAATGGATCCATTCAATCCGTTGTTATTCAGTAGCAAACCATATGAAAGAATTTCACCAGTTGATACCATCAAATACGGCAACGAGCCACTAAAATCATTCCAACTCAAGTCATGGAGAACAAGTAAATCTCCACCTGGAACTTTTCCAAATGGATTATTCTCCTGAGCAATCTGAAGAAGGTTTGCATAATAATTTGTCAGAAGGTCATCCTCTAGCTTCAGCAAACCCCAAGAAAGATGAACTGGGAAAAAGCTTGCTGTGCAACTCTTTCCAGATGATCCGATGAGGGGACCTGAGAGCAAGTTCCGACTGACATTGAAATAGGCCATACACTGCACACCTAGTGAAACGGGAATTGAACCCTGAAGGTTATTCAAACTCAAGTCCAAGTAAGTAAGATTCACACATGATCCAAGCAGTTCTGGTATGCTGCCATTGAAGTAGTTCTGCCCAAGGTTAAGAATCTTCAGGGTGCATGAAGGGTTGAAAAGATCATGCAGTCCCCCGCCAAGGTTTGCCCTTGGAGCCCAAAGAATCTCCAGGTTGGGAAGTGAGAGTACCTTTGCCGGGATAGCCCCAACGAAGGCATTAAACTCTTCGGTGGTACTCGAAGCAGAAGGCGACGAGCTATCGGCAATGGAAGAGCCAATCAAATTGGTTAAGACTAGAGCCACAAGCTGACGGCAATCCCCGAGCTCTTCAGGAATTCTACCCGTGAGGCTATTTTTGGAGACATCCAATATTCGCAGCTCGGCTATTTTGCCTAAATCCGCCGGAATACTCCCTTGGAGAGTATTGTTATCAAGAAGCAAAGCCCGGAGATTGGAGCATTTCCCAATGTCATGCGGAATCTCACCAGCTAAGAGATTACTAGAAAGTTTGAGATGATTCAGAGAAGTGCAATCTCCCAAGGGATTAATATTAATTCCATCGGAGAGACGATTGAACGACAAATCAACATATTTGAGCGGTGCGTGCCCAATCAAACCAATCGGAATGGGACCATCAAAGAAGTTACGGGCAAGGTCGAGAATTGAAAGGGATGGCAACTTAGCTATATCATCGGGGATTCTACCCGAAAAGTTGTTGCCGCTGAGGTCGAAGGTTTCCAGAAGCCGAAGCCTACCAATAGCGGCCGCTGGAATCTCTCCGTAGAAGGAATTTTGGCGAAGTACGAGGATGCGCAGTTCGGTGAGGTTGCCAAGATTGGCGCTAAGAATGCCGGCGAGCGGCGAATCCAGAGTTCCCGTGAGCTCGAGCCTAATGACCCTCCCGGAGGTTGTGTTACAGGTGACGCCCTGCCATTCGCAGTGATTCCGGACCGCAGGTTCCCATTCTGAGAGGATTCCAGAAGGGTCGGAAGTGATGAAGCTCTTGAAATCGAGGAGCGCCGCTTCATCTGCGTCCACCGCCGGGTTCAACGCCACCACCAATGTGCAGAGCGAGACCACGAATGAGAGAAAAAGAAGAAGCTTTGCGCAAGGAAAAGTCATTGGTGGCAATCTTGGAGAAGACGGCAGTCAAGCGAAGTAAAGTTTGAGTTGAATCACCCGGCATCAGAAATGGAGTATTGTAGAAGATTCTGAGAGAAAAATGAAGGAACAGCGAAGGCAGGAATCGTGACTCTTGCTCCCTAAAATATAAAAAATGGAGTTGTACCGTTATATTTCTTTATTTCAAATAAAAATTAAGCATCTTAGATTATTATATAAATCAATAACTTAACGGTGGGACGACGATCCGGCCGTAACATCTTTGTTCAGTTATTCTATTAAGAAAGCCTGAGACGAGATTGAGATGGCTTTGGCCCTTCCTGAATGATTAGTATCGCATATGTGGTTAAGAAACAAATAATGGTCATCGTCTTATATGGCAAACTAACTCTTATGACCGGCATTGCTTTTTGGGTAGAATTAACGTTCACCTTGTGCTGATCGTCTTAACAAAATTACAAATTTTGCCTGAACAAAACATGTATTTTAATTATTATATCTATTATTTTCACCTTTTTTGTATTTCATTTATTATTTTTTAATAACTATGGGATTATCATTATCTTTTTTTTTTTTTTTTGTGCATTAACAAGACATATTTTTAAATTATTACGTCTTTTTTTTTTTTTTTTCAAATAGCAACGCCCAATTAGGCTCTGGTAGCTCCTGAGAGACCTTGCCGAATGCATCTGTATTATTTGTGGACATCAATCGGATGCACTTTGCATGTTTCCTACGGCGTTGCAAGGTCCTGAGACAGCTCCAATCTGTGCATGCCGCCGTCATCGTCACCGGCTTTTACTCGTTAAGCCCAAATGCCATACACACGGCCTTGCTACGAACCCTCACTCTCCTCCGGCCCCTCCCCCTTCCCTCCATCTCCCTCCCTTACGCACTCTCTCTGTTCCACTCTCTTCCTCATCCTGCCACCACTCTTGTCCACAATGTTCTCATCCGCTTCCACCTCTCAATCTGTCCCTCTTCCCCCCTCCTCGCCATTCGCTTATTCTCTCGCCTCCGGGGCCTCTTCCTGTATCCTGACCATCACTCATTTCCCCTCGCCATATCGGCGTCCTCTCGCCTTCGCCACATTCCACTCGGCCAAGCGCTCCATGCCCAGTCCCTTCGTTTCGGCTTCTCCGGTGATCTGTTCGTCTGCAACGCCCTCATCTCAATGTACTCTTCCATCGACTACCTACCAGACGCCTACAGAGTGTTTGTCGAACAAATCCAGGTTGTAGACACTGTCTCCTATAACGCCCTCATGTATGGCTATGCCAGAGCAGGTGACTTAGAAATGGTTCACCATCTGTTCGACGGAATGCCGCAAAGAGATGCCGTCTCATGGGGCACCATTATCTCGGCTTACTCCCGCGCTCGCCGGCCCAACGATGCACTACGCCTATTTGAACGTATGCAAGCTGACGGATTGCAACCGGACAACGTCGCACTGGCTTCTGCTCTTTCTTGCTGCGCGCAGCTCGGAGAACTGGCAAAAGGCAAAGCAATACATGAGTACATTACGAAGAACAAGAGTGAGCTCACAGTGAAGCTATCAACGGGTCTGGTCGATATGTACGCGAAATGCGGTGCCATTAACACCGCCATGAATGTGTTCGACGCCAGCCCATGTAAAAATTTGTTCACCTGGAACGCTCTCATAATCGGGCTTGCAATGCACGGCTATGGCAAGCTTTCGTTGAACTACTTCAACAAGATGCGAGCCTGCGGAGTTCAGCCCGATGGCATAACCTTACTTGGCGTACTAGTTGCCTGCAGCCACTCTGGGCTCACCGAAATTGCAAGGGAGCTCTTTGACGTAATGGAAACCGTTCACGGGGTGCGACGCGAGCTTAAGCATTACGGGTGTATGGCCGATTTGCTTGGAAGAGCCGGGCTTATCAAGGAGGCGATGGAGATGATAGATGGGATGCCAATGCAGGGTGATACATTCGTGTGGGGAGGAGTGCTTACCGGTTGTCGGATGCACCGTGGAAATGTTGGATTTGCTGAGATTGCAGCAAGACATCTGCTGCATCTTGATCCTTGGGATAGCGGGGTATATTCCATAATGGTGGGGATATATGCGCAAGAGGCGAGATGGGAGGACGTAGCGAGGATTAGACGATTGATGGAAGGACTTAAGGTGAAGAGTGCAGGCCTCAGTTTGGTTGAAGTATTTGAGCTTGGGTAGTTTTAGAAATATCAGTAGATCAACTGAGGGGATGCTTGCTTTCTCCATAGACAAGAATGTTTCAATGTTTGCAGACAATCAGCAACAGAGGGCATTTCATCCGATCAATGATAAAGTTTTGCCTGATTTTGGTCTTGTGTATGAATACAAGTTTTATCTGTTGTTTATATGTTTACTTATGTGCCCTCTTGATCATTATTATATTACCACCGTTTTTGCTGTTTCATCCTTTGGTTATAGAAAAGTTGGGCAACTTTTGTCACTCCTAATTCATAGTTTCTGCATGCATTGTCTTCTACTTTCACTTATGTCTAATTCAAGGTATTTAGATATTTTGTTATTTTGCTTCTTCTTCTTTACTTATGACCCTATACACTTAACATCCAGCATATTTAATGCTCCTTATTTTCAATCTCTTTGGGCGTTCATAGGCATTAGAGTGAATCCAAGTTAGTTTTGATTGTTGATAGGTAAAGGTGTGATGCTATCGTGTCTTCTTCTTTATTATCATTAATACACTATTTATGAGTTTTTAAGTTTACTCTCTTGTTCTTTATTTCTTTTACAAAACCATCATTTCTTGATATCAAATAATTTTTCATTGATGTTTCTTTCACTTTATAATTGCATAATTATCTCCAAATTCAACACAATAAATTCAAATTATGAAAAATAAAGAAATCAAAAAGCTAACCTTGCAATAAAAAGAGGAATTCCTTTGAGTTATCATTTTCTTGAATTAAATTCCCCCTCCAATCCTTTTCCCATAAACAAATCCTTCCTTGCAATTGCTACTAAGTATTGTCTATGCAATATCATACATAATCCAAATGTATATCTTATTTTTAAATGTATATCATATGCAATTTTTAAATGTATATCTTATTTTTGAGATATTATGCAATATCATAATCCAAATTTATGAATCATTAACAAAATTTGATAAATCTTAAAAATGGAATTAGTTTATTATAAGAGATAATATATTTTTTAAAAATTTTGAGGATACATGATCATAATAATTGTCACAAAAAAATTATATTTATCACCTAGTATATAAAAACAACTTCTTATAAAAATTATGATTAAAAACATGCCAAGAGCCGTTATATAGAAGTTCTACCAATGTATATATACTATTTTGGGATTAGGGAATTCAATGGTCATTCTTTTTAGATTAAAATATAGAAATGCATTAATCTCTAATAATTGTTCGACGAACGATTTGTTCCAATTACATGCTGTAGACGCGTGGCCATGTTCGTGTAAGCGCGCAACGCTTCCAGCGCCTTCCCGCGTGTCGTCGAATGGCCCCGTCATCCACTTTATCGATCGCTATATGTACTCTTCTCGTCTCATCGACAGAGCCAGCGCGAATAATGGCGGCGTCGAGAATAACGGTACGTTCTCTTTCTCTTATTGTGCTATACTTGTCTCGCTCTGTCTTTCCCGCTATGTTAAACATCTTTATGTGGGCCACTGAAGAACAACTGGCTGAGGACTGCGCTGAGAATGAACACGTCTGCAGCGGCTGCTGGAGTGGATCGGGGCAAGGGAGGGCCCAGCGGAGACTTCGTTCCGGTTTACGTGTCCTTGGGGTTGATCATGTTGTCCTTCTCGTTGGGGAGTTACACGGCGTGGGAGCATCTGGCGTATTCGCCGTCGGTGCGGCTGAACAAGAAACGACGAGAATCCTTGCCGGAAGTGGAGGACCCCGAAAGCGTGGCCAATGAAGCCAATCGCTTCGTCAAGAAGTCCATCTTCCGTAAGGTAGCTCACTTGCAGGGCTTGGACGACCGGCGCGCCGGCATCTCCGACCGCACGAGCTCTAAGGACCATTCCCACTTGTATCATTGATAGTATAAAACTCTCGATTGCAAATCTGGTATCCTCGTTGTTTTATTGCTGCTGTGACTTAACCCTGCTTGCGTGGAGCCGCTCAAATCTGTTGTTGTGGATCCGAACTTCTCTGATGAATGTAAATATCAATACCATCCTGTGTTTGGAATATGCCCACACCAGGAGATTAAATTGGAATTAATATAAAATTTGGTGAATATTTATTGGCCTAAAATTCAAAGTCTATAAATTGGTATTATATTATTTATTTATAAAAATTATAACTTATATAATTTAAAAAAAATGTTTATCAGTATCATTAAAAATAAACTATATACAAAGAATTTAATTATATGGAGATGTCATATAAGTTCATTAAAGATTTATTTATATATGATGGAAATTATTTGAGATTCACATAAAAATTACAAGTTATACACTCATTTATTATCACTTTGTTAAGAGTCTAAATCAAGTTGAGTCTAGGTTAGTATACAATTAACTAGATGTCTCACAAGAATTTTAAAGATTATTTGTTCTTAATATTGCCAATCTTAGGAGTAGAACATTTTCATGTTAGTAACTTAAAAATTTGTTTCCTAAAATTTCAAAATAAATCAAGCCAATATAATATTAGTACGCATGATTTGTTATTTAGAGCTTACTTGATCATGAATCACTTATGCTTAATCGAGTACAATCCTCTATATGTCAATTTTATACGATGTTCTCACAAAAAGTCCTTCACATTTATGTGTTCTTTCATTCTTTTGTATGATTTAAGATATCAATTAATGCATAAATTATATGAGCAAAAAATATTTGAATATTTTGTTTTTTTTTCTTGATAAACTAATTTTAAATTTCTTAGCCACATCTTGAACTCACGTGCCCAATGTGGTAAGGACATCAAAGTTTTTTCTAGGTTTTATATCATACTATTATTCCTTATTCTTCTGCAAACACTAAAAGGCATAAATGATCAACACTTTATGTACGAAAATAGGGATAAATTATGAAAAAATTATAAATCTAGATGTAAGATGTTTGTGCATGACACAAACAATATACTTTTATAAAGACTAAAGATCTTATCTCATTCAAGAACATATAATGTGCACTCAACACAATAATTGTTTTGTACATTATTAATTTAAAAAAAATGACATAAAAATTGTTTTATATGTTATACGATAAAAGTTTGACAACTCTCTCCATGGTTCCATGGTTATATTCATTGGATGAATATTTCTCTTGTTAAATAATCAAAAGAAACACTAAAGTATGTTGTAACAGCCCTAGTTTTCTCTTATTTGTATTTTTATATTTTTTATAGAAAGAGCTCTGTGAGACGAATCCAACGATGTTTAATTTATAATTTTCGGAGCTCTAATGCATAAGTTATGAATTTTTAAAGATTTGGGATAAATTTGTAACGTAGAGGATAAATCTGTAAATTTTAAATGTCGGCTTAGTTCAAATCCGATTGGCGGAGGATATATTTGCAAATATAAAATTTATAAGGGGTTTTATGCAAAAGAGCTGTTTTACGAGCCACCTGGCCGTTGCTTCGGGATAGTTTGACACGTATCTGCAGCGTTTATAAATGCTAATCGGGTGAATTACGTTTGCAAAAATTCGACTGCATGCGGCTGCAAGGAGAGATTCCGGAGTGCGAGGTTCTTCAACAGTGACTGCGGCGAGAATTCCTTAGGGACGAGATTTTGGCAGTCGCCGCCATACTCTTCGAGGAATTTCCGGCCTGCAACAGAGACGGCCGGCAAAGATACGCAAGGTAAGAAAAAATTTGCTTCGTCTTCGGGGTTGTGTAAGGGTTTTTTTTTCGGTGAGCGACGGAGATCGAGAGTGGTTGATTTGGCCGGCGGGAGACGCCGGAGGTCTCGAATTTTGCCGGCGAAAGGTTTCAGTTTCGCCGAACGCGAGAGAGAGAGAGAGAGAAAGGGCGGCGTGAACCGGTCCAGGCTTTGGACAAGGTTACGCTGCTGAACCGGATGACGAGCGCGCGCGGTCCAGCGCGCCGAGCACGCGCGGTCCAGCGCGCCGAGCACGCCCGGTCCAGCGCCGAGAGCGCGCGGTCCAGCGCTCCGAGCGGGCGGTCTAGCGACGGCGTAAGGAATTTGGGAATTTAGAAAACGCAGTTTTGGAAAGCTGTTTGGAAAAGCTTTTAGAAAGTTTTCTGCGCGGGTGGTTCAGCGACGGGCGCGGGCGGTCCAGCATAGACCGTGGCCGGTCCAGCGCCTTTTGGGATTTATTTTGGGGTGTGTTTGGGAAAGCTTTTAGAAAGCAATTTTTGACTAATAAGCATATTTAAATTAATTATTTTTTATTTTACGGGCTTGTAGGACATCAAGAAGAAACAGAAGTGAGTAAGACGGTTGGTACAACAAATCCAGGTAGATAATTTCCTAACCCTGTGATGTAGCATAATATTGTATGTTTTATATGGTTTTATTACTATCACATGGTGTTTTAAATATTGCATATGGTAAAGAAAAACATGATGTTTTTGTTGTTACTTATGCATTGGTATGATAATTAGAAAAAAGAAGAAATAACATGAAAAGAAAGAATATGATACAATATGCTAAAGAAAGAGATGAAACAATATGACATGAAAAGTCTTTTGATATGGCGTACTTGTTTGTACTTATAATTGGAAATGATAGTGAAAATGGATTCCCAGAGAACATTATCCTCACCACTAGGCCCAGCATGTGTTGCAGGGTATCGATCTTCGGATCAGATATCTACCTAGTGTTTATACCAGGCCCAGCGTGTGTCGCAGGGTATCAATCTTCGGATCAGATATCTGCCTGGTATTATATGCTATGACTCCATGATGATTTACACCAGGCCCAGCATGTGTTGCAGGGTATTGTACCATACCTGCCTGGTGGCACTAGGCCCAGCATGTGTTGCAGGGTATCGATCTTCGGATCAGATATCTGCTTAGTGTTATGTGTTTGGTTGGATGCCGGCTGGAGGTCATTTATTGATGATGATTGGATCCAGAGGATAATGCGTCAAAGGGAATTGGGCCCGATAACAACACACTATATAAGAAATTAACATTCTTTATGGTTTTCATTTGGCATTACCTTATATGTATGTATGACATTCATTTTTACTGTTAATGGTATTTGTTATGCCCTTTATTTTCTTGGTTAACTATGTGAATTTATCTACTGAGATTTATAAAATCTCATTTAGTGCTTACATCACAGGTCATGAAATCACTATACGAAGAGATGGGAATGGTACTGCTACAAAAGAACTCCTTTCACGAGATGTGTAAAACAAAAAGAGGTTTTTGTGTGATTATTATAAAAACATGTTCGTGTTATATATATTGCGAATTTTGGAGTGTGTGTTTGTCTTACCGTCGGGTCCCCACCTTTGATTTTTGGTTAGTTGTCCTCACTTGATGTAACAGCTAAGCAAATTTATGATAATATTGTTATATAATGGTACTTGGTTAGGTGGGGGCTTGACATATGTGCTAGGAGAACATTGCTAATTTTTCTAAGATAAATAATTTATAAATTGATTATTTCCTCTAGTATACATTATACATATTTTTAAATTATTTAATCAAGATAATTAAAAAATTATTATTAATTTATTTGTCTTAGAATACCAAATGTTCAAAAAATTATGGCAATAAGATGATAGCCACATGGTGTAACTTATGTAAGTATTTGGAATGTCAAAGTTATGTTAACAAACTTTAAGCATTCGGTTAGTACTTTTTAAGTGTGATTAGCATATTTTAAGTGTTTTGTTAGTTTGTTAGTATGTTTAGGAATTTAAATGTTTAAATAATTTTAAATTTTAAATTGAGAACAAACTTTAAATATTCGGAAGATTGGTTATTTTTTTTTGCTCTAAATTGATGTAATTGTTGCTTTGTGAATATGAATTTATGAATGAAAAGTTCATAGTTTTTGTCTTTCCCCTATTTAAGCTTTCTGCTGTCATTTACAATTTCTTCCTACACTTTTATTTCCATCAAAGTGGTATTAGAGCTAGAAGAAGAAGATCGAACGCTACAACATCGAAGGGAGAATAGTATAGGTATTTTTTTAAAGGGTGTTTTTAATTAAAATGTCTGGAATTGTGCAACAAATCATTCCGAGATTGACGAACGACAACTATGATAATTGGTGCATCCAATTTAAAGCTCTTCTTGGCTCGCAAGACCTTTGGGAGATTGTTATCGATGGCTTTGATGAATAAGATGCTATTGAAGCAGAGAAGAAACTGTTGAAAGAAAATAAAAAAAAAAGACAAAAAGGCATTGTTTTTTACATGTGGCTTGATGAGGCCACTTTTGAGAAAGTTGTAGAAACGACTACAAGAAAAGAAGTTTGGAATAAACTCAACACAATCTTCAAAGGTGTTGAACGTATGAAGCGTGTACGTCTTCAAATCCTTAGAGGTGATTTTAAGCAATCAAAGATGAATCAAAATGAGACTATCTCAGATTATGTCTCACGCTTAATTGCTATTGTGAATTTCATGAAAAGAAATGGAGAACAAATTGCCGATGTACTTGTCATCGAAAAGGTACTTCGTTCTTTAACTCTTATATTTGAGCATGTAGTAACAACAATTGATGAATCTAAAGATATATGTAGTTTATCTATTGAAGAGCTAATGGGTTCTTTACAAGTGCATAAGCAACAACTAAAGAAAAGGGCTGAAGTTGCACCTATTGATCAAGCATTAGAATCAAAATCGAATTTGAAAAAAGACAATACCTTGAAGAAAGAGAATTCAACTTCAAGGAGAAGAGGACGAGGTTCATATCGAGGACAAGGAAGAGGTCGTTTCCAAAATAGATCTCAATAGAAATTTAATCAATCTTACACTCAACACGGGCATGAAAGAAATAATGCTTCTCGAGATCAAGGAAAAGGTAGAAATATTGAATGTTACAATTGTCATAAGTTTGGTCATTATGTTTCTAATTATTGGCATAAAAATAATCAATCAAATTATGTTAAAACATCTCGAGAAGAGTCAATATCTTTATTGGTTGAAAAAGAAGGTAATAAAACAGAAGATGTATGGTTTCTTGATTCAAGAGCAAGCAATCATATGTGTGAAAAAAGACATCTATTTGATTCAATTGAAAATGTGTAAGCAAATGTGAGTCTTGGAGACCCATCAAAGTTGAAAGTTGAAGGCAAAGGTAATATAAAATTTTACAAAGAGAATAGGCTTCTAATTATTATTTCAAATGCATATTTTATTCCTGATATGAGAAGTAATATTCTTAGTCTTGAACAATTGATTGAGAAAGGACATATTATACATATGGAAAATAACTATCTTCTTTTGCAAGATTCAAAAGGAAGGAATATTACTAAAATAAAAATGTCGATAAATCGTATGTTTCCTCTTCAATTAAAGTCAACAAGTGAAGTTTGTTATCTTGGACATCTTTTCAATGATTCTTTGAAATGGCATCTAAGGTATGGTCACCTTAACTTTGGAGGTTTGAAATTATTGGCAAGGAAGGAATGGTGAAAAGTCTTCATTTACTGGATGATCCAAATCATATATATGAAGCTTGTATACTTGAAAAGCAACATCGTCTACCATTTCAAAAGAATAATACTTGGAGACCTAAAAGACCATTGCAGCTTATTCATACAGATATTTGTGGTCTATTGGTGCCATTATCTAATGGAGGTAACAAGTATTTTATTACTTTCATAGATGATTTTAGTAGAAAAATATGGATATGTTTTATTAAGAAAAAATCTATTACTATATCTATATTTAAAGAGTTCAAATACAATGTTGAAAAAGAGACTGGGCTATTCATTCAAAGCCTTAGATCTGATAAAGGTGGTGAGTACACTTCAAGTAAATTTATTCAATTATGTAAGCAAGAAGACATATGACATCAACTTACCACAAGTTATACTCCATAATAAAATGGAGTGGCTGAAAAAAGGAATCGTATTATCCTTGATATGACAATGACAATAATGAGAGAGAGGAATATGTCAAAAGAATTTTGGCAGAAGCAATTGCATGTTCAACATATTCGTTGAATCGATGTCCTACTAAGGTTGTGCATTATATGACTCCACAAGAAGCTTGGAGTGGATATATATCAAGTGTTTCTCATCTTCGAATATTTGGTTGCATTGCATATGCACATGTATCTAATAAATTAAAGAAGAAACTAGATGATAAAAGTGAAAAATACATATTCATTGAGTACAGTGAGGAGTCAAAAGCATACAAACTCTACAATCCTTCGACCAAAAAGGTGTTTATTAGTCGTGATGTTGTGTTTGTAGAAGAAGATACTTGAACGTGGAAGGAAGAGAAGAATGATAAAACTATCACACTTAGGCAAGAAGAAGAAATTCATAATCAACAAACATATGATTTGAATTCTCCAATAACCTCTCCCTCAATAACAACTATTATGCAAAAGACAGCACATCCTATTGACTCAAGCAGAAAGATGAAAAGTCTACAAGAGATATATAGGCAAACTTTTGAGTATTCTAACCTATTCTGTTATTTTGCTGATAATGAACTTATTTCTTTTGATTAAACAGTGCAGGATATATATTGGCAAAAGGCTATAGATGAAAAAATAATATCTATAGAAAAAAATAATACATGGGAATTGGTTGATCTTCCTCTTCAAAAGAAACTCATAAGGGTAAAATGGATTTACAAGATCAAGCATAAAATAGATGAAATAGTGGATAGATACAGGGCAAGACTTTGGACAAAAGGCTTTAAGCAAAAATATGGTATAGACTACAATGAGGTATTTGCCCAAGTTGCTCGATTTGATATAATGAAGTTGATTTTAGCACTTGCAACACATCATGGATGGAAGGTATGTCAACTTGATGTTAAATCTGTATTTTTTAATAAAGTTTTAGAAGAAGAAGTTTATATTAATCAACATGAAGGTTATAAAATTATGATTGATCCATATAAAGTCTATCGTTTGAAAAAGGTTTTATATAGATTGAAACAAACACCAAGAACATGGAATACCAAGATTGATGGATATCTTCAACAACAATGATTCTAAAAATGTCCATTTGAGCATGCACTTTATATTAAGACAACCCAAAATAATATTCTTATAGTTTGTCTTTATGTAGATGATGTGCTTTATACAGGAAATTTTTTTGAATTATTTCAAGAATTCAAAAGAACTATGCAGCATGAATTTGAAATGACAGATAATGGTGAAATGTCATACTTCCTTGGTTTGGAAGTAACGCAAATGACAAATAGAATCCAAATCTCTAAAAGAAGATATGCTACTAAACTTCTAAAGAAGTTTAAAATAAAAGATTATACATCAGTGGCAACACCACTTGATGTGAGAATAAAAATAAATAGAGAAAGAGAAGGAAAAGATATTGACTCTACTTTGTTTAAAATCCTTGCAGGTAGTCTACGTTACCTCACTATCACAAGACTTGATATTCTACAGTATGTTGGACTAATTAGTCGATATATGGAAAATCCTAAGAAAACAAATTGGATGGTTGTAAAAAGAATACTAAGGTATATTAAAGGAACACTTGATTATTGTTTGTATTTCACTAACCAAAGTAGGACAGATTTATGTGGCTACTCTTATGGTGACTGGGGAGGTGATATAGATGAAAGGAAGAGTACAATTGCTTATTATTTCTTCTTAGGATCATCAGTATTTAGGTGGAGATCAACTAAATAAGATGTCATTGCTCTTTCATCTTGTGAAGCACAGTATATTACAGCTTCATCAACAGTTTGTGAAGTAATTTGGTTACAAAATTTACTATAAGAGTTACAACATCAACAAAAAGAGTCAACAACTATATTTATTGATAATATATCAACCATTAAATTAGAAACAAAAAAATCCAGTTCAAAATGGGAGAAGCAAGCATATCGAGACAAGGTATCATTTTCTTCATGATCATATCAACAAGAAGACTATAAGTATGGTACATTGTAGTACTGAAGAACAAGTGGCTGATATTTTTACTAAATCGTTTAGAGTGGAGAAGTTTGAAGCATTACAAAAATAATTAGGGTTGAAGATACTTCAAGTTTGAGGGGGAGTAATGTTAGTAAACTTTAAGCATTTGGTTAGCACTTTTTAAGTGTGGTAAGCATATTTTAATTGTTTCGTTAGTTTGTTAGCATTTTTAGGAATTTAAATGTTTAAATAATTTTAAATTTTAAATTAGGAACAAACTTTCGAATTAGGAGCAAATATTTGAGAGACTGGTTATTTTTTTAGCTATAAATTGATGTAATTGTTGCTTTGTGAATATATGAATTCATGAATGAAAAGTTCATAGTTTTTGTCTTCCCCCTGCTTAAGCTTTCTGTTGCCATTTTCGAATTTCTCCCTATACTTTTATTTCCATCAAGTTAACCTATAATAATAATAATTTTCAAATAAGTTTTTATAAGACAATCCTAATAATATATTATGTGTTTAAAAAATTAACCTAAATCAAACTAGATGATAAAGCAACAAACCTAAAACATCAACAATTACATATAAGGCAAATAATCATGAGTATCAAACGACTAAAAACTAACTACAATTGATAAGAATTATTGTAGATACTAGGATGATGATCAAATAATTAACTGCAACAGAACAAACAAAATTAAAATAATAAACTTGTGTTCATTTTGACAACATAACTAAGAGGGCGGAGCCTACAATACCTTAGTGAGTTGCATGAGGCATAGACTATCGAAAAGTGTTTAGTGGTGTGGCTAAAAAAGAATGGTGTTGTGATAGTGTGGAGAAGGAAAATAAAAGAAGAAAAAGAAAGAAACAATTAGATAGGCAAGTTGGAGGGAGGATTGATGCCAAGCTATAAGATCTTAATAATGAGGGCATAATGAAAAGAGGGGAAAGAAGAGAGAAATATAGAGATATGAGATGAGAGAGAGAGAGAGAGAAAGGGAAAAGGAGGCAATGAATATAAGGAAAGAAAGGCTAATTAGACGCAAAGTCAAGATTGATGATATGGAAAAAATGATGGGTAGAGAGAGAGAGAGAAAAAATAAGAGAGAGAGAGAGAGAGATGAAAAAAAGAGACAAAAACAAGAGAATGAATGGCCAATGATGATTCATCTATTAGAGGTGATGGTATCAACATTAGGTTTGTGGAAAGAAGTGGAAATAGTTGAACCATGATTATTACTATTATTATTAAATATACAATAGTCACGATTTATGTCATAATCGTAGTTATTTATTTAAGTTTTTAGTGATATAAACAACTGGTTTGTATAATAGTTGGCTTAAATTTTGAGGCAAAATTTTTTTTTCTAATTAGTGATGCCTTTCATCCCTTTTTTGTATGTATTTGTTGCCTCTTGAATCTAATTGCATAGTTTTGGTTCATCATGTCAAGAAATTAAGTTAGCATGACAATAAATAATCATATAATAGGTGTTCAAAGTTGAGCTTTAGAAGACCAATCATGGCTAAATTTGCATGGTAAAGATTATTGGAATAACATTTCACCAAAAGTAATCAAACAAAGTGAGGAAGCTATTTGAGGGAAAGAGAAAAAACAATAAAAAGAAGGGGGTGTAGTGGAGTTGATTGACATGAACATTGCCTAAGGGTAGACAATGAGAGTTTTGTTAATGCCAAACTGGTTGTGGGCAAAGAGCACCATGCCATTTAAGAGACTTATTACAAGGCAAAAACAAAGAATGAGAAGTGCAACATTAAAAACTGTTCGAGATTTCGATATGATGAGAGCAATAATAGTAGAAGAAAATAATATATATAAACTCTAAATTTAGGTGATTTGATTTAAATTAAGCTTAAGTTTACAAAAAATGAATAACGAACTACTATAGTAATAATACAAAGGATCAAAGAATATAAAGAGCGATTATTTAATGATATTAAAAGAAAGAAATCATTAAATAAGAAAATACTTGATCTCGATAATTTGATATTAAACAATTCTTAGTTAATTTTAAAGTGGAATAACATGAGGATGAATAAACTTATATTAAAAAAAGAGAGAATAATTCTAAATTTTATATATGATTAAAGGGATGAATAATCCTTCTAATAACTAATCATTTTACATTATTCTAATAAAAACATGTGCTATGCATTATTTTTTAGAAAACAAAATAAAATGAGATTTTATGTTTGTCACAAAGTGATGATAGGTAAAGGCAAATTTTAATTTAAATTCAATAGATGTACATTAAAAATAAATACTATGATAAAACTATTAAATTACAAATAATACACATATAATTAAAATATTTTAAGCAGCAATTCAATTTATGTTTTTTTTTTTTTTTTTTGTAATAGTTATAATTTTTTAAAATTTTTTAGTAATGATTGGATAGCTTTATCATGAAAGATATAATGGACATCACCTTCTAAAAAAAGTAAAGTTAGAATGACAAATAGACAAAAATTTAAATTTAAATTCCATGATTTAGATAAAAAATTTGATTAGCATGATTTAATTTATGAATAACATTAATGTTGTTCTTATCCTGTAAAGCTTCGTATGTTCTCAATGTGGTCCAAACGATTCAAGTGCAAATTTAGTGGATGCCAAACTCTTTTTGTGTATGCACGCATCCACTTTTGAGTTCTTTCCACGGGAGAAATAAAAGGTAACGTCCCAACTCAAGTTGTTCAATGATGAGGACAAACGAGATATAAAGTAAATCGCCGCGGCAAAGATGGAAGCAACTCCGTGGGACCCTGGCAAGATCCAAACTTTATAATATAACGATATAATAAACGATTCAAGAGACTAATTCAAAAGGTAGCTCTGATCTCTGACGGGGCCCAAAGGGTGCTTATTTAGTTAAAAAAGCTTGCTCAGCATGCGCCACAGTCGTCCAGCTGGCATTGAGCATTAAGCTGCCGGTAAAACCTTCGGATGAACTCCTCCGCACGATCGTCAACTTCATCCTCCGCCCGATTGTCCGGCGCAGGAGTATTGCAGGTGGACCATAGATCCACGGCACAGCACGGGGACTCGTCCCGGTCACCTTCTGCGGCTGCGCTACCGATGCAGGAAAAGTAGATGTGGCGACGTAACTTGGATTTCAGGTTGAGGAACACCGGGTGGGGAGTATCGCTGCAGGAAAACTCGTACTCACATGCATGCATGCCGTGAGGAATCTGGAATTCAAACGGTGCACGAGTTGACTTGCCAGGAAGGATGAGCTTTCCTGCAGATCTCTTGATCATCAGCTGAATCTCCATGGAGATAACTTTTCTCTTGGAGAGAAGTCCCTTCCTCATCATGAAGTAGACTGCCCTCAAGTAGTTCCATGTCTGGCTGTAACTGTTCACGTTTGGCCGCGATTGCATCTCCATGGCTGTTGCTATCTCGGAGAGTGAGGGGTTTTGCCGTATTTATAGATATGGCCCGCAGGTTGAACAAAATAAAATAAAGCAGAGGGACGCATGGATCAAGTTTAATTATTAAGAAGCTAAGGATAATTATAAGGCCGAAAAAAGGAAAAGGCTTAGTCGCGAAGGAAAAGAAAAGAACGCTGGTGGGCCACGACTATACTGGCTTTTGTTCCTTTTGAGATCTGACTTGTCATATAGCAAACAACTATGGATAAAAAGGGAAGAAGGAAACCAAGGAAAATTTACCTGAGAATTCATTTATGTAGTTGTGAAGGACTTCATCTCTATCGTATAATGTATTAACTGGTCGCTTTCTCTCTTCGATCGGACCTCCCTTTCGAAAGGGCAGGCGGGCTTTTTATCCAATCCAAGTTTCGATCTTTTCTAAAAAGCGCAGTTGTTTCACTATGGAGTTTATGTGATGGGGAGTTTCGAGCGTGAAGAGAGAAAGAACTCTGCCCACTAATTAAAAAGCTCTGCTTTCCGTAGCTGGAGCGCGCTGAATCTTTTCAACTAAAGCAAACTCTTCCGCTATTTTTCTGCCCTGCTACTCTGCGTGAATGCGGAGAATGGGAGTCGATGTTCCTCAAAAAGACGAAAATGGTGGACCCCTTAATCCTCTCTTGGACGCTTTAGTTTAGGTAGCCTCTTCTTTTCTCAAGCACATGATCGATGGTTTATGCCACATTCATTTTACGTACTAATAATGGGTTAGAGTTTTGTTCTAATAAATTTAATAAATTTTATAGAAAAGAAAACATAATTAAGTATAGAACTTGTGCATGAGCTCCTCGACGAAATGATGTCTTTAACAGATATAATTGAACCATTTTAAAGAAGGTTAGATGCATATTATTTATTATAGGTCTTTCAAAGTCATTGCAAACAGAAGCACGTTTCATAATC
This sequence comes from Vanilla planifolia, assembly GCA_023846275.1. Lineage (NCBI taxonomy): Eukaryota > Viridiplantae > Streptophyta > Magnoliopsida > Asparagales > Orchidaceae > Vanilla > Vanilla planifolia. Next base: position 41,640,140 of record CM043867.1, on the reverse strand, counting down.
TATCATCTGATTAATATTTCCTCTCACATAAACCCTAAACATGAAGATGCCTGAATAGATTTGATCAAGTAATCCTTCTGATTATTCTAAGTTAATGGTTTTTGGATGTGTTGTTTACTCTCATTATAGAGAAGAGAAATTAGACTCTAAGTCTAAGAAACGTGTCTTTCTTGATTATGCCTGAGAAGGAGGAACAAAAGGTTACAAACTTTGGTGTCTTTCTAAATCAAAATTAATAATTAGTAGAGATGATCTATTTGATAAATGGACTATTTTAAAAGTTTCTATACAGTTTGTTATCGTTCATAATGCTACTATGAGTAATAATTCAAATGGTGTAGAAATAAAGATTCGTTCAAATGACTTACAAGAAGATACACAAGTTGATGAAGATGATCGGACCTCATAAGAAAGACAATCATATAATATGAGAAGTGATTAAAAAAGAAGGGTGATGAGACCTCCAAAGAGATATATAGATGCTGATTTGATTGCATATACTTTGTCTATGACTCGAGACATGAGTTTAAGTAGTGAGCCTTGTACTTATTCAAAGGCAACTACTTGTGAAAACTTAAAAGATTGGTCATTGGATATAAAGGAAGAGATTGAGTCCTAAGAATAAAACTTGAGATTTCACAAAGCTTCTAACCAGTGAGAAGGCCATTAAATACAAGTGAGTGTTTAAGAAAAAGTTTGATATTCTAAGTGTTAAGAAAGATTGGTTCAAGGTTAGGCTTTTAACCAAGTGATACAACCATGTTAAAGTTATTGAATTTAATGATGTCTCTGCATCTGTGGTAAAGCACACATCCATTTGAATTTTGCTTAGTAGTTTGATGTATGCGATGATTTTACTCGTCCTAATTTGGCATATGCTATTAGTTTTATCAGTAAGTACATAATTGATCTAGGCAAATAGCATTCAGAAACTGTTAGATAGATTTTGAGATACTCATGTAGCATTATTGACACTTATTTATATTTTGGATAATATCTTTCAAGACTAAATGTTTATGTTCACTCAGAATATGGAGGTGACTATGATACAAGGTCTCTCATAGGGTATGTATTTACTATTTGGGTTGTGTTATTAGTTGAATATCAATTTTATATAGTACATTTGTATTGTCCACTACTGTGACAAAATATATGACAATCATTGATGCTGTGGAGAAAGTTATCTGGATATGAAGTCTATTCCAAAAGCTGAGATTGGTGGAGTGATCACCATATTTGTGATAATTAAAGTGTTGTATGCTTGTCTATGGATCAAATGCTTCATGAAAGGACAAAGCATATTAATATTCTGTATCATTTAAAAAATCAGCATTATAAAGAACTCCATTGACATGATGACAAATGCACTTATACCAACCAAGTTCAAACTTTGTTTGGACTTGGTTAATGTCATGTGATCATGGAGAAACCTTTTCAAAAGCCAAGCTTTGCATTGCTTTAGTTGACTTTAATTCAGAAGATAATTTAAGTCAAGATAAAGATTTTTTGATATTGTCTTGAATCTTAACTTTGAAAATTGAAAATAAAGTATATCCTAAAATATGCAATCAAACACGATGGATAAGATAACTATCATTGGAATAAATAAAGAAATGGATGTTATGATGACATATTTGTAATTTCATTTTCTTAATGTTTTACCTTAAATCTATTTTTATATATGCTATGTTGGTTAAAGATTTTGTAGCTATTTTTTTAGACCATTTTAAGGGCATTTTCCTTCCTCCTCTAAAACTCTATTTTAATAATCTATTATAATTAATTTCTTTGCTCATGCTCTCCTATAGTTTTCTTTATTTTGTTTTTTCATGTAAATATCTGTAGTATTTAGATTTGAAATACCTTTTGGTGTTTAACTCCGCACTAACTCAAAGTCAAGAATAGTTCCCCACAATACTTTGATAGACAATTGTTTCCTCTTTGCAAAGCCTTTTGGCATTCAACTCTGTACACGAATTACCCAAAATCTTTAATCTTTTAGATGCCTATATAAGAAAAAATGTTGCCCAAAGGGGAATGTAAACCATTATGTAGAAATGCTTTGTGTCTTCCTATTGTTTTCTATGAACTTATTTGTCTATTGTGTCATCTATAATGGTTGTTTGCTGTAATCAAAATAAAATTTTCAAATGATTCGTTAACCCCTTTCAAGTTCTCAAAATAATCTTTAATAGTGTGGTCGTGATTTTCCCAAATTTAGGTTCATATGTGTAAATTGTCAGACATCTTTTCTTCATGTGATTTTTTTTTATTTATTTTCTATGTGGATGCATTGTTTTATCATTATCTTTAATCTTATATTATGTGTTGTATTGTTGGGGGTGACTAGTAAATTGGTAGTAATAATTGAATTGCAGAAGTTAACCTTTACATGTATCTCGAACGACTTGCATGCAGGCGAAGCAGCCAGGCATCTCATTCATTGAACTTAGTCATCATATGGAAAATTTCAATATATTCTTTGGGCCCTTAATTGAAAAAAAAAAAAGCCGGGAATTTATAAATTGCAACCGTATGTCTATTCGTTAAAAAAAATTGAAGGCATATTAATTGGAAGTTAAAAGTGTACAGAGATGGGTAAAATGACACATTAAATTAAATGCAACGTAATGATCTGATCACTTATTGAATTAGTGTAGACTTTGGAGCCTTTAATGGTTTTCATAATGGTTGAGAACAATCGACCATGGCTTAGCTGCATTCATGTGCAATGTTGGCCAACTAGGTGTTTGACAAGCATTGCAACAATGCTTTTCGACTGTCCTGAACGCAGCATGCGAAATACAATCACACTGAATTAAGATGCGACAATCGGGTTATTTTCAACTCCCTGTGGTTAACCCGATTAAAGCTATGGGTAAATTTCTTCTTTTATCAATCTGTTGTTGCCATGTTCTAATATCTTCAATGAATCAAATATATGAAAATTTGGAGTGAAATGTGAAGGCATCAATCCCTGTGCATTTGAAGATCATTAATCGACTCTCTTCAACATATCCAATATCATCTCCTTGTCTAGCCTATTTGATGTTATGTTGCAGTGCTGTCAACGGTTATACTCTATGCTAAAGGAAATGTCAGTAGATGGATGACCCTGCTTCAAAATTAGGTTGCAGGCCGCTTCGTCTTGTCGATATATTTCAGATGCTCGTTGGTTCTCAATCACATGGGAGGTCCCACAGTTTAGCTGTATTGTACTGATTAGAGCTCGAAAATCATCTTTGGAACAGAAACTACACAACTCCTGCTAATGGCGATTCAACAGTTTGTATACATGGGATGATTGTTTTGGTTGCGTTCGTCGGTCCTGATGTCCAAAAGTTGAACCAACTGGCCCCACGATTCCTGAGCGGTAGAAGCAGAGAAATAGTTGGTGATAGCTGGAAGAAAGCAGGCACAAGCTTCATAGGCTGAAAAAAAAAAATGACGAATGGGCATAGGCAGATTGCCCTTCCTCGGCTATATAAACGTCCAAATTTCTGTTTTGATTACGTTCTACAACGATTCACTCTTCATTTCCTCGGCAGAGATGCGGTCTTCCCCTGTTTGTTTAAGCACCTGTTTCTTGGCATTGTTCTTGGCGGCTGCCTTGGCCGCCCAGCCGAGAAAGCCCATCGATGTTCCTTTCCAGAAGAACTACGTGCCTAGTTGGGCTGGAGACCATATCAAGTACTTTAATGACGGCAATGAAATCCAACTCTACTTGGACAAATACACAGGTTACTCTTCGACAGCCTCCATCCTCATCCTGCTCACACTTGTCTTAACATTTTTGTGTGGTCTTCTCAGGCACTGGGTTTCAGTCCAAAGGTTCCTATTTGTTTGGGCACTTCAGCATGCAAATGAAGCTCGTTCCAGGGGATTCTGCGGGCACTGTGACTGCGTTTTACGTAAGCTTTCTTTCTTCGCTTGGGTGAAACAAAAATTGCTCTCTTGTCAAACTAACTAATAAAGCTGTCGATGCTCTGTTTCCTTGAATTGTATAGCTCTCCTCCCAAAACTCGGAGCATGATGAGATCGATTTCGAGTTTTTGGGTAACAGAACTGGGCAGCCCTACATACTGCAGACAAATGTGTTCACCGGTGGAAAAGGAGACAGAGAGCAGAGGAATTACCTCTGGTTTGATCCTACCTTAGGATACCATGAATATTCAATCTTCTGGAACTCGTACCTGCTTCTGTAAGTCCAAATCTTACTTTCTTTCTATTTAAAGAAAACAATGCACATGCTTCATTCAACGCCTACAAGAGCCATCTGCAAAAACCCACCATTTCTTTTAGGGAAAGCTCCCCTCCCATGCGTTCAAACCACCCTTCACCGTCAAGCACTGTTAATTTCCAGGGCAGCACGACCCTGTTTCCTTGTGCCCTTTTTATGCAAGGCGATGTGAAGGTGTAGGAAAAGTGTTTTATGTTGCACGAAACGATAGAAAGTTAAACTTCATGATTTCATTTTACAGCCTAGATTAAAAAATAACAAAACAAAATGATGTCTCGGCGTGAAATTTTTATAGAGTTGATGATGCCGAACGCAGGTTCCTTGTGGATAATGTACCCATCAGGGTGTTCAAGAACAACAAGGACCTTGGTGTGCGATTCCCCTTCAACCAGCCTATGAAGATCTACTCGAGTCTTTGGAACGCCGACGACTGGGCGACAAGGGGCGGTCTCGAGAAGACCAACTGGATCAATGCCCCCTTTATCGCCTCATACCGGAGCTTTCACATCGACGGATGCGAGACGTCGGTGGAGGCCAAGTTTTGCGCCACACAGGGACGACGATGGTGGGACCAGAAGGAGTTCCAGGATCTCGACGACGCCCAATACCGCCAACTTGCGTGGGTTCATCAAAAGTACATCATTTACAACTATTGTAGTGATCGTTCCCGCTACCCGACCGTGCCGCAGGAATGTTCCCGGAATAAAGACGTGTGATCGTTGCGGTAGCTGCTTGTGTTAGTCTACTTGTATATGTGACGTGCGTTTTGGCGTAGCAACGGACGTTAAGAAGAGCCATTTGTGTGTTGGTAGTACCGTATGGTTATTATGTTGAAGAATAATTTAATTATTCGTCTTTTATGTTGCAGCGTTTAGATTCGCCAGCTCTACGGTAAAATAAAAAATAAAAAATAAAAAATAACTATAAAGCTGATTGAATTCCAACTTATGAACTTCAGCTATAATTTGGCGCGCATTTTAAATTGTTATCATACGGCAGTGATCACATATCACTTGTCGCAGTTATTTTTTGCTGATTACTTCTTTTAGGAAAATAAAAACAATACACTCAAACAATTTATACAAAAGAAAAAAAAAAGCAAACTTTCACTATGAAAAACTTGATTATTATATCAAATTTTATTATATTATTTTCACATTCATAATAACATGTTCACTTTTATAGCTTGTCGTGTTATTATTGTCAAGCATAGTCTAATGTTAATATTATATTGTGATTTGTTGTGCCTTTTATCCATATTATATATGTTGAGAATGTTATAAAATGATCTACAATGTGTAAGAGATTATTGATCTTATTTTGATGATAACAAACAAAATTATGTTGTTTCTTCCATCCAATTAGAGGAGTGGTTATAGGTGTTTATTCTTTATTTATTTTTTGTTATAAGTTTTACGTGATTAAAAGTAGCTTGTTGTATGACAATGCTATGTGGATAATGAAAAGAATTTTTTTTTTATTGCTTGTATTATTTGAATTTTTCTTGAAGGAGGTTTGATATTTGTAAATAAAATGTTTTCATGATATATGACCCACGAGTATAAGTACGGCCAAATGGTTTAACATAATGATAATTGTTCGTAATCATCATTAATTTCAACATTTATTGCAAACCAATGTTTTTGTTCATTTATAGTTTTTATTGTTTACTCAAGTATATGACCAACAAAATTAGTGAAATCAGATCTCATACAATGTATTAACTAAATGTTGTAAATTTTCTTTCATTAAAATGCTGATCTTTCGTATTTAAATCATAGGTTAATCAATTCAGAACATTAACATTACTAATCAGAGTTTGTATTTTTTTCCTTTATAATCAGCAAAGTAGCACAAATACCTTTAAATTGAGGAGTTATTATACATTTTATATATCAAATATTTTCATATTGAAAACTTTTATAAATCAATAAAAATATCAGAATTTATAGAATTTATTTAGATGTTAGATTATAACCAAATATTTCATTTCTCATATGTTTTTGTTCCCACAAAGTTACCTTTACGAGCTATCTATGCAGTCCATCAGAGTATTAAACATTGGAAGAAATCAAATTGCTTTTAACTTAAACAATATCCAGAAATGGTTCGAAGATGAGAAAATAAATTAGTGTAGACAAAGTCATTATATTGGTTGGCATATACAGTCCACATGAACGTCCCAAACATCCGAGTGTCTCCATCGAACGAAGCTGGATGCAAAGGAAATGGCTAAGTCAATATAAAGTGTGAAAAAGGACTAGCAACATGTGATGAGAAAGAAAGGAGGGCCAATTGTCGACATTTTGTTCTTCAAAGAGCTGAACGTGCGCTGCTTGACCAAGAAACTTGGTGCCAAGTACAGACATTCCAATTAAGCAAACTGATGCATAATTTCCGGCGGGGTATTTCCATAATCACCTCATTTGCCAAACGAATTTTTTTAATAAAGAAGATAGCAAGTTATAGTCGTTAAAATGTATTCACTTGATGTACCATCATGTCAATAGTTAAAGAAAGGGAATTTAAAAAAAAATAAAAAAGATTTTGATTGAGTTTTTTTGGGAAGGAAAGGACGGTAGCTGGTCCTGAAAGGGGTGACGTCCTGGTATATGGCCCATACAATGACTACAGGCCTAAAGATACAGGCAGGCAACAACTGTGGAAAGCTGCGATCAAGTAATTAAACCGTAAGGTTGACGTCTGACCCGCGTCCCCGTCCGACAAAACACCATCCCATTCGCATCTCTCGCGGGACAATTCACACCGGCACACACATGTGAAGCCACCCATTTCAAACATGGACAGCGTGTATTAATAAGTAAACAAAAGGTGATGAATCGGACACTAACAAGGACCAACCGTGCATGATAAAGAAAAACACTACACCACATCTACGGCAAGACTCAGCGGGACGATGGTGACAAATTAAGGCCATTGGCATCATGATCAGTCCATGCCACGACCTGCGGCCCCTGCTCCAACCGAGCTCGTGCAGCGCCAGCGAAGGCACAGAGGGTATCATCATTGTGACCTGGACCTTTTACCTGCTCTCATTTTCCTTTTATCGGGAAGGAACCATTTGAGCTTTATCAGTGGAAAAGATGCAGGCAGCCGGTGGTTACCCTTCGCGTTTTCCTCGTTTGACCAATGGTCCAACCGTGAAGTCTCCATTGTAGAGGTGTACATGTACGTCAATCGTGCATTTTCTATGTTAAAAATGCGCGTATGCATTAGAAGATGAGACGGGAGGAATCCAAAGGTCCCAACCTGAAAGCTACTGGGACATGTTTCCGAGTCGAGCAGTGGAACCGCGACGTGCAACCCCACAACGAACGGGTCCGCATCCCGCGACGAGCGGGTGACCCCATGGGAAACAGCACGCGGTACAACCATTAGCGGCCTTCTTTTCAAGCGATGGCGCGCATCGCGATTCACGAGGAAACTACCGCCCTTTATTTGCCATCTTTTTCGGGCCTCCGGATTTCAACTTCTTCAACACGCTCCTTTGAAAAATGCGAAAAAGATAAATAAATAACGCACGGTGGAAAGTGCAAACTTAGAAAATAAATATTTTACAAAAATAGGCATTCCTTCGAAAGAGTTGTTTGCAAAATCAGTTTAAATTCCGTTTTTTAAATATTTTATTTTAATTATCTTATAAAACTCTTGTTTCTGAAAAAAAAATCCAAGCTTTTCTCGATGCTTCTAAAACTTATTGTAATATGTCAATTATGTATATCTACTTTATACAATAATCAATAAATATGTTATATTATAATTCTATGATAATCGCAATTCTTAATCATAAAATTTCTTTTAATCATATAAAGATAACAAAAATGATCAAAATTTGTGTAACATTAAGTCATGTAAGAAGACTAGTTAGTTAGAAAAGCTAATATATTTGTGATTTTTGAGCATCTTAGTTGGTTAGATAATATTTCAAATATTAGTCATTTGATAAAATACTAACAAACGATTATCAAAAAATTATCAGAGTTAATTGAAAGTATACTGAGAAGTTTAATCAGTAAATTAATTATTATTCAAAGATTTGATTAAATCATTAATGTCTATCATAATTGAAAGACTTCATGATTTTAAAATACTTATCTTTTATTAAAATATCGTTATATTATCAAAGATCATGATTATCAAAAATCTCATTTTGAAATCTAACTTAATATTCAACTTAAATATATGAAACATATTTCAAAATATAATAAATATTGAAGGTATCACAAATAAAGTTATATATGTCATTAACATGGTAATGAAAGTAACCTGCTCTCCAAACAACGATAAAATATTGGAGAATCGTTGGAAGCGGCAAACATAAATGTCTTTTAGTGTTGTCCCGAGTAATTTTAAGAAGTTTATTTACAACTTACTTAGCTTCGGCATTGTTGTGATAATGAAATAATTTCAAATGTTAACGGAGGGAGCAGGTCGATGCGTGCCTTGCGCGCAGTTCCTTCCCCCGTGTCGCGCTAGCGAGCGGTGACCCACCATGCATTAATTGGAATTCATTGTTTCGTTTTCCACCCCGTCAAAGATCCAAAATCCAAATGCTCCTTACCTTTTTCCATGTGCAGACAGACAACCACACCTCTTTTCTTCAAGTTAAAAAAACAAATGCAAGAGACCTGTGAACATCACATTTCACAACGCCAACAAATCGAGCAGCGTATTAAAAAATAATAATAATAAATAGACGAAGCCACGACTCATTAAAGAAACACAGCATACTTTTTCCCACCATAATCGGATGGATACAAATAAATAAATTAAGAAATCCAGTATATATATATATATAAAAGCTGTGTGTCTGCCATCCGACGTGTAATTGCCTCCTCTCTTTCTACTCGGCTCAGTCTTTCACGCCCTCATCAACGGAAACGCGCGCCAAAACAGGCGCAACGCCACCACGATCCGCGAAATCTCAGAAAGCGTGGCGCGGCCGCATATTTGCTGCAAGAAACGCCCAACAAAAGATGGCAATTGATGCTCGACATCGATCCAACGCCTTCTTCACTGGATTTCCGTTCTAGTAGGTGAGGTGTCGACATTCCATACCATTTTTCTTCCCATTTGTACCGCCATTGCTTTCCGCTTCATCTCCTCTTTCATTCCCAACCCTTTCCACGCCATCCTCTCATTTCTCCTTCATCTTCGGCAGTGTTCTTCAAGGCCGCAATATGTTGCAGAGCATAGACAAACACGTCGGCCCTCTTCTACCTCCTCTGTGCCAGTCAATATTCCTCGGCGACGATCGGAGTCACTTCGTGGAGTTTCCCAACGCCACCGTGCTGAGTATGGATAATCCACATAGCAAGCTTACCTGCAATGTCCCTGGATGCCGGAAGCGTAGGCGGGACGATTCCTCCCCATCGCTGCTGCCTCAGCCGCTCCGCGTCCCAGATCCAGCACTTGTGGTCAATACTGGAAACGGAAGTGCAGTGTCATCTGCCTCTTTAAGGCTGTTCGAATCTGCAGAGACGTCCACAAGTGGTCGGCAATTCAATGCTATCACGCAACAGGTTTTTGCTCAAGTATGCTATCAGAATTTAGAGATCGATACTTTCATCCGTCATCAGGTACTTGCGATCTTCCACCTTCTTGACATTTTTTTATACTGATGTCCCTACGTATTGTTGCTGAAACTTTTTGAGCCTCAAAACAGAATGAGAGGCTTCGATTAGGACTTGATGCGGTCAAGAAGAAGCACTTGAAATCGCTTTTCTCAATCTTAGAGGTGATCGTGGCGAAGCGTCTGATGGAGAAAGAATCCGAGTTGCAGATCACCAACATGAAAAATGCTGAGCTGGAGGAGAGGATCCGTCTGATGGATGCCGAGAGACAGATCTGGTTTAATCACGCTAAAAAGAACGAGGTGGTGGTCTCCAGTCTCCGGTCGAGCCTCGAACAAATTCTGCATCAGAAAGACAAGGCGGAGGGATATGGAGACAGCGGTTGTGCATTTCCCGCCGACGATGCGCAGTCGTTCTGCTTCGAGAAAGAGACGGAGGTTCCCACCAGGATTCCGGTGGGCAACGCTGAAGAAATCGGAGCCCGGTTGGTTTGCAAGGTTTGTGATAACAACGAGGTCGGCGTCCTGGTTATCCCTTGCCGCCATCTTTGCCTGTGCAAGGAATGCGAGAACATGGTCGATTCATGTCCCATCTGCAAACAACCGAAGAACGCTTGCCTGCGAATCTTCCTCTGTTGAGTTGTTCAGCCAGTGGAACTTGAGTATTTTTTTTTCTCCGATTTCGGTTTCTTTGATGTGCACTTTGGAAGGTGGATCTTGCAAGTGTTGGAATGGTATATTTTTGTAATTCCATGAGATGTGAATATATTTGAAATTCTTTTCGCTACTGCGCGTCGGTTGTGTTGCTTAATCATGTGTATGAGTATGAATTTGCCTTCAAGTTTCCGTTCGAAGTCATCGTTTTTTTTTTTCCAAGTTGATTACTTGAATTTGGGTGCCTAACATCTTTATCGTATCTTGATAGTGTAGTTGTACATGTGATTCTCGACTGTTTCTAGAACATTGTGTGCTTATCCAAATCCGATGGATGACCTTGATAAGAATGAATTTGACAACATCTGTTTGTACGAAGTTTGATGATTAAACAAGAGAATAGACCAGCCCAAAATTGAGCCAGGTCTATTCCAAATTGGGTCAAGAACACCGTGAATTGGGGCTGGGCATGTCGAACCAATCTAGGTTAAATTAAATAGAGCTAAATTGGAACCAGACCAGCCAAACTGCACAAAATCAACCAGACCTAGCTGAATCACACAGAATTGAGTCAAGTACGTCAAGTCAGGCCATACCAAACTAGATTGTGATAAATTATGCCATTCACTCCAATGAGATTAACTTAATCGACTTTAACCTAACTGAGCTTTTAGTCAAATTCTTGAATCTTTTTTTTTTCTACATCAACAATCTAATAATATCTTCTAAGAACTAAGTGACCATTAAGAATTGAGAAAAGAATAAAACCTAGAGATAATAGTTGTACCATTTATGAAAGGATTAGGTCCATGCACCTTTGTGTAGAGCTCATAATACAGTTGCCATCATTGCCAGATTAATGGTTGCACGAAAGGCAAGTGTTTGGAGCTTACAACCCATAATTGCATCTTAAGAAGACTATGCTAATGTAATTAAAGCAAGACAATCATAATCGTCATTGACTAAACAAAGCCACCAATCTAAAAGAAGATATAAAAGCTCAAAAGGAATTAGTTTCCCTCATCATGCAACAAAAAGATGTAACAAAAGTGAACATTGATACAGACAAACAAAAGAATCATATCACAACAACCCTCATGCAATGAATGCAATTCATCGCTCTCACCCATGATTGTAATCTATGTAATGTATATAAAAAGATCTTTAAATGCATATTGAATGATGTTGAGATAAGTTTTCTATCTCCAAAAAAAAAAAAAACACTTATGGTACTATATTTGAAATAGTGCTTCTTGATGTTAACTAGATTATGACTTGGATTCTCAACATGGGGACACCATTCTATAGTCAAGTGCAATGACATCAGTTTGTGAACGACGAGGCAAAAAAAATATTAGATGCAAAGATTGAACATTTTGCCCATGAGAATGTGACTTTGCCAAAAAAGTGAAAATGTTTGTAAATAAATACCAAAGTTGCATGTGGTACAAACAAAGAAACATGATAGTTATGGCTTACACGTAATCAAGATAAAAGGATGAAACTTAGAATAACTAATCGAGAAGCATTCCATCCATGGATTACCCACAATACATGTTGAACACAAGATTAGCCTTGTGTCAATGCTAAACATTAGATTGTACCAACACTGAATGGTAGAGTTTAAAGAGATTAAGAAGCAAATCAAAATGCTACTTAAGATATGTGTGAGATGCACATTTGCCAAATATTAGATTGTACCAACATAAATAGTAGAAATTGAGAGGTTCGATAAATAATAAAAATGTTATGGTAGATAGGAGGCATGAAGCCCAATAATTTGGATCAACAATGATGATGATATTTAAAAATGATGGGGGATGATGTTACACCCCATTTTTTTCCTAGGCTGATTTTTGGCATACATTTTTTTTTTTTTTTTTTTTTTTTTTTTTTTTTTTTTTTTTTTTTTTTACATATAGACAGCTCAGATCGTCCCATACCAACCTGAGTAGCCTACGAAAAACATAGGATATAACACATCATTACACACCTACTTTCCTTAACAATGTGGATCCCATCTCCCGGGTACACCGTCAAATCAGGTTCATGACTCCTAAATTAACAGATGGACTCGCGCAATGTTACTCCTGCTAGACCCAATACTCCTAACCCATACCGATAGGAGAACCGGTCTAATAGAAGTCTGAACCCCCACGGTTAAGTTCCATAGTCATGTAATGACCTCACCATCAAAAATAAAATACATAACATCCTCAGATAAAATATGGCACTCCACACACTATACCACCAAGACAATAAAGTAAAACAGTAAATGGAAACTACATCACATCACAAGAATAAGATCCAAGTCCAACAAATACAATATCATCCAACTAGATACATAAGTCAGAATCACCATCACATAATACAAGACATAAAAATAACAGTCTCACTGAATACATCCAACAGCAACAATCAACTAACCAGAATGTCTCGGATAATCACAGATCAGATCTCCTCCACTAGCCTACTGATCACGATCCACCTAAAGCTGGGTGGCGTCAAGTCTGCCGAGCCACTGGAAAAATATAGATAAAAAGGAATGAGCTACGCCCAGTAGGAAAGACAGCTAGTAAAAAACTCACATGCAAGAGAAGGATAATAGCAAAAGTATAGGAATACAGCATAACAATGTAGGGTGGAAAGGCACTCTCAGTTCCAGACTCCAACCAACCACAGTCACCCCAGTCACAACAGAGTAGCTCTCCTCTGATGCTTCCAGGTAGCATGCCAGCGGGACACGCCCATCTCTGCGCACGCATGGCGCCTAGCACCCGACACCGCAGCGTCTCTCGTCATTCAATCTTCTGGAGACTATAGACAAACCCGTCACATAGATCTCTAGCCAACGTGAGACACCCTGGCTAGCCACGGCGAGTCACCCCTGCCGCTGCCACTCTCAGGCGCGCAGGCCTACACTCGTGGACCAGAAGAGGTCGACTCAGCCACCGTCCCAAGAAGTCCTCTCCCAACAATTTCCATAGAAGCCACGCCCCTACAGTCATTGCCAAGCTTTAACTCCAAGATTCGGCAACATGTGTCCAGATACAACAAGGCGCATATCAGTCCACATGTATACTGTGGAAGTTAAGTCTGAACCGCACAGTTACCTACCACAACTACCCTAAAACATCATATAGGGTCTATAGTAGTCCGGTCCAGTATGCCAATCCATGAAATATGCCAACACTGAGTAAACTGACTCAATCCATGCCGTTGCCATCAAAGCAACACAACTGTCCATTGCTGACTGTTCTGGTAGCATCCATGTACCATACTTCTGTCTGACTGTTTCCAGCTGTACTGTCATCACTGATAACATTTTCCCCAATTCAGGTAATTTTTCTTTACCTACGGATCTCCAGAATTTTTAACATTTCTCATTTCCAAATTTTCTGATTTTTTTTTTCTTGAATTTTTCCAAAATATAAATAATCCCTAAAACTCAATTCTCGAATTTTTCCTAAATTCGAAATATCAAATTTTGCATTTTATCCTTTTTCCGAAATTCGGAATAATTACCGAATTTGAAATTTCGCAATTTCTATTATACGCGCCGCACTTCCGTGAACCCGGTTCTCGCCGCCGGTTCGGTCTTCGCGCTGAGCCGAGAACTGCTTCTCACTGAACCGCGCCGAATCCCCTGAACCGGATCTCGCCACCGGTTCGGCCTTCGCGCTGAACCAAACCCCCGCCGGTCGAAGTTATTAATCCGAATTCGGCCGACGCTTAATATATAATCTTAATAATTAATATAAATATTCTCTTAATAATCCACTAATCCCTAATTAACCCTTAATTCGTCTCCTTCCTTCGTCCGTCGTCTGCGAAACCCTAGCCGCCACAATCGCCGACCATTCCGTCGATTTTCGGCAACTGCGAACAAGGAGAACATGTTCGTACTATCCTAACATTCCAATGATGTCACTAATTCCTAAGATTAAATCAAAATTCCGTCGAAGGAGTTTCATCCGATCCCTAATTGACAATTTATGAAATTAAACGATTCCAGCATTTGAAAACCACCTTAACATGATTAAGCACAAAATCAATTTCAACACATGCTTGGTAAAATTCCCGAATTCGGCGGTATAATTTTCCGAAACCCTAAAACCTAACATGCTAAAATTATAATACTGCAATGCATTTCCGACTTCAAATTTTCAATCACATGCTCAGATAGGCATTAACAAAATATTCCATGCTTTAATTTTGCTAAATAACTAATTTAATTTCTGAATTTCCTACCTTTCTTCTCCGACGACGGTGGCGACGGTGAAGCTCGCACGCGACCAACCGCTGCTCCTCGCCGCACGAAACCGGTACCAATCGATTCTCCTCGATCACGCGAACCTCCAGGTATAAAAAGCCCCTTGAAAGGCTGCTGGAAAATATCGCCATCCACCGCGAATGCCTCGTCTCCGGCCGCCGTTCGAAACCCTAAGGGCCGAAACGGTTCGGGTTAAATACCCCGCTTAAACCGGTAATAACCCGTTAAGAACCCATTAAGCGCCGGTTGACCTTCTAAAACGCCGCTTAACACCCGATCAGCCGGTTAATCTCCACCGCTGATCTCGTCCGTCCGATCCGCTTATCCGCGGCTTATCCGAACGCACGCGCAAACGCACCTCGGCGAACCGCCCCCGCCTTCGCTGAACCGCTCCGGTCCGGTTCACGCGCGGTAAAAACCAATTTCCGGTTTAATTTAAATGGATTTTCGAATTTCTAAAAATCCAATAAATCAGGGAAAATTACTTAAAAATTCCTCGGTGCTCCGAAAAATCCCCAGAAAATTTCAGAAATTCTAATAGCCTCCAATTGAGCTCCTGGCTCATCCTACTGTCGATCTGAAATCATCCAAGCCAAAAATTAATTTATTAAAGATTCACATAAAAATTTTTACTGGGTATAACAGATGACATAAATGTGTTGACTATCACTTTCTTCAAAAAATTATAATCAAATATAGACATCTCACAATGGATGATATCCAATATTAGCTACAACATATGTGTATTTTTACTAAGCTCAATATGAAGTTAGGCATTTGATTGATTTGGTAAACACAAGTAACATTTGCATTTTAACACATGATAATAGTTAAAAAGTTGCCAAGCAATGCCATTTGGAATCTATAATGCACAAGCCACATTTATAAGATTAATTAATAATATTTTATGACCTTATCTTATTGAATTCATTATCATGCACTTAAATGACATATTTGATTTAAAGTAATGACTTATTAAAATATAAAAGATATTTGTATTAGGTATTGAAATTATTCAAACATTATCAATCCTTAGATGTTATTTCTACTTGATAACACATTATAACATAATATCAGAATCAATTAGAATATAAATGAAAACAAATGACATTATTAGACTATTTAGGAATGGTGTCAACCAAATCTTCTAGGGGCACAAGCTTTCGCATTTTGTAAGATCATTTTGTTATTTTCTTTTCCAAATCAAAATCAAATGTTATATTTTGAATTAAAACAAAATGCCACATAAAAATAAGTACATATGTTTTCAAAAGCCAAATTCATGCAAAAAATTATTACAATAAATATAAAACTAAAAATAATTTATTTATAGCATTAATAAAAAAAATATATTTGACATAACAACTTACACTATATAATATGTGTTAAAAAAACTTTTTAGAATAGTAATAATGAAACCTAAAATTTTGAGAATCAAATAAGTTGTAAAATTATAGAGGGAAAAATAATAAAATTATTATGAGAAAAGAAGAAAGTGTTAAAAAGATTGAACATTAAAAACAAGAAATAATATAATAATTATTATAATAATTTTTAAATTTAAAATATTAAAAATACTAAATGATTTTAGAAAAAATAAAAAAATAGTTGAAAAGCAAAGTTTATGAAATAGATTCATAAAAACTTTTTGTTGACAAATCTTTGAATATCAAACTATTTATAAAATTTTGAAAATAGGCAAACTCCTATAGTTTTAATTTTAAGAATTGATAATTCTTGTTATTCATAAGAATTTCTAAATCTAAACAACAAAAGGGTATTTAAAGGGATGTTGATTGGGCATAAGTGGTCAATTGTGGACACTCAAAGGGTTGGAATGCAAATGGTGGGTTAAGAGGAAATGTATGTGTGAATCTCGACCTTGTTATGGGGCTAAAGTGATGGGAAGAGGAGTTGGCATAAAGTTATGAAAAGGGGTCGAACAAGGTAGCTGTAAGAGTTTTGGAAAATTGAAAAAGTTCATTTTGAGTAGCAATTGTGAAAGAAAAAGAGATGCAGAGAGTGTTGTAGTCATGAAGGAGAAATTTGAGACTTGTGAGAGAAAATATTCCTTTATGTTGTTCCACAAGAAGTAAAGAGAAAAAAGAAACTGAAAAATTTGTTTTTTACAAGAGTAATTGAGCAAGAAAGAAGAGAAAGAATTGAATTCAACGTTAATAGAACGGCAATTTTGTGTACAATTTAAATTGCAAGGTGTGACTACTATAAATCAAGATTTAAAGTAGGTATTGTTATTTAGTTATTTGCATCTGATTATTGTAATCATAAATTTAGATTAAATAATTATGGATCAAAAGAATTGTAAAATTAGCAAGTGAGTATTTCATACCTATTTCAGATTTTTCATATGGTTATTAGTTACTTCTGTATATGTTTTGCATACTTGGTGTCTTTTTTTTAGAGGTTTTTTATTAGAAGATAATTGTGGGTGATTATTATGTATATCATGTTCAAATGCATGTTTGATCAAGAATGATTTGTTTCACATTCTCATGTTTGAAAAGTTAATTTATATATATAACTTGAAATGGTATGAAATAATTTTGTACCAACATTTGTCATGTTTATTATGATAAATAATGGAATTATAACAAAAATATAATTTTATATGTGCTTTCTTAAAAAACTTATCTCACATAAAGAAGTAAATAAAGAGTGTTACTCAAGTTAGATATGACTTAAAAAAATATATCATATATTTTATCCTTCATCATATATGAATAAAATTAATTTCTATAATTAATTTATTAAGTGGTTTTATTTTGTATAGATGAGAATCATAAAAGTGCATTTATTTATTTGCTAAAGTAGTACAAAGTTTTACTTATGTTATATGAGACTTTTAACAATGCAACTTATAACATATTGGTTGAATTAAAAAAAAATAATATTTATAAATTTCAAGTTTAAAGGACTATTAATGATTGAAGAAAAAGATAAATAATAAATTATAAATACGTAAAAGATTTTAATACTTTATATTAGTGTATCTTGTAAAAATATTTTATTATTATGCTTGTCTGTATAATTAGTTTTTTTATTTTATATTGTGGTATGTTACTTGATTTGACATATTACATGATAAAAAATGTATTGATTTATATGTATGTCATTTTTTACATTATAATATTTGTTCTTTATTTTATTTACAATTTATTTGTAGACCTTAAGATGTAGCATGACTCAAGAACTAATTTACATTAAGTTCTATAGCATTGGCTGTTGAGCATTTGTCGATTGACACAACTTAGTTTGACTTTAACATTGTAGGTCATAAAATATTCAATTCATGACAATTTAAGGAAAAATTAAATAAAGAATGATAATTGTTTTTCACTATTTTTTTATAATACAAATCATGTATTAGGAGTTAAACTATCAAGTCGTTAGCTATGTTGTTGTGTCAACATATTTAGAGTGAGAAATATTATAGATTTATTCACTTTATTTTTATTGCAAAATAATGATATTAAAATATGATTAATTTTTAGTTTTAATAAGTTTACTTTATAAGATAAAAGATAATTATTGATTTTCTATTAAGAATTCAATAAAAAATTAAGTTTTTTTATTTTGAAAAATGTCATATGATATATGTTTATTTAAAGAAAACATATAATTGGCTTTCTTTATCAAAGATCTGTTTGGATTGTGATTTTAAAAAAATGTACTTACATTTTCAAATACATTTTTACAAATGAAAACTTATTTTTATTAAATAAGAAAAAAGGTTGGTGATTTTAAAGACAAAATTCTTATATTAAAGACATTTTTTTAAATATATAATTTATCATATGAATGTATATTTATAAAAAAAATAGCTTAAAACTTAAGAAACTTTTATTTAAAACAAGGGTGCCACAATTAAAGTGTATGAACCTTTTCTTTGTAGTCCTTTCTTCAATTAAGTTGGTGGTTTTGTGCATTGAGAATTAAGGTAAGAGCTCAATCAAGATTTGTTTCATTAGTTTGGAGGATTGTTCTAACTCTTTTCATGGTTGATGTTGTAAGGGCTTGTTACATCTATTTTAGATCCTTGAGATGTGTTTAGTTTGAAGATTTGAAGCATTCATTTTTATTTTGGAGATATGTTTACTAGTTCTTTTATTTGCTTGACCAATCCTTACATTTGATTGTAAAAGTCAATCACCCATCTAAATTTATATTTTGATTTAGTTGATATGGGACTTCTAATATGTTTGAACATCTGTTTTTTATTTTGATTTCTTTTTGTCACATATATTGGGCCTATAATGTCAAAATATATGATCCATTATATTATTTTCTCATAATTATTGGTATTAAGATTCACTTAGTTTGTATGACTATTTTATCTAGTGGATCCCTTGCCTTCAAACTTGTTAAAGATAACTTAAATTGATTTATTTTTCTTGACAAATGGATAAATAATAAGCTAATTATCAGACAAAATTATGATTGATTTCGAAGCAAGTGGTGCTTAATATATCACAAATTGTCTAGACAAGAGTGGCATATAAGGGAATTATCTTTACTTCTTATTGGGCATTGTGGGTTAAGAACAACTATATAAAAAGTATATCTAAAGAGATGATAATAATAATGATGATGTATAACTTATACTACTGTTTGTTTTGGTAACTGAAAAAATTATTTGTTATGCTTTTTTGTTTTGTTCTATGACGAACCTTAGCTGACGACACTTGGAGAACGGAGCCATGGCTGCGTGCCTCATCAATCCTTTCCTACATTCCAACGCGCACTCATCCACCCCACTTCGCCCTTCCAGAAACCCTCAGGGACAACTAGCATCTCCGGAAGCTCTCCGCTACCTCATAAAAAAATCTCAAAGCCCCAAGCAGCTTCATCAAATTCATGGCCACATTCTGCGTCGAGGTCTCGTCGGCGGGGACAACACTGATTCCACGCTCCACCTCCTTCTACTCCGTCTCTACTCCTATTCCCGCCTCGACCTCGCCTCCCGCGTCTTCGACCTCTTCAGCGATCCACCCAAATACGCCTGGAACCTAATGATCCGCGCAAACATCGCCGCTGGCGCGCCGACTGACGCCCTCCTTCTCTATAACCGCATGGTGGCCGCTGGCGTGCCCGTCGACAAGTTCACTTTCCCCTTTACCATTCGCGCTTGCTCTGCCATCGCCAACGTTGCAAAGGGAAAAGAGGTGCACGCTTTTGCCATCAAGTGCGGCTTCGCACGCGACTCTTTCTTCTTCAATGCGTTGATCAGTTTCTACTTCGCGTGCGGCCTAGAGGCGGACGCTCGGATGGTGTTTGACAGAATGCACGTGAGGACTGTGGTGTCGTGGACTGCGTTTGTTTCTGGCCTCGTTGCGTGTGGGGACCTTCTTGCTGCGCGAGCTTCGTTCGAGGTTATGCCTGAAAAAAACGTGGTCAGCTGGACGGCCATCATCAATGGTTATGCGAGGAGCGGACAACCCGAGGAAGCGTTTGTGCTATTCCGGCAGATGCATAAAGAGAATCAGAAACCCAATCCTTACACGATAGTTGCGTTGCTGATTGCCTGCACTAAGCTTGGTAGCTTAAGTTTGGGCCGCTGGGTGCATGAATTTGCGAGTAAGAATGGAATGCTTAAGGACGGGCCATATGTTGGGACGGCCTTGGTAGACTTGTACAGTAAATGCGGGAGCGTAAGTGATGCTATCAAGGTGTTTAACGAAATGCCTGTGAGGAGTTTGGCCACTTGGAACTCAATGATTACTAGCTTTCGTGTTCATGGGCGATGGCAGGAAGCACTTGAGCTATTCAGGGAGATGCTGAATAGGAGGTTGATTCCGGATTGTATAACATTTGCTGGAGTGCTGTGTGTTTGTGCCAGGTGTGGTATGGTTGAAGAGGGATTAAAGCTTTATAGGGAAATGAAAGAACATTACAATATAGAACCTGGACTCTTGCACAATGAGTGCTTGGCGGTTCTCCTACGTTGTAGTCCTTCGTTGGGAAATGTTGATGAGGTCATCCAGGTGCTTTCATCAGAATTTGGCATTAGTTCTCAGAAGAAAATTGACCAGATTTGTATCAATCCATTAAAATTGAACAGAGGGACATCTCCTTATTCTGTGAATACCGAAGCATGATCTCTTGAGTGGGATCTGGGATGAAGTCATAGAGACATTGTTTATTAGATAGAAGAAAGATGCGAAGCTGTCATAACAACAAAGGAAACTGAACTTTCTTCATGAGTTACATGGAGTCACATCTTCTGCTTTGACTTGTGAAAATTGCAAATGCTGATGTACTTTCAGTGAAGTGGAATAAGAGCTTCTTTCTCACTCGTATTAAGATAGGGTGAGTTTTTAGTACAATGCAGATGTGTTTTCCTCTTAATAATCTGTTATAATTCTTTTTGTTGTTAAAAATCTGTTTACTTGTTACCATTCTTTAGAAAGTGATAATACATGCGAAGCTTGCAATGATACTGGGAGTTTTGTCAACATTACAAGAAACTACTTTTTGATTATAGTTGAAGTGGTGAGACTGTACAGTATATCACTCCTATGAGTAAGTTATGTCGATCATTTACAATAAGGAAGCACTTTCAGTGTAATACAGAAATAAGCAGGATTATTTATTGCTGGTTATCAGCTTAACCTTTTTATATTGAAAATCTAAGAATAATTTTTTCTGTACATTTTTTGAAGATTTCTGTCAAATTGTGAATAATGTTTGAATAGTATGCCGATATTATTAGACTAAAATTTTTGAAGCTAAGTCTTTGTTATCCTTTTGTTGAGACAAGAATGATGTTGACTAGATTACCATTGATGTAATACCATAGAAAATAATAACTAGAATGAAGAGTGGTATTGATTTATGTGTGATTCATTTGATGATAATAAAATCATTTTCTTATACTAATATTATTTTTAAATACTTTCAGATCATATATCTTAGAATTAAATAAATAAATAATTTAAAAAATTTGATCTTAACTCAAATGATTAATTGATTGTATTTCATAAGAACGTTATTAACATCAAATATGAAACTTGAGTAATAACTTAAGAGAATAGTGTTTTAAGTTTTAGCATTTGTTGTTAGTGTTTTAAGACTTATAATAATATTTTTGAGACATTAAAACAAATGATAAGGAGTTGAGTGAATATGATAAAAATAATTAAAATTTTCTTTCCATTTACTTTGATTAGCTTAAGATGTGAATTTACTTGTAAATAATTGTTTATAAAATTGCATTATTAAAGTTTAACAATATTAGATTGTATTTACAAAATATGTCTATATTACTTAGAATATATAACTTTAGGTACATAAAAAAATGACAATAGCATATGGTACTTTATTCATGGTATATGATATACTTAGTTTAACTTAGTGCATAAGTTAATTGAGCATTATGTCGAGAGAATAACTTGAAACAGAGTTTTGTATATAATATTTTTAATTATTATACAATATGTTCAATTTAATTGACTTGGTATAGAGGGACAGTAGATAATGTATTGAGTGAATATCTTGAAATCTGATGATTGTGAATGCTATGTTAATTTTTAATGTACAATATATTTAGTTTATTGAGATTTAGATACTGCAAAGAGTTAAATTATAAGATTTAGTGAATAGGTTAATATTTAGTGTACAATACTGTCAACATAAATTATAGCCTGAGGTATAGTAAGGTCTTTGGAACATGCGATACTTTTGGTTAATTTTTTTAAACAATAATTAGTTTGACTAGAACAAAGACTGTGTTAATGTAGTCATTAGAAAGTTATTAAGAGTATTTGAAACTATTAAAAGTTATTCTAAAAAGGTATAAAAAAAGGTCCAAACATAAGAAAAACGTTGATAATCAATTACAAAATATTTAGAAGTAATACCACTTAAAGATTAATGTTGTTCTTGAAGATTTGGGTGAAAGGCCGAGGCCATAGCAATAGACTACAATCTTAATTCTTTCTTCCTTTAAGCAATTTCTTAGCACTATATTGAAAATCATTTTAATATTATTTAATATTAATTTAGTATATCTTTTATTTCTATTATTTGGTTATAAGACTTTGTATTTATAAGTTTTATTTTCTTCATTTATCTCATTGTTGGGACTTTATTTTTAATTCTTTTGTTCGTTTTTTAGCCATTTTTATAAAGTTCTTTGACTCGATAATTATAGAACCATTTGTTTCGATGTGTAGGCTCATCTAGGTCAATGTTGTAGTGTATTTTGACATGGAGTGTAAGCTCATCTAGGCTAGTATTTTGTGGAGTCCTTTTGCCTTATCTTTGTAGATTTTTCTAACCAATGTGTGAGATTTTGTTTACCTACATTAATGAAAGACCCTATTAATGTTTGACTAACTTTTTGGTTAGGGTTGGATGCAGATCTAATTTTAGTTAGAACTATCTAAAATCTCTTTTGTATTTTTTATAACATTTTTTTATACAAAATATTTTAAAGTGACGAAAAGCTTTTAAAATAAGATTGAATATATGATGAAGAATCTCGAAAAATTTCTATTATTTTATTACTTATTATTTAGATTGTTATTTTCACAATTCATCTCCTTTTATTTTGTGGATTTTTAGCTCTCCTTTTTTCCAACAAGATTAGGGTAAGGAAATCAAGAAGAAAGCCATGATTGACTTTTTTTGAAATTTCATTAGTTATATATATGTATTTTTATAAATTCTTATTTGTAAATTTTCATCATGTATTTCACTTGGTGATGTTATATTTGATGTACCAAACTTCGTCTTAATTAACACCCAAACATGAAGGAGGGGGTTAACAGAGTCAATTATCCAAATTATTCCACACTTAATGAGTAACAATATTTGTTTAAGCAATGTTGTAAACTAAAAAAAATTGATTAGTTTCATCCATCAAACAATAATTCACAAAAGTGTTGTCTCTATCTTCATTGGTTGTAATCATAAGCAATGGTGCCAATGACAATGGTAGCAACGATTAATGCTTTTGTTTCATTGCAATTAGTGCAAATTCAAAATATGAAACCTTGAGGGATTGAAACCTTATAAGGATCTTAATTAATAAAAAGCTGCACACCTCACGAGAAAAAGATATTAAGTCTTAAAACAAAGATTGATCGTGGGATTGATAGGTGAAGGAAGGGATCATGATGAGGCCAAGAGGAGGAGGCCAATGAGAACTCTAAAGAGGGTGGGGTTCATTCAGGGGGAGTTTGAAGCTGCAAGGAACCCTAGAAAATGATGAGTTTTGTAGATCTAAAGCTAAGGGAAGCAAAGTCTAAGACTCGGAAGTGATGAGCTCTTATAAGTGGAAGAAGTGGTGACGATAAAGAGTGAGGGCCACCAATAAACCTAGTAAAGAGGAAATTTTTTCATCTTAAGACTAAGGCATTTAGAAGTACCAAGAAAATATTGGTTCAAGCTAGGATGTAAGTAAAGCAAAGTGCTTGGGTGGAAAAAAATACAATGGAGATTAAAGAATTGTCTCATCACAATTTTGATCATAATAACGAAGGTAGTGGCTATCAAATCATCTAAAAACTCTTGTTTTCTAGCAATTATAGCATACGCAAATAGCAAAGTTATAAGGGTTTGCAAAGAAGAGGAATTCGTTAGGTGTTACGAAGATGGGTAAAATCCTTGGTCTGTGACCATTGGGTTAGCAAGAGAGTGATTGATGATGGATGGTTGTAAGAGATTGTCCATGAGAAATTTTTATGGCAAAGCTCATATGCATTTTTGTAAGCAGGAGAAATTATAGAACTTAAGAGAAAATAATGACGTTTTGAGCCATACAGTATTAACAAATCACGAGCCTGTTACAAGGACGAAATGATTGTGAGTAGGCTTTGAGGACATTGAAAACACGGAGAGAGGGTAAGTTGCATAATAGAGGTGATGCAATAGTAATATAGAAGAGATTATAGATATCGTGAGAAAATACTGACATTATAAGCTATAAAGGATAAATGGATTGCAAGCCTGCTTGGGTGGAAAGAGACTATGAGTATGCTTTGAGGAGGATGTTAAAAAACACAAAAGAGATAATGCAAGAAAAATTGTAGATCATGCAAGAACATAGTAAGATTTTGAGCCATAGAGGATAAATAGATTGTGGAGATGCTAGAATAAAGAGACTGTGAATAAGGTATGAGAAGGATGTTGAAAATCCCATAGAGGGTGTGAGTTGCATAAGGGAGGTGAACTACTGGTGAAACAAGATGAAAGATGAAGTAGATTTAGGTTTGAAGTAAGCGGCCAATGAGGTGAAGAGATGGGACGACAATGCCTTAGAGAAAGAGGAAGGCTTACTCAAATGAAAGGGAAGGAGGAGATTCTGCAGGAACAATAAGAAAGATGAGATGAATGCACTTGAGAGAAAGTCTTTTATACTTTAGGAAATTTGGGAGTAATGGGTAGGTCCAAATGTATGTGGAGAGTGAGTTGAGAGACGTGGATGATGTGATGATTAAAAGTATTATGCATATGTTAATTATATATATATTTAGTAGGAATGTGTCAAAATTTTGGCTAATATTGGCTTGGCAGATATCTATTATTCTTTAAAATTTTTGTTTATATTTGTTATATAAATTTTTAAAATTTTTTTTATTAATAATATTAGTATAATTAAGAAACAATGAATACATGACAGCCTTTATATTGTATAATATCAAAGATTTTTACTTAAAAATTACAATAAGTTTCAAAGATGAGTTGAATTTACATAGCCCTTTCTCATCCATATTGCTTTTCATTGATAAAAAAGGGTGTCATTAGAGTATTTTTTGGGCTTTGGAATGAGAAATGGAAAAGTGCTGCAAATAATTTGAAGTAAAAGCATTGATTTGAGAGCTCAATTAATTAGAAACTTGGTGTTGTTGTGGTAAACTGGTAGATGATGTAAAATGATCATGTCAAATCTTAATTGTTCAATTCAAAATTAATAGATATGTGATAGATGGCCTTCATATATGGAGAAGGGCATGCGAAATTTTTTTAACAAATCACCTAAATTTTGACTTGTTTGATCATATTTTGATAAGCCTATCCATATTGACGTGAAATGTAAGAAAAAAAGAGGTATTTGAAGCAAATGTGGCATTGCATCATTGCTTGGGATGCAATATGGAAGTTTACTGTTGTGCACCTTAAGCTTAGGAGTAGTATGAGGGAGAGTGTTTTAGGAGAAGACTGAGGAAGAGCATTAACAAGGTATAATCTTCTTTGGTGATAACATTTGAGGTTTCAAAAGGCAACCTATTTTAGTGTTGGGAAATGGCTGGAAGGAGAGGGAGATTGTTGGTAAGACATTGGTGGTGACCTACCTATTTCGAATTGTAATGGGGTTCTCTGTCTTTTTTTTGTTATGCTTTGCTTGGCTTTGAAACTCTCCTTTGGCTAAGCATGATTGCGGACATATGTTGGCCTTGGTGTCACAGAAAGGGCTTTCTATAAGCTTCTTAGTATATGCGTTATTTTGTTAAATAAAAAATCCAATTTTAATTTGCATATGGTTTGACCATGTATTAGAATGTATATTAAGTGATAAATTAACTTTTTCATATTTAAATATTAAATAATTATCATTTTCTCTACAATATGATTTTATTTGTGTTAAATATTATGATTATTGTAAAAAAATATTTTTTAAACTAAGATTGAGAAAATAATCCATTTAGGGTCTTGTATAATTACCCCACCAATCTGTTAAAATTTTAAATATCAATTAAAATGATTATATATTTTGATTTGTGTCTTTGTTTTTAATAAGCTCTTTTTACTAATTATTTGCTTGGCCTTGTTATCTTTCACTTTGATATCAACTATTCGAGATGCGTATTATATGATTACATGAATGGGAAGTCTAGAATTACGATTTATCATATTATTTGTCTGTCATTTTGTATATCATGTGTTTTTTGATACATATGTATGTTATGTATTTTGTTTTATTTTCATGAAATTCATGATGATATATGAATATACTTCGTAGGTTATTATTATTTTTATGAATTATTTTGTTTTGTCACATGTTTATGTTATTCATTGTGACCATCGACAATCACTTGCAGGTGTATGAAATGCTTTCTGAGAAATTACAGCCTAAATGTTTTGTTTTATATTATAACCTATGAACACTCAATTCTATGAGTGTTAGCATCATGTCTTATATTGTAAGTAAGAAATAAGTAAATATATTTAATAAGCAAACATTTAGTCACATACGATAAAATAATATAAAAAGAAAGTAAGAGAGTAATAAATAAAAGAATGCATGATAATCTAAAAAGAAAAATATTATAACAATGCATATATTTCATATACATTATATCTCTAATTTATAGTCATCATATAGTATTATTGTCTTATTTTTTTTTCTTTTTTTTATTTAATTTTATTTTTATTTTCTATTATTTTGCCATTTCACATATTCATTTTTCTTTTGGTCCATACTCTTTTATCACTTATCATAGCTGTTTGATATCTTATATTATATCTCGTCAATGCAGCCTCAATGGTTAAACTTGTCGAGGTACTCAGTCATGCCAAAGTCCTATCTCTGAGCACTCATGATACTTGAAAGTGAAGTACCTCATTTCATCATCACTAATCTTTGCCTTTAATATTAACATCTTGATGCTAACACAAAACGAGGCACTCGATCATGCTAGAGGGCCATCTTTGGTTGCCCATGATGCATAGAGGCAAAGTATCTCATCTCATCACTACTCTTATCCACTAAATGCAGGCATTCTATGTTGGCATGTAATGAGATGCTTGGTCATGTCAGAGCCTCATCTCTGTGTACTCACGATACCCAAAATTGAAACATCTCATCATCACTAGTCGAGACACTCTAAAATGCCATGGCTTCATTCAGAGTACCATGATATCAGAAGTGATGTATATCATATATGTCATCTCTATTAGATCAATGTTAAATGTGACCATTATCTTTTTATAACTATAATTGTTTTTTCTCTTTTGTTTCCATTCTTTTTATTTCATTATCTTTTGTCTTTATCATATATTCTAAATCATAATATCATATAATTCATATCTACATATGTATATATGTATATATGTATTTATATAATTAGTCATAATAAGTTTTATTAAAATAAGAAAATATGTAAGAAATGTTATGCTATGCATGTAAATGTTCGCATCATTATTCATTCCATAATAATAGTAAAGATATTTTTAAAATTTACTTATATCACAATTAATTAGTTTATTTTCTTTATTAATTCTTATTTTTTGCACATTTATTATTAACTCTTATCATTAATAAGATAATTTTTATTATGAAAATATTTTTAAAAACTATATAAAGCATACATAAATATATTACTTTTTTCACATTTCTCTCATCACATCATACAATATAATAACTCATATAATATTATACGATCCATGCCATATTCATATTTTGTTATTATGTCATACAATATTATCACCCATATCGTATTGAATGATCCATAATTAATGTTGATTGGATACCAAATTGTACAACCACTCTATTAAATAATATGAGAACTAAGTGTGCATGATTGATCTTAGTTTCGTACTTGTATGATCGAAAGTATTGACTTGATCAGCTAAGAGATCAAACATATGCTCTCTTTTAAACATCTCTTAATGCATTGTACTAGTATAATCCTATTGCTATATTAATAAAATCCAGTATAAATCATCTCCAAGAATCATGTCTTATCAGATTTATTTTATCCATTGTCATACTAGTAAGATGCTTTATTATTTATATTAAACTGATGCAACAACTAATTATACTTGTACAATTTACCTTTCGTGCTTATACGATTGTAATATATTTTATTGTATAGAGAATTGGACAAATATTTTGGCTTAATCTTTATATGATCAAATCATATTATTTATATTAACCTATCATACCAATATGATTTTTCCAAATATTAGATCAGACAAGTGATTCGACCACACAATTTCTCAATTAAGCATTACACTCCCATTATTTAAGTCCAATTAGTTAGTAGTCCTAGTACGATGATTAACAAATTTCCTTTTTGACACTAAGGCTAAAACCCAACTGTGGCTACAAGAGTGGTACCAGTACCATTTGAATGATCATCTTATACATTCCTTGTGGTTGAAAATTATAACAACCTTTAATCACTCCAATTTAACTTTAAATTTTGACGTATCACTTCTTTGATATCCGAATTTATTAATACATGTTTTAAGAAAAAAGCTTAGTAGGAACTTTATTTTTTCATGTTTTTTACAGTCTGGTTTTCTTCTATATAAGTTTTTTCCTTTCTAATATATTTATTTTTTCTTAGAGAATAACATATTTTTTTTTCATTCTTCCTCTCTAAATCTCCTCTCTCTTACTTCTTGTTCTCTCTTTAAAAGTTTCTAAAGACGATAATTGAGTTCTTAGGCATAGTAGGAGGGTTATCCTCTTATTAAATAAAAGGATTAAAATATTACTTTTTTAATATTTTTTTATAAATTCATAGAATATTTAATTTACTTTTAAAAATTACAAACTATATACTAACATATTTCTAATAATGAGACATTTATAATGACATGTTTAAATATGACATCTAATAATTAACATCCCAACGTACTCTTTGAGGTATTCATTAAATAATATTTTTATAAATTTTAGATCTATAATATGCATATCTAATATATCAAATATATTTTAAAAGAATATAGAAAGTTAATTAGGTGTGTTTTGACAAAAAAGGTAGGTGTCATGAAAGCTTTGACCATATTAGCATATTCCTTAGTGACTTAGTGGAAACTATAAAGGGGTTTCATCATCATAGGAAGACACCAAACTATTAAAATACAACTTTAAAAATCCAATTTATAATTTTTACTTAATCACATTTGATATTGTTTGGATTGTGAGTGTGCTGCTAAACTATGTCATAAAAACATTCATTTATAAATATATTTTTTAAAATAATAAGTAATGAGAATCTTATGTTTAGGAGAAACCTCTTCTTCTAATATATGATGGTCAAGGAGATTTTTCCTTGATTTCTCTAAGACTCCATATGTTAAAGCTTGCTTTCAATTTCCTTTGTCAAAGAAACCTAGAGATGGGGCCTTAGTACTAAGGGGCCTTATAAGAGGATGTTGAAAGAAAAGCTATGGTTATGCTCTTGTTTGGGAGAGAAGAAATATTGGTGATCATTATTTGGGCCTAATAAGGAGCTGGAGGGTCCAACTCAGTATTTGATACCTAAATAGGAGCACAAGAGTCTTGAGAGCAGTAGGTACCATGACAAGGGTTTTATTTAGAAGAGGATCAATGGTAACTAGCATATAGGGTATTATTATGAATTGAGTCATCATCTACTAGAATGCCACCATGTCGACATTTAGACTTTGGACATGATCTACTGAGAGAACTTTGGACATGTTTGGAGGCAACTTGAGATTAAAGGAAGCTATCAAAAAATTGCTTGGGGGTTATTCGATGAATGTCAGCGAGGCCACACGAGAAATAGCTAAGGAGTTGGTTAGAAAATACAATTAAGCCACAAAAAAACTTGTTGATGATTGAAATTGTTGGCTGAGATAAACACATGTCTATCTCTACTAATATTCATGATCACTAACTATGGTTGATATGATTATTAGACTCTTCTTTAAAGATATCTTTTTTGGTTATTATAAATTAAAAAGGATACTTATGATTGAATAATAGTTTTTGATTAACTTGTGAGTTTTAAAATAAGATTCAAAAAATGGGTTTTGAAAAAAAATATTTATAAACAAATAAAAATAAAAACATTGAAAAAAAATATTTTTTTAAAATGAATTTTGATAGTGGTATGAAGCCTTATGTAAATGGTCATAATTTTCATGTATAATGTAGATGATGTTATGCTCTTTGTTTTAATGGATTAGTGAAAATTTTAAAAATTCTATAGTTGTTTCTTGATAAGTGGCTGAAGTCAGTTGTGGTTTCAAGCGAATCCATCACAAGTATGATCTTGCAAATACTAGAAAACTAAAAATTGATACACGAGAAAAGCTCAAAAGAGAAATGAATGATCAATTTTTCCCTCGTAATGCTTCTTGGTTGGCTTAAGAAACTTTAAAGAAGCTGGAGCACAGTGGAGTTTTGTAGGAATATATCAAGGAATTCAGTTCCTTAATATTGGATATCCAAAATATGTCTAAGAAAGATAAGCTTTTTAACTTCTTTTTTGGGCTGTAACCATGGGCACAATTGGAGTTTCGTTAACAAGATGTGAATGACTTATCAAGTATAATTGCTACTACCAATACTCTTGTGAATTTAAGAGTTTCCAAAGCTTTAGATGCCTCTTCAAAATCTAAAGAGAAAGATAGAAAAAAAGGAGAATGGAAGAGAGATGCTAAGAAGCATTGTTGGAGTGAGAAGAATGACAAACAAATAGATAGAAAAGTTATCTTCCTTACATGATATGTGAGGGTGTTTCTTATGTAATGGACCTCATAATAATAGAGATTGCTCTTAATACGAGAAGCTTAACGCCCTCATAGTTGACAAAACTATTGAAGAATTTGATAAAAAAAATCTTATATTTGTTAATCATTTGTAATTATTCAATCTTTTGATAACTAATTCAATTGAAATGTTGAACACAACAAATAATGATGTGATTGCTACACAGTTTTTTTTGTTGATGCATGTTTTGAAGAAGATTAATGGACAAGAGATTTTGGTAATGATGGATACAAGTTCTACACACAAATTCGTTGTCGTAAGATTTTTTTCAGAAATTTAAGGTACGGGTGAGCAAGAGTATTAGTGTTTTGAAAATAGTGAATGCAAAATCTCAAGCTGTGATTATAATGACTTATAGAGTCCACTAACTTTGAGAAGTTGAACGAGAAAAACCAATTTAATGGTAACTTCTCTAGATTATTTTTATTTAATCAGTAGAATAGATTTTTGTAGAAAGTCTAAAAGAACCCCAATGCCTCACATTTATGAGAGTATGATGATGTAAGAGGTAACTCCTTATTTTGTTCATTGTTATCATCCATATAAGAAGAAGATAACTAAAAACAAGAGCAAAAAAGAATGTATTTCATCAATGTGACTAGAAAAAAGGTTAAAAATTAGTGAGGACAACTTGCTACCTTGATCAAAATTAAGATTAGATAAGCAAGGTTCTTGATGCAATTGTAGAAGTTTTTAAGGAATTTACAAATGATAAACCATCAATGTTGCCTGAACATTTACCTACAAGATGGGAGATCAATCGCAAATTGAGCTATTGCTTTGTGTTTTTCCTTTTGTATGTCCACTATATCAAATGTCTCTATTGGAGTTAGCAACATTTTGCAAACAACTGAGTGAGTTGTTGGAAGCTAGCTTTATTTAACTATTTAAAGCTCCATTTGGTGCTCTAGTGTTAATTCAAAATTGGTTGGATTGCTCTTTTGTGGATATGCATGGACTATCATGCATTGAATAAAGTGACAATGAAGAACAGGCACTCGGTTCTTTTGTTGTTGGATTTGCTAGATTTATTGCGTAAGATAATATGGTTTACCAAGTTAGACTTGTGGTTATTATATTTGCAAGTTAGAGTTGTAGCTTGAGATGAAGCCAAGAACAATTGCATCATTTGATATCACTCTTTTGAGTTATTAGTCGTGCGCTTTGGCTAAACAAATGACCTTCTGTGTTTTTCAATTTAATGAAAAATATTTTTTATTACCTTGATAAGTTTGTTGTGGTTTACTTGGATGATATTGTGATATATAACAACTCCCTTAAAGAGCATATGATGCATTTACAAAACGGGTTGTCTCACTTAAGAAACTTCAATTCTATGTGAAGAAGGAAAAATGCATATTTGTTGAGGAAGAGAATATGTTTTTCAGACACTTGAGTAGTAATTACCAAATGAGAATAGATCAAGGTGTAAGCCATCGTGGATTGACAAGCTTCAAAAAAGGTACCCAAGTCGAGGTTTTTTCTCGTTTTAGCAAATTACTATGAGAGATTAATTGCTAAAAGAAGGCTTCCTCATTAATAGATCTCTTGAAGAATAATGAGAGGTGGAATTGGTCTGATATTTGTCTAGAGTTATTTGACAAACTCAAGACTACAATTTCTAGTGACTTAGTATTATGTCTACCTAATTTTGAGTTATCCTTTGAGGTACATATGGATGCGTCAGACAAGCTTATTACATGATTTTGGTATAGGCCATAATCCCTAATCCCTAATCTCTAATCCCTAATCCCTAATCTCTAATCCCTATTCCCTAATCTCTAATCCCTAAAAAGATATCCTATTGCTTTTGAAAGCATGAAGCTAAAAAATGCAAATCAAATTTATTCAGCTCATGAAAAAGTAATGCTTGATGTTATGTATTACCTTCAAATTTAATCGGTATACCTAATAGGAATAAAGTGTGTTATGCAAGCTAATAATGTTGCCAACACATTCTTTAGAATGCAAAAAAAAGTTATTTCTAAAGTAGGCTTATTGACAAGAGTTCTGAACTTAATATGACTTTATGTTGGAGCAAAATCATGGTAGGCATAATTAGGTTATTGATGTATTGAGTCAAAAAGAGGTATTTGTTGCTTCAATGTTGTTACTCAGGTGGAAACAAACATGACAAATAGAATT
This sequence comes from Vanilla planifolia, assembly GCA_023846275.1. Classification (NCBI taxonomy): domain Eukaryota; kingdom Viridiplantae; phylum Streptophyta; class Magnoliopsida; order Asparagales; family Orchidaceae; genus Vanilla; species Vanilla planifolia. The sequence continues at coordinate 41,606,743 of CM043867.1, read as the reverse complement.
TTGATAGTTGTTATTAATGATGAAGCTTATGAGAAGCTACTAGAGCAAGTCCAAGAGGGAATTATGAGATGGCATTGGATGAACAATGGGTTCTTGATGTCTAAAAGTGATAGATCATTTGTCCCTTATAAAAATGGTCTGGAGAGAGAACTACCAGGAAGAAAAAGACGTTAACTCTCTATCTTATTTATATTATTAGTCTAAAATGAAAGTTAACATTAAGCTTTATGTTTAAGACTTATTTGGATTATGAATAAGACAAGAAAGAGAGAAGGAAGGATACAGCAATCCCTTTTAATTCTAAAGAAACTTTGGACATTTATTTTCTTGAATTTTATTAGTAGATTCCTTAAGATTAATGACATGACCTCAATAATAGTGATTATTGATTGTTTATCACATTATGCAATATTTATTATTACATCTCTAGCTTGTTTTATTGATATAGTTGTTGACATGTTCTGTCAACATATGTTTATTTTGTTATGTCAAAAGATATTATAAGTGATTGAGATGCAAGATTTATAAGAAGGTTTTGGACTTTTTTATTCATATTAATAAGAACCAATTTGAAGTTCTCAATGATAATTGCCTGCAAACTAATGGGGCAAACTGAGATGATTAATCAACTACGAAAAGAATACTTGAGGCATTATATCACAACATATTAGAAGAATTAGTTGAAGTTATTGAATAGTTCATAGTTTTGCTATAACTTGCACAAGCTTTTAATAGTAAAGTCAAGTATTTTTGTGCTGGTTTTAGAACAATAAACCATTACTCTCTTAAAGATTACATAATAAATATTTAGTAAAAAGTGCTTGCATCAAACAAGTATGCTAGAGACAAGAAAGAGATACTTTAGGATGCCCGTGATAGTTTGAGAAAAGCTATAAAAAGAATAAAAAAATGTGTAGATTAGAAGTACAAATAAGAGGAGTTTAATGTAGAAGAAAAAATATTATTGAAGTAAGCTTCACAAATTTTGAAAAACATTAACAGCTAGCCTGTGCATCGTGGATTCATTTCAAAGTATGATGAACTATTTGAAGTAGTTCAAAAGGTCGATAATGTGATTTATCGACTTAATTTTTTTAGAAAAATTCAAAATGTACTTAACCATTTATATGAGTTCCTTAAAGAAATATCATGAGGATGAGATGGAGCCTTCAAGGAGTCAGACAAAACGTTCTTTACTGGTTGTGCGAAACAATTTGATCGAAATGCAGATAATATCCTAGATCATCAGACTTTTGGGCAGAGCAAAAAAGACTGATAGAACTAAGTTTTTGACTTAATAGAAAGACAAACTTGAAGTTGAAATATTATGGGAGAATAAAATTGTTTTATAACAATTTGAGAGGTAGATTAATGAGTATTTGTCATGTCTCTGGCTTTAATAGATTAATCAAAATTTTTGAAAATTGTGAGTTGTTCTTTAATCAATAATTGAAGAAGTTAAATAACTATTGTTTAGTGTTAAATTGGATAATTGTTTACTATTTATGATATTATATTTTATTTGATTTTAGAATCACGTGTAATTAATTTAATATGAATTTATAAATATTTGTTGGCTAAATCTAAACAAAATACCAAAAAGATAAATTAAAAAAACAATAATATAAGAAGTAAGGAAAGGAAAAAGCGTTGTGTGATAGATAGCTACAGCCATCTAGACCCTAAACGTTGCCATATGCTTGGCGGGCTAACATGGAACAAAAAGACGGTGACGAGAATACAGATAAGGAACAAGTTCAACTTTCAGATCTCAACTCTCCATGCCCAACCATGGCCCGCTTCTATTTATGCCAATCCCAATTAATGATTTGTCTTCCTTCGTTAGCGGCACCTGCTCCAACTAACACAACTCATAAACGTTCCTACGCCGCTTTTTCGCCTCCGCTTTCTTCTATTTCCCTACGTAACTTTCGTCCGTTGCACCGGAGGGCTGTCTCCTACTTGGGCACCAGGAAGATGGGAACGACCGCAGAGGCGGGATCATCACCTTCCAGGAGGAATATTGGGGGCTCCGATCTCCTTCACCATGTCGAGTCCATGGCCCAGCTTCCTTCCTTTGCTGGCAAGATCTCGCACCTCAACGCAGTGGTTCTTGGCGAAGCGCTCGCTTCCGAGGAGAACGACCTCGTATATCCTAGTCCCGAGTTCTCGGCTCAGGCTCTTGTGTCTTCCTCCCAGCAGGTTCTCTTTCTCTGCCTATCCGTAAATATTCGGTAACGATTATATGCACGTATTTAGGCAAAGATCTCGTATTTTTCGAGAAGCTTGCAAATTTATTTCAAGCCGCCCTTGGAATTGTTGGTTTGAATGACATTCTAATGCATTGACCAGTTCACCATATGGTCACGCTCTTCTTTTATAATTTTCTCAAAATAAAATGCACATAATAAAACCTATCTGTTCTTATAAATCTTACGATTTCCTTTTTTAGTACCTGGAGATGTATAAAAGATCACTAGAGGATCCGGCAGGGTTCTGGTCTGACATAGCATCCAAGTTCTACTGGAAAAAGAAATGGGGCGCTGAGGTCTTCTCTGAGAACCTTGATGTCAGGGAGGGGAATGTGAAAATCGAGGTCTGCTTAGCACATGTATCAGAGTTCTGACTTAGATGGCGAATAAGGCGTTTGAATTTATTTGCTTTTCTGATGCTTGATGCAGTGGTTTAAGGGAGGCATTACAAATATCTGCTACAACGCTTTGGATAGAAACATTGAACTAGGGAATGGGGAGAAGGTTGCAATATACTGGGAGGGTAATGAGCCTGGTCAGCATGGGGAGCTAACTTACACACAACTTTTAAAGAAGGTTTGCCAGGTACAGATGCATGCTTTCTGCTTGATTAAATCCTATTCTTACCTTTGAAAATGATATGTACTGATTGGGATTGTTTTGTTTAATTTGGCAAAGCTTGGCAATTACTTAAAGCATGTTGGGGTTAAGAAGGGAGATGCAGTTGTGATCTACTTGCCAATGTTAATGGAACTCCCAATTGCTATGTTGGCATGTGCTCGTATTGGTGCTGTGCATTCGGTATTATTTCTCTATCTGTATTTATATATTACTTTAATTTGCTTCTTTTGGGCTTCCTTGTTTTGTTATCTTGATACCAAGTGAACACTTCAGGTTGTATTTGCTGGGTTTTCAGCCGAGTCCCTTGCCCAAAGGATCGTAGATTGCAAACCAAAAGTCGTGATAACATGCAATGCTGTGCATAGGGGTTCCAAAATTATTCATCTCAAAGACATTGTGGACAATGCACTGGCAGCTTGTAGCAAGAATGGGTGTCCTGTTGGTATGTTAGTTGAATAGCTTTACTATTTACAGAAAACAATGATAAGCAAAACTGAGCAATCTCTATTCAAACTAGTATACTCAATTTATTATTGAGCTTGAGCAAGCTTGAACATGACATAGAGTTTTTAAATCTTGCTTAACCTTGTATAACATTATGAAGTATGAGTGATGAATTTGTTCTTACGGATCCTAACTGGACCTATAGAAGTTGTTGGATGGTTTCACCATACAGAACCAAAATAGAAGATTAACTTGTTAACTATTGTTCATAATAATCTACCTAATGTATGTAAAATGTTTTTTTTGAACAATTTATATTATAAAAGACTATTTTTAAGAAATTAATCGATTTAAAAGGTGCTCAATCTAAGCTTCCATCATGGTTGTACTTATATTCATGAGCAATATTTAAAGTGGATAAAAGAGATAGTTGATTTTATAAAGGTAATAAAATGGACAACAATTATCTAATAAATAAGCAGATAATTAGTATTTCGTTGACTTTTTTCATCTCCTTGTTGAAAAGCAAACCAACTTGTTTACAAATTTGATGAATAAGAGACCTAGTTGTGAAGACTGTTGAGCTGTTCATTGAGCATACTTATTCACTGCCAGCCCAAACACAAGGCTAATCACCCTTGGTGGTAAGATTTGTATTAGTCATTTATTTTACCTTAGGCTTTAGTTTTGTGCAGCAATAATTATGTCAAATTGGACTTGGTTGCACCAAATTTGAAAACGGAGATATGCCTAAACTAAGACATATGAGGCTTTATGTTAATAAGTTTTTGTCAATTTATGATCTAAATTGTTTATTTGCTTAATCTTTCGTCTTCACTATGGTTTAATTAGGATTTCTTGATTATTTGGTCTATAATAGTATTGATTCAATGTTGAGTTTTCTTGGGAAGAGATAAAATACCTTAAGTAATCAAAGGAATTTATAACCATTTTATCATTCTAAGAATATTATTTTTATTCTTTGAAATTTCAAAATATTTAAATCAATTTTTGAAAATTTTAAACTACATATCGATATGTTCTTTGAAACAAGCTCTTCGCAATGGTATGCTAAAAACAACAATTTGGCTAATGCCACTTTGGCATGCTTTTTGAGATCCCCAAAATTCATCAACTTTTTTGTATTAATTTTGTAAATAGCAATAACCAATATCAATTGCACAATTGCTTTAGTATTGCATAATTAAATGTTCATACCATCACATTCGCCTTCATTATCATAAATTTCATCGTCATCATCATCAACATCCTATTTTTGCTTTAGTAGGATTTGTTGATATTTAATATGTCCATATGGTTAAACCTTGATGCTCTACTAATCCATCATCATCATCTTATTTTCTATTCATTGAGCTTTGCTTTCCATTCATTCCTATTGAGTACAAAATAAGTTGCTACCTATACTCCATGGATTTGCTCTCCATTCATTCACTGAGCTTTGCTCTCCTTTCATATCTTTTAATTTACATATTGTACTTTTCATTCATTCCTATTGAGTACAAAATAAGTTGCTACCTATACTTCATGGATTTGCTCTCCATTCATTCACTGAGCTTTGCTCTCCTTTCATATCTTTTAATTTACATATTGTACTAGCCACGTTCTACCATCCATTATAAATGCCCAAATCACCTAATTATCATCCACTCCTATTCTATTGATGCAACTTTTATTTCTTTTCTTAAAGTTCCACATTAAACATTCTCTTCTGGGCAGAATATGTGTGTGTGTATAATATCATATATATGTGTTTATGTTTTCTGTAGTCGGTATCGATGAAGCTGCATCATCTTTATTTGAGTCATTTCTTGTAGACCACCACCATGCCACTCTTCAAGCTTATATGGGCTTTTCTCATTGAACAGATTTATGTTTGACCTATGAAAACCAATCAGCTTTGAGTAGAGAAGCAACAAAATGGCTGTGTGTAAGAGATGTGTGGTGGCAGGTTAGTCTGCTTAATTTTCTATATTGTTTTAGTAGAAATATGCTTTTAATTCCTGCAACTATCAGTCTAAGCGAACTTATCTAACTTTTTTTCTAAACCTCAGTCAAAACCATTAATATTAGGCAGCGAGAATTTTTGGATACTTTCTCATAAAAAAAATCTAGTTGGCTTAATCATAAACTTTTGTAATTCGACAAAATGTTTGGAAAACCTGCATAAATCAATACTCATTTTTCCCTTGACTCATGCTTATTGTAATTTTTGTTAAGCTCTTAGCACTATGATCCCAGGATGTAGTTTCAAGCTTTCCATTGGAATGTGAAGTAGAGTGGGTCGATGCTGAAGATCCACTATTTCTTTTGTACACCAGTGGTAGTACTGGAAAGCCAAAGGTGATAACATTGCATCTTAAGCAAAAACGTCTTGCTCTTTGACTCAAGAAGATTGGTTAAATGTTGCTCCATTTGCAGGGTGTGTTGCATACAACAGGGGGCTACATGATATACTCAGCAACAACATTCAAATATGCATTTGATTACAAGCCATCCGATGTGTACTGGTATTTAATCACTTAGTTGTGTTTGCTTTTTATATTGAAAGCCTTTTAATGGCATTTTATTGAAAATATGTAATTATGCTTCTCAAATTTTCCTCAAGGTGCACTGCTGACTGTGGTTGGATCACTGGGCATAGCTATGTTACATATGGCCCTCTTCTTAATGGGGCAACTGTTGTTGTTTATGAAGGGGTAGCTATCCAACCTGAAACTTTCTTGAGTATGTTAACATAACATGAGTAATATTTTGGAGAAAATTATATCTTGCTTTGATGACCACTAGGTACCTTTTATGACTAATTTGTATTGGAAACTGAACATATGCTGTTGTCCCATACATTGTGAATAATCATCTATACTAAATTTAGTTTTAATGTATCTAATACTTATAATTATAGTCTTCTTAATGCATGTAACTTTTTTTGTTTGTATATGTTTGTTTATTTAATCATTTTAAAGAAACTTTGATAGGCTCCAAATTACCCAGATGCTGGTCGTAGCTGGGCCATAGTGGACAAGTATAAGGTGACAATATTCTACACTGCCCCGACATTGGTTCGGGCTTTAATGCGTGAGGGAAATGAGGTAAGAATTTTTTTTGTTAGTTTGGGAAAAATTATTTTGGTCTTTATTTCTTCTTTAGCATGCTGCTAAAGGATTGAGAGAAAAAATGCCAGAATTTCCTTTTTGAATTCATGAACATAGACTTTTGTAATTATAATTCCATGCTTTCCAACTGGTAATCGCGGCTGTTGTTGAGTGGGAGCGGTGAATGCTATGGTGACAAACAACCTTTGACTTTTTCAGGCTGAATTTAGAACTTGGCCCCATAAAATGTGTTTTAAGTTAGCTAAGGTTTGTTATCGTTGCAAATACATTGATACATGGTGACTGATATGATAGTACCTACCAAATATGCTTCTTTTATATGAACTCCACAGTTGATGTTTTAGAATTGATGATGCTTAGAAGATTTGGACTATTAGGCTAGATTATTTGGTAAATTGAAATAATCTATTCTGGTATTAACTTTTGTGAATGATCAAGTATTCCACACTTATCTTGTTTTTATTAACGATAGTAAGCCCCTAGCGCACTTCAAACATACACTGGACTTGTCAACAACGTGAATTTTAACAATCATATTGAGCTGGATTGGAGTATGGGATAAAGGACCTTAGATTCAACCAAATGCATTTACATTCTTAGATGGCAAAGAACTTATTTCTTTGTGACTCATTGTTTAGTTTTCATGTTCTAATTCATAAACTATTTCTTTTTGGCATCCTTGATCATATTTGATTTCCATATTTGAAATTCACCGCGTTAGCTTTATATGCTTGATATTTATTATCTCTAGTTTCACTTAACTTATTCACCTAAGTGTATGATGTTTGGTCGTTATGAGGCTAGTCTTAGGCTTGATTTTGAAATGGCCTTTAATCATGAAATGACCTTATAATTTATACGGATTGGAAGTTGAATGACTGGCCTCCAAAAACATGGAAGAGATTTGAAGTCCTTATCTGTCAAGAAGTTGTGCCCAGCCTCTTGTTTGTGGTACACTTTAAATAATTTGATTCCATTTGATTCATTAGAGGTTCATATTTTATATCACGACAGATCCCCTCCCTTCTTCATGCTAAGAGCTCCATTAGATTGAAGTACATTTTATAAATGTATAATCCTAGATTCTTGCACTGATTTTCATCCTTGCATCCACTGATTTTCATCCTTGCATCATTGGTACTAAATACGCTATTGTTTTTTAGGCTTTCACATAAAAAGCTATTACTTTTGACATTCTGAGCCCTTCTTCAATTTGTTAATTATTACTAACAAATTTTCAACATTCCTTTGCAGTATGTGACTCGATACTCTCGGAAATCATTGCGTGTTCTAGGAAGTGTGGGGGAACCCATTAATCCAAGTGCATGGAGGTGAGCTCATTTCTAATTAGATTTTCTCGATCTACTTAAATATTCTTTCGATCTGAATGAATTGATTTGTTCAATTTGAGGTGGTTTTTCAATGTCGTTGGGAATGGTCAATGCCCAATATCAGACACATGGTGGCAAACTGAGACAGGTGGCTTCATGGTATCTGATTTTTCATTGTTAAATTAACCAATTTTGCATTGAGTTCTTAAGTGTGGACTTCCAAATGGAATGAATAATATGCTTGTCATTAACTCATTGATTGTTTAGACTGTTTAAGGTTATATTATTTAATCTAGCTATACCGTTTTACAATAATTATATCTGTGTTTTCGTTTAGATTACCCCTTTACCTGGTGCATGGCCACAGAAGCCTGGTTCTGCAACTTTTCCATTTTTTGGGGTCCAGGTATGCATGGCACTTCCTTCAGGCCGTTTTCATACGACAGTTGTGTTTTAAAATGATATTGTTCATGCAGCCTGTTGTAGTTGACGAGAAAGGAGCTGAGATTGATGGGGAATGTAGTGGATACCTTTGTATCAAGAATTCATGGCCTGGAGCGTTCAGATCCCTTCATTGTGACCATGAAAGATATGAGACTACGTATTTTAAACCATTCCCGGGATATTATTTTTCTGGTGATGGCTGTAGCAGGTAATGCATTTCTAGGCGAATATTGCGTCTTTCCTAGTTTAGTCGTTCCTAATCTTGACGGTGTTGAACTTGACTTTGGTAAAAAAGAGTTGATCCTTTAGTTTCGATTCTTTTTTGTTCTACTCTTTTAATGAGTGGGGTTGTGTTACTTAAAAGTTCTTTTGGTTCCCTAGGGACAAAGATGGTTATTATTGGCTCACTGGAAGAGTTGATGATGTCATAAATGTTAGGTAACGATGGAACTAATGTAGTCGAATACTTGTGTACATTACCTAAGAGGAAAATTTTGATGCATACACAAATACATTTTTACCTTAGTTTCTTACTTTTTATTTACATTGTTTTGACCTCAGCGGCCATCGCATTGGCACAGCAGAGGTGGAATCTGCGCTAGTTTCCCATCCCCAATGTGCAGAAGCGGCTGTGGTTGGGGTGGAGCATGAGGTGAATGCTTTATTTGTTAAAGGGTTGCATCCAGCAGAAATCTTTCCATTTTGAATTGCTTTGATCAAGTCTTATTGGTTTCAGGTAAAAGGACAGGGGATATATGCTTTCGTCACTTTGGTGGGAAGTGTTCCTTATAGCGAGGAACTCAGAAAGAATCTTATATTAACCGTTAGAAACCAGGTAATTCTTCTGCGGTAAAACTTCATGTTTGAATTCACTCTATAATTTTTGTTTATATGGTTCTATGCAGGATTCATTTGTTTACATAGTTAGTTGTATGCATTTGTGGGATATGTTAAGAGAACAAAACTTCATTCTTTGTAGCTTCTCTCTTACCTGTCCTTTATTCACCCCTACAAGCTGATTGATTGGTGCTTAATTTATTGTTTAGACAATTCGTTTAGTTGCAGCATCTTTGCGCCTTGTAGAAGTTCCAGAAATGATGGATCTGGCTAACACACACTGCATTTTCTCTTTTCCTTTTGCATTGAATTCATCAACGTTTAACTGAGGGATAACTGCAGTACTATTTTTTTTCAAAGCAGACAGATTAACTTAATGCCTGTTATTTGTTAGATTGGTGCATTTGCTGCTCCAGACAGAATTCACTGGGCGCCTGGACTACCAAAGACAAGGAGTGGAAAGATCATGAGGAGGATATTGAGGATGATAGCATCCGGGCAGCTGGATGATCTCGGCGACATATCCACTCTCGCCGACCCTGGTGTCGTCGAGCAGCTCATTGCACTTGCCGACCATTAGAACATACACTCCACCCCTAACTCTCTCAGCTACAGGTTCTTACAGATTTTAGTTTACGGGGACAATAAGTGCTTGTTATTTTTTTTTAATTTCAGAAAAATTTTAGCTTTGTTTAACTGTGCTGGCATTGATTTGTCCCTCCAACTTTGTTATGTACACAATTCAATAAGAGAGGTTTCTGCTCGTGCCAATAATCAAGCTTGTTTACCGTTGATTTTCAAAATTGCCTTGCCAAAGTTAATTTATGTACTGTATGCAGAGCACTTCGAACCAATTAATTGTATGGGAATGATATTGTTATGAATATATGTTGGATAAACTAATTATCTTATACTTATGAATAAAAAAATGTATTACTGTAGCATACTTGTGTAAGAATATGCGTTTTGTATGTTCTATTTATATTATTAGAGTTGATCATGGTTTAAGAAACTATGAGCACCTTGAAGAAGGTTTTAAGTGATTCAATTTTCTTGATGTTGGTGATACTTGTTAGAAAATTAGTATGCAATTTGTTTTCAAGGGTTTTCATATGCTATTTGATTTAGTATAATTTAAGTTTTATATGATGGGTTAAGTTTTATTAAATATTAAAATAGTTGTTATATATTATTTTTAATGGTCATTGATGGTATATTATTATAGCATAGATTTAGATGCATATATGATTAACATAACTTAATGTCTTAACCCTAAGGTTTGGATTTCATAGGGTGATATAACCAATGTTGACCTTAGTTAAGGTGATATCAATCAATGGTATGGATGTTCCATGATAGTATTATTATGTGGAAGAAAGAGTTGATACACCTTTTGTTTAATTGTTTTTTAATTATCTTGTCCATCATAAATGGGATTAATATTATGTTTTATGAACCAATGATTTAATATGTAAAGCATCATAATGAAAGTAATTGTTGTATATCTTTTCAGAAGAGTACATAAATAATGATGATGATGATAATATTATTGTCAATTTTTAAATAATCATGAAGTGGGATTATGATGAAGGTTAATCTAATCTTCATCAGAATATAAGTGATAATCTAAACAGTCTTAAATAAAAAAGATCTTTTTCATAGGTAATCTTATGATTCTTTTCATTAGGGTAATAATAATCATTAAACTAGTGTAGTTCCAATTGATATAATAAGATATGATGATTTTTTTTTAATTTTTTCATAATCAATATGTAAGAAAGTGAAATGATAAATTAAATGGGGTTTTAATTATAAATGTTAGAACTCTTCTAAAAAAAAATATCATGAAGTTTATATAAATGGTTCAAATATAACTCATCAATTTTAAAATTAATATTATCTTATATAAGTATTGTATTTAAAGATATTATTTTAGTTAATACTTTTGTATCATGAATATGAACATATGAACAAAAGTAATCTTATAATTATCATTTTTTTAAATATTATTATTATTTCTCATCCTTTTAAATGAAAAATGTTTTTATTATGTAGTAATGATTTGCTTTTTATTGATGACTTTTCATAATGACATAACAACTAAAAAGAATTGTTTGAAGATGTTCTACATTATCTGAACAAGTCAACTTATAGTTTTTATATAAGAAGTAAAAAAAAAGGAAAAATTGTGTTTGATTTTAATAAAAAAAATAATATATATATATATATATATATATATATATATATATATATATATATATATATATATATATATTCTATTAAATTATATTGATTAAACATATTTTGATACAAACTATTATCATAAAATATAATAATTTTTTTAAAAATATATATGAAGATTATGTCAAAAAAGTTTAATTTCATTATGTTTAATTATATTTCAAAAATTATCTTATTTGTTGTTATGAAAATAAAAAATCAAAAGAAACATAGATTTAATAGACAATTTATATTACCTATCATGAAAAGTATGTTTCTCGTTAATTTCTCTTATTTCTTAATTTAGCACTTTTTCTCACTTAAAAAGCCCTTCACTTTACTGTTTTTTATTAAAATTCAAGGTAATATGTCAAAAAAAAAAAAGAACTTCAGTATTTGTAGAACATACATGCTTCATTTTCGACAATTAAATAATTAAATAATTAATTATTTGAAATCGAAGCTTTTTCCTCAGCAACCCGAATCTCCCTGGTGGCTTACGGCCTCCGATGACACAAATGTGTACGTTCCACCGCGACTGGCGAGACGCATCGGTTCCTTTTCGATTGGGGTTTTATTAAGCGCGGCTATCCGCAACGGCGGGTTAAATGGCTTCCCATCTCGATGCAGTTTCCGATACTGTGGTCTCTTCGGGAACTGTCTGGAAACCCTCGCCGATCCGTCTGCCTCCGACCGCCTTGCGACCCTAGGATACCGCCTCTTAGTTAACGATCCCGTGCACCCATCACATCCCCGGTGCTCTTTGGATCATATGAGATCCCTTCTTACTTTCTTTCCCACCGTTACAGAACAGCTGACGGATTCTCCGATCTTCTCTGCCTGATGAGCAGGAGGAAGAAGAACCGGCGGCCTGCGGCCTCGTCGGTCTGTTGGTCCGTCGATTTGTTCTGAATCTCGGTTGGCTTTCTCGGCATCGTGGAACGGTTGATGGTGTTGGGATTGTTCGTTACTACTGGAGTGACAATGGAGGTTCCCAGGAGGAAGAGGAAAGGTTCAAAATCTTCTTTCATTCACGGATCTTATCGTTCAGACGGCGGTGATGATGTTAGGCGGTGTAAGAAGAAGTGCAGGGACGAGAGGCCGCCGCAGGATACGTGGCGGCCTCGCGAGGGTTGCGCCTCGGCTGGCGTCGTGATGACTGCTCCGCCGGCCGTCAGATCGTCGTCTGAGTCTCCTGGTAGAGGTTTGAAGCGGAAGCTGGGTTGCATAGAATCGGCAACTCAGATTGGCCGAAAGAAAAAGCTGGAATACGAGTACGTTCTGGGCCGGGAGATCGGGCAGGGGAGGTTCGGATCAGTACGATTGTGTAGGAGCAAGATTAGTGGAGAACAATTTGCCTGCAAGACACTTCCTAAGAATGGGGAGGAAACAGTTCACCGTGAAGTAGAGATCATGCAACACCTTTCCGGGCACCCTAATGTGGTTACCCTGAAAGCTGTTTTTGATGATTCAGAATGTGTGCATTTGGTGATGGAGCTTTGCTCGGGGGGACGGCTTTTAGATCAGATGGTAAAGGAAGGGAGGTTTTCGGAACAAAGGGCGGCAAATTTACTTCGGGATCTGGTCTTGGTCATTAAGTATTGCCATGATATGGGAGTTGTTCACAGGGACATTAAACCAGAAAACATACTTCTCACTGTTACGGGGAAGTTGAAGCTTGCTGATTTTGGATTGGCTGTGAGAGTTGCAAGTGGTAATGTAGCAGTCTTATCCAAAACGAACTTGTATTACATGTCACTTTCTAGAGCGCCTTTTGTTCTACAATTTTGTATATGTTAATTCCCTGTAGAGTTTTAAACTTTTATGTTTATCTTTTTATTCTGTTTATAGAGGTGAAGATGCACTGCACCTTAGTTGATGCTATTATATCATTTGGATTCTATGTTTATTTAAGCAATCTGATTCAGTGAGCAGAGATAGAAAACTTCTAATTTATGGTTGTCACTTACTAGCACTTGTTTGTCAACAAAAGGGCAAATGAAATTCCCTGCATCCTCATGGAAATAGTATTATTTTAACATAACTAAACATGGTTGTTTATCTCAAAAGGTTGGATACAACCATTTGTTTTTAAGGTGGAGGTCTTCAATGAGAATAACTTTATGTTGAGGCTATTGTTTTCTTCCTCTAGCATATTAACCTGAAGATGGAGATTTAGGAATTTTGCCTCACATGTATTAGTTAACGCCTGTATTGACATTCAAAGTCTGTGCATTATCTGCATGCTATATATTATTGTAGATGAACTGCCCATTAAATAGACCTGCGAACTATGTACTATCAACTTTTCTTTGAATTATCTGACGACTAGCTTGATTAGCTATCAAATATTTGGCAAATGTATTGTGGACACTGGGATTCCCTTTGGTTGCCAAACAGGTCCATTTGTGCTTGTTGTTATCAGCCTTTCTTTTACATGACATGTATTGAAGCTGAAATAATTCATGTGGTCATGACATGATTCACATCTTTTTGAATGAAAAGCTTTGTCATGTTGACTTGTAGTCCTAAGTAAGATTTTTGTCGTTGAACTCAAGTGCTGTATGTTAGATCCCAGTTTTCTTCCAAACTTTGTTCTCTAAGAAAGGTGAAATAGTTTTTGTTCTTTTTAAATGCTTCATGAAATGATAATGCCATCTACCTTCTCATTTTTGATGTTGGATCCCAGGTTTATTGTTTTCATTTTTTTTTATGGATAGCTTTGTCATGCTAACTATTGTTCCTAAATATGATGTTCATCCTTGAACCCAATTGTTATATTCTACATCACAATCTTTGTTCTTAAAGAAAGGTAAATTAGTTTATATTCTTCTTAGCAGCTTGTTCATGACATGATAATACCATGTACTTTATCATTTTTTTTATTAGTTCTTTGAAAATTTCTCTTAAAGAAACACTTTCTAGAAGCTTTAGATAAATTCCATTTACCTTTCTTATTTGTTGCTTGTTCCCATGTTCTCTATGATAAACACTTATGCATGCATATTATCTTCTTGTGGATGATTTGTCTGTTAATGTCTAGCTTTCATGGTTTCTTGATGAAGGATGACACTAGAATTTCGTCCAGGAGAATGGTCACTGAAAAGTTGTAATGTGGACAAGGATATATTTTGGCCTTTGGATCACTTATTGATGCCTTTTCCTATTGGATCAAGCACTTGCCATGTATGCTTAATCTTTGATCAAATTTTTAGGATTTTTCATGATAAATAGTAACTGACCAAAATATTTCGTTTTTGTTTATTTTTTTGAGCTTTCTCAAACTTATCCTAGGAGCTCTTAATTAAGGAAGAACTGAATGACATTGTAAGAGTAAATGTAAACTATTCTAAATCTAAGAAAATTATAAGATTGTCCTAAGAACATCAATTTGGGTAAAAACTAACATAATGTTAAATATTTAAATAAAATTTGTTCACCCAGATTGTGATTGTATTGATGCTTTGCCTTTTTTGTCCACCCTCATTAGCTGTAATCTTAAGTTTTGTGAAAGCTTTAAAGAAAGATTTTTTTTTGCAAAAAAATCTCCGAAGTAGCTTAAAGTTCTCATCTTCATCAACATCATAGACTTGTTTGAGTGGATGGAAGAATTAAAATTTTTCTAATAGAGCTTTGGATGGAATTGTGATATAAAAAATCAAAAGAAAAAAGTATCCTAGGTAGGATATTATGTTTATTACAAAGTGAGATTTGTATATCAATTCAAAAGTCTATCAGTATGATCATAAATTTATGAACTTTAGTATCAGAATGATTATAAAGTCTATCAGAATGATCCTAATTATCATTAGAGAATATAAACTTAGGCATGGTAGAAAGGTAATTTGATAAAACAAGATCAAAATGATATTCAATTTGTCAAATTTTATAGTAGTTTGAGAAAGGGTTGGATCTACATCAGAAGGAAATCATTAGTGTGAAGGATATTATAGGGATCAGGGATTAGGAAATTTATTATATTCTATCATAATGATTGTAAATTCATGAACTAAATGATTATCATTAGAGAATATAAACTTTGTATGTTTTTGATTGAGCTTAGGCATGGACGATGAACAGATTTCAATAGGAAAAGCTTTAGAAGTATATGTTGTTGGCGAAGATTTTTCAAGATCAAACAGAAATATTCTGTCAAAAAAGGCTTATTTCATATATAAAATCCATATTCAGATCTTTTGGATGTAGATAAAAGTGTCTAATATAACTTCAAGAATAACATTTTTGAAGACATAGTGTCCTATTTAGTTGCTTTAAGAAAAGCCTTTGGCAAATAGAATATTACAGCTAAATTCCACTAATGAAATTGGATTTGTGCATATAAATTTTGTTGGTTTTGGTTTGAAAGGAATGATTTGTTTATCCTTTTCAATGTTCGCATTTGAACTTTTTGTTTTTATTATTATCATCATTTTCGTCCTCTTTTTAAATCTTTATTTTTTACTTCATCATTTTGCTTTTAGTATTTTTTTCTTATAACCCCCTTTTGTTATTATTCTTTTTTGTGTGTGTGTGTGTGTGTGTGCGTGTGTCTATATATATATATATATATATATATATATATATATATATATATATATATATATGTTGGTTTTGCTTAAGGGGAGACGTGAACAAACCACAAATATGCCAAACTTTGGGAGACATGTTTGGTGATAGACAATTAATACAGCGTGGATGCCCTCGATTGCAGAGATTCTAGACAATCATGATTGAGCATGTTCAGATACTGGATTGGAGGAAATCAAATTGATGTTTTTAAAGCCATCCATAGGTTCCACCAACTTTATAGACCTCTACAGGGGAGAGGACATTCCTTGATGATCTTTGCAAGCTAAGAGAAGCTCAATGGGAGGATTATGACAGGCCAAAAATGAAGATATGTGATGACAATAGTTTTTAGTATCACAGATTCGTGGACTAAGTTATAATTGTCGATAAGGATCGACTACAATTTTAAATAAAATGTGGGATTCGCTTTGATCTATATGGTTGGATGTGGTCTGGAAGATCATGGATTGCTCAACTATGGCACCTATTGTAGTGATTGAAGCTGACTGTTGTCTTATGTGGACAATGAGCAAAAACAAACCATAGAGGTGGCAAAGAGGCTTTTGGGTGGAATCAAGCTAAGAAATGAATCAACATGGGGAGATGGACGTCCCTCACGATGGTGGCGATCAAAAGAAGTTGTGTATTTGTTTGTTAACATTTGGCAAGCATTGATTGGCGATGGAAGTGTGAGTGATTAGTGGCAAACTCGAGTGTATTGTTGTCAATACCAAGCAGGAAAGAGATTTTGAAGGAGGTTACTTGTTGGAATTATATCTCTTCTTTTTGTTGGAATTATATCTCTTCTCATAGAAACATAAAAGCAATCCTTTGTCACTAAATGGTTTTAAAATTGTTTTGTTCTGAAACTAATTTAGAAGGTACGAGAGGAATATGGATAATTTTACCCAATAAATCTGTATTGGAACAAACATCTTGTTTCTACACCAAATCCTGGATCAAACAAGAAATTTCTAAACAGTTGACAACTCACAAAAGCATCTGTTTATTATCAGTTGAGCTTGCAAAATTCATATGCCAAAACCCCTTAATTGAAAAATTCCGGGGCAAGGCAAAATGACTAAACCATACTCGAGGACTTTTTGTCTCAATATAAATTATGGTAAAAATGGAAAAATACTTAGAAATGATTTTTAAAAGAAACGTGACTGATTTCTTCACTCATATTGCTTTCTCCCATGCATTTCTTCCATCTCAGGTTCTTCAACTGGTGTGCTGGTAAATTAGCAGTGATTCTATCACCTTACTGTTTTTATGACGGTCGATTTCTGTTATCTGCTGGTTTGTTGGTTATCTAATGTGCTTATTTGAAACTATATAAAGAATATTTTTGTTTGGTTCTAGGAATCGCCAGTATCAGTTTTGTTCGGTTTGAGGAATCGCCAGTATCAGTTTTAGAACTGACCAACGGCATATAAAATGTCATGCAAGTAATATTGCACATTCAATTTTATTTTCCATGAGATGTATTATCATTATATTCATGATATAACCTTTATCATGAAAATCTAAAACACTCCTCTTAAGTTTGGTTTCAATTTATGGTTTTTTCATTACAGGAAAATGATTGAGCTTGTTTTGCTTCTGAACTGATATTAACTGAGGAAATTGGATACCTTTTGCATTTGGTGTTGACTGCTATTTCCTTGGAGGACAGTATTCTCTGTAAGCATTTGATAATGGTAAAAGGATTGGGATATATAGATTTATTGGCAATATGTAATTTAATTTAAGCATTTGTGGCCATGAGGCCTGGAACGTACTGACTCGTTTTCTTGGTTGTGACCAACACATTGAAAGTTGGTATAACTTTTATGGTGTGTCTCAAAAACCCTATAATGGCCTGCTTTTTATGTGTAAAAAAGTGAATAAGGCACTTAAGGGTATGCATAGAACACTTAGGTCTCTCACTTGAGACGCTGATAGGGCATCATTTAAGTGAAGTTTATTGCATGATTCGAGAAAATACCGATGCCTAGTTATAGTTGTTAGTATTGATGGGAAATTGTTCAAAGTTGGTTTATATTTTGGTCATATATGCATATGGAGCTTATATTTTCAGCACAATAGTGTGGATTTTATTTTTGTTGAATATGTTTTACTTTTTTGGAGATTGCTTTTTTCCTTGTTCCATCAATGTCCTGTCCGTGCCTTATATATAAGTATTGTCAGTGCAGGTTTTCCACTGGCTGTAGAGTATTGGACTTATACATGCTTTGGCTGGCAGTATGATATTTGCAATCACTAGGTTAATATTGATGATATGATATTTCTTATATTATTGGAATAACAGACTATATATTGATTAACATCACCATCATATTTTTTGCAAGTTTATAATTGATTTTTGGCATATTTTCATTCGAAGTGGATCTTTCCTCTGTTCAGGTCAGAAACTATCTGGAGTTGCTGGAAGTCCTGCCTATGTTGCCCCAGAAGTGCTTTTAGGTTATTATTCAGAGAAAGTAGATATTTGGGCTGCTGGTGTTCTTCTTCATGCCATGCTAGTTGGTAGTCTTCCATTTCAAGGCAACACAAGGGAAGACGTATTTGATTCTATCAAAACAGGGGAACTTAACTTTCATGATGGAATCTGGGGTTCTGTATCATTTCTTGCGCGAGATCTAATTGGTCGAATGCTCACTAGAGATTTTTCCTCTAGAATGGCTGCTGATGAAGTTCTTGGTGTGTTCTCCCTTCTCCCTCTTTTGCACATTCTTCTTGCTTCTTCAAGCTATCACTCTACTAAACCAAGTCATTAATACATTGCTTTCTATTTGCCAGGACATCCATGGATCCTTTTCTATACAGAGAGTCTATCCAGGTGCAATCCTTTTAATCCAAGAGTTGGAAGCACAAGTTTGTTACCTAAGGTTGAGTTTGGGCGTACCTGCTACCGTTCTGATGAAGAGCAAGATGATTGTGGTTGTTTTGTTGATGCTCTTGTTGCAGCCATATCACGGGTTCGGATATCAGAACCAAAGAGGAGTCGTCTCTGTGTACCAGCTAGCCAGATCCCAGAGGAGTGTTCTTCTAACATGAAGACTAACCTTTGTACAGCCTTTTAACTGCACTATGGTAGATTGCAAGCATTGCTTTGCAGGAGTTGACATAACCTTCGCACTAAGAGCTTCGTCAAAGGTTCTGAGAGCTCAATCAAATATAGCGTCTCTGATTTGAAATTTTTAACTGCAGTAGCTGAAGTTCTTCATTGCTTGAATGATGAGGTATGTATATGTGTAAATAGGAGATTGTGTACTGCTTTCTTCCGATGGTCCAAGGACAACGTTACTCATATACTAATACCCTGTGACCATCTTATGTGTTGGAGTGTGGTGTGGACTAACGCATTGTTATACATCTACCAATAAGTTCACTAGTGAAATAACAGTTAGCATTGGGTACGATGTATTCCTGCTACGTAAATGCCAAACTTTGTGAATGTGGTCAATCTGTATTTTGTCAGACAGCTGCTTTCTCGTCACAAAACATTTTTGAAGAACAATGTAGCCTTTGAATAGAATATACTTTCTTTTAGAGGAACAATATTTAACAATGAAGTGTTTTGGGAGAAAATTTCAAAAATAAGAATTTTTACATTCGATTTGTTATAATGAAATGTATTAATAGTTAATTTAAGAGAATGAACATATTTCAGTTGATTTAGCAAGCTACGTTTAAGAATTCTGTGATTCGAACATGTATTTCTTAGTTTTGGTTATAATCATAACTAACTTAATATAAGCATGACTTTTAATTAATTTTGATTAGAATCAACTTTATAAAAACAGATGGCTCATAACCAATTTGATTTTCTAATCGATTGTTTGAATTAAGTTTATTTTCTAAAACAATTTTTTTAAAAAATATCACAATTTTGATTTTCGATAAATTGTTGTTCGTGATCGTTAAGGAGTCAAGAAAACTAAGCTTCTTGCATTTATTTATAGCCACAACCCTCACTCTCACTCTCCCCTGAACTTGAAGTTGAATTCGTTATCCTCCTCTTTATTGATTCACTTCTTTTTGCCCCAGATGTGTTGGTCTCGATTTGCCTCTTTATTGCTCTCTCAGAACATGTGTGAGATCATCCTCCACATTAGATGCGACCATGGCATCGAGCAGGTATACATCATGTGATATTTTTTTGATTTCCTCACAAACACAACATTCCATCGCTTTCTTTTCCCAATAGAGCAACCTAATCCAAAGCCCAACTTGGAAGCCTTTAGTTATCTAAATTTTTATCTTAGCATGATATCACCTGCATGGACTGGAAGGAAGAGTTCCACGACCAACATAGAAATTTTTCATCTTTCCTTCCGCCCTCCATCCCTGCCCCCCAACTCACTTGGTTCTTTCATTTATTGCTTTTCTCCTCTTTTTCTTAGAGCCTTGTCATTCTTCCCATTCTTTCTTAGTTTCTTTTAAAAAATTATCATTTTTTTAAATTTTTTCTTCATTTTTTTTTGCACTAGTATGTTTGTTATTAAAATCCCTCCAAGACTTGTACTTTAAACTTGCTACACTTTTGTACAAGAAAAAATTAAGACCATGATTAGCACATGACTATAATTATTTATGACTATACTAGTATTTTATTCATTTGTTATTTGCTACTGTCTTAAGAATTAGAAATTTTTTAGTAGGTAAAACATGAACAAAAGAATGGAATAAAATATGAGAATAATTCTTTGAAACAATAATTATGATAAAGTTTGTAATATAAAACAATATTTTTTTTTAGTTCACCAAGCTCAATCGAATTGGTCTTTTTTGTCGAATATCTTCTAGGTTTTGGATTGTTTAAAAACTATGATTCTTTCAAATAGGGGCAAAGGAGTGGGACAAAATTTGAGAATCCATAGTTCCTTGAGCTCAATTATGTCATTTTTTGTTAGAATGAGCTACAAGGCTTTTGAATTGTTCAACTTGGGGAAAATTATAAGTTTTGGTCAAAGAAATGCTGATTAAGAAGGGATGGAAGGCTAATTTGTGGATCATATGGAAAATTCAAAGCTTGAAAAATCCTCTGGTGATTGAAAGCATATCCTTCTTGGGTCTATCCAAGAATCGTCAATGAAACATGAGATTGTTGTCACCCCTACGCTTGATAAGTTTAATGGAGAACAGTCAAATAAGGTGGTGGAGTGCTGTATTTTTCGTTGTGAAGGTGAGGAACAAAATTGGAAATGCCTTGTTCTTGCAGAGGGGCTATGAAGGTTTCAACAAACCTATGCCTGTTGTTTTTTGTTTGTTTCACTCTGCTCTCCTTTCATTAGATCTTATAACATCTATTTTTTAATATGTTACATAGGTTATTTTGTGTTTCTTTCAACTAAAATATAATTATTGAGACAAAGCAGGGGTTGTAGTTTGCTGGTAGTGAATTTAGGAATTAAAACACATATAATACAGGAACTGCAAAGGATGAAATTGTAGAGATAGATAGTATATAGACTTCAAATTTCTATTGGATCCCTTGTTTTAGAGAGGCAACCTTTGTTTCTTTTCATTGTAATGTAGAGATAAGGCCCTCTGCAATGGTTGCGAAGTCTTATGTATGCAAATAAAAACACTTTTGACTGTTGGTAGTGATTTCAGGAATTGAAACACATATAAATAACAAAGGTTAAAACTGGAGAGATAAATATATCTAGACTTCAGTTTTCCATTAGGTCACTTGTTTTGGAAAGGCAAGCATTTTTTCTCTCATTGTTACATAAAGATAAGATCCTTCATTGTGGTTACAGAGCCTCACATACACAAATACAAACACTCAGACTTTTGGTAGTGATTTCAGAAATTGAAACACATAAACACAAGACATGCAAAGGATGAAACCAAAATATAGATAGTATTTAGATCTCAGCTTTGCTTTGGGTCCCTTGTTTTAGAGAAGCATGCATTATTTCTCTCATCGTTTTGTAGAGATACGACCCTTTGTTGTCATTGTGGGTCCTTATTTGTAATTGCAATAAGCTCCTTCTAAGTGAATTAAGCAATGATATAATGAGATAGAGACCATGAATTGTGAGAAATGTCATTAGAAAAATGAAAATCATTATCTTGTTTTTGGTTCTAAAAAATTATTTTCCCCAACCCAAGTTGTTCCTAGACACAAGGCAAAGATCATGAAATTGATTTTTTTTTTTTACTTTATATAAATTTTTAAGAAATTTTTAGATTTCAACTAACTTTGATGATAACCAACATGATATAACTTATGATTATAATTAATTTTGATCACAACTAATTTAATAGAAGCTCATGAATCTTGACTAACTTTGATTACAATTAATTCAAGAACGAGAAGCATCCCCTTGAGTTGTACATTACAGTGGTGATATAACATACGGTACTTTGATTCAGTTGATGATACTCAACATGTTTCCTTCCTCTAACCCCCAAATCAATGAAAAGTGGCAGGATTGTTAACCTGTACACAATGCTCAGAGAGCAGCCACGTCTTTTCAATGTCGTCATCATCAACCTCGGCGGCTGTTACAAATTTCTCCAAATTGCAATTTTTCTGTCTTGGGGGTCCGTCTTTCACACCCTTTCAGTTGTCCACAATGGAATTAAGTGGCTGCTTTGCCGGCTGGATTCAACACATTCGATGGATGAACATTTTTCACATTATTACTTATTGACCCAAGTAAAATCCAAATTTGAAGTAGGCGGAGGCTGATTTATATAACGACGCGAGTTTTCTGTGGCTAATGTGAATTCCGTGTAGTGGCATGGTTTGTTTTCTGAGTCCAACTCTGGCGAGTCCCACGCGTAAAAAGGCACTATTTTTGGAATTAGGATATGATCAACATCTCCGCTCCGCGTCGTTGGAATCTTTCTTTGCACCCGCGTCGCCTTCCTATTTATAACTTGCGCTTCCCCAACCCCGATTTCCACCAGAATCGGCTAAATTCCTTATCCAATCTTACTCTTCGATCGATCGATTGATCAATCCATCAATCCATGGGCAACTACATGTCCTGCACACTCTCCGGAATCCAATCCAGCGGGCCCAAGGTGATCCTCCCCGACGGCGGACTCCTCCGTCTTGGCCCCAAGTCGGCCACCGCTGCTGAGCTCATGTTCGATCATCCGGGCTATTTCTTGGTTCATTCCAGCGCCATGCTCTGCAGCCGCAGGCTCGTGGCTGTCTCCGCCGACGAGGAGCTCGAGTTCGGTGTCGTCTACGCCATGTTCACCATGGATCGGATCGGCTCCGTCGTCACCAGCGCAGACATGGGCCGCCTCCTTCTAGCCGCCGGCAAGGAGGCCAGTCGGTCCGCCGGCGTCGGAGGAAGCTCGCAAGTGATTCCCGAGGGCGCGTTTACTGTGTCGGTAACCGAGGCGGCGCCGGAGAAGAGGTGGAAGCTTGAACCGTTGGTGGATGGTGATTTGATGGCGAGATTAAGGTGTGCGAAGGCTAGGTGCTGGTCGAGGAGGCCTGTATTGGACACCATCATGGAAGAGGCCGTTTGTTAGATGAAAGAAACCTCTTTACATGTATATGGTTGTTTTTTTTTTTTTTTTTTTTTTTTTTTTTCTCGACATATTTGGGAGAAGCCAAATATCATAAATATACCCCTCGGAAGACATTAGAAAGGACAATATGTTATTGAAAAATATATAATTTCTCAAATTTTATTATTATTATTTAATTTAATATTCTCTAAATTTGAAGGCCCATTTTTAGGACCGGTGAAGGTCAATGTAGGGGCCACCGTCTGCGCCGCTTCGCTGCCGAGGATTCCCCTCTTCTCATGGACACCGAATCTGTAACTACCTCCTCTCTCTTCCTATCTTCCTTCTCCACATTCGCCGCTGGTTCGCTTCAGGTTCCACCTCCCTTGTCCGTCGACTTACTATCTCGCGGCTCACCTCTTCCTACTCCTCCCTCGTCTCTTCTGGCCTCCAAGCTGATACCGAATACCCGTTTTGTTGTCGACGGCTTCCGTGCCGCCGGAGATTTTTCGATATCTTACTTCCTTTCCCATTACCATTCCGATCATTACAATGGACTCAACCCTAATTGGTGCCGCGGCATCATTTTCTGCTCCGAGATTACCGCCCGCTTTCTTGTCGAGATTCTTAAAGTCTCTTCTCTGTTTGTATGCCATCTACCTCTTAACAGAAGCATTACGATAGATGGGAATAATGTCATTTTGGTCGACGCAAACCACTGTCCCGGAGCTGTTCAGTTCCTGTTCGAAGTTGGGGCTGAAAAGTATATCCATACCGGTGATTTTAGGTTCCGTGATTCCATGAAACTTGACCCGTTTTTACAGAAGTTCGTTGGCGCCGAGGCGGTTTTCCTGGATACTACGTATTGCAATCCCAAGTTCGTGTTCCCACCACAGGAAGAGTCCGTTGATTATGTGGTAAACACTATTCGGAGGATCAAGGAAGAAAATCAAGCATCTTCTGAGCACGTCTTGTTTCTTGTTGCTACATACGTCATAGGAAAAGAGAGGATTTTGCTTGAGATTGCCAAGAGATGCAATTGCCGTTTATATGCGGATGACCGGAAGATGGAGATTTTGTCAATATTAGGTTTTCATGACAGTGGTGCTTTCACTGATGATGCTTCGGGTACTGATATTCATGTGATCGGTTGGAATTTGCTGGGGGATGTTTGGCCATATTTCCGACCAAATTTTGTGAAGATGACTGATATTATGGTGGAGAAAGGTTATTCAAAGGCTGTAGGTTTTATTTCAACAGGTTGGGTGTATGAAATGAGAAAGGGCCGATTTTCTGTGAAGATTAAAGATTCCCTTGAGATTCATCTTGTTCCATATAGCGAGCATTCAAGCTATGATGAGCTTAGAGAATATGTGAGGTTTTTGAGGCCGAAACGTGTTATCCCGACTGTGGGCAGGGATGCTGAGAAGATGGATGGGCGGCATTTAGGGTCTCTGCAAAAGCATTTTAGTGGACTGGTAGATGAAACCGCAAACAAACATACTTTTTTACTTCCCTTCCATCAGAATGAAGTGATCGCTGATGCCAAAAGTGGAAGCTTTAATCCTGCTAGCATGAATCAGCCTGTGGATTCTGTATTTTCCCTGATAGGTGAGGAAGAATGCCCCCTAAGGGAAGTTGTGATGAAGGAAGGTAACCTGCAAACTGCAATGGAGGACCTTTGCAATTTCTTGCCATCTTGGGTTGACGAGGATCAAATTTTGAGCTTGATCATGGATGCAGGTGGTGACGTAATTCAAGCAGTTTCGGAATTTTATGACCGTGAAATTGAGTTCTTTAAGCACTCAAATTCTTCGGCACTACCAGCTCCTGACTCTCAGACAAATTTAGCCAACGATTTTTCCCCATATCTTAATCTGAAATTTACAGAAGGAACCCAGAGTTTGTGTAATGGAAGCATGAGCCATTGTAACAATAAAACCATTGGGAAGCCTAATTTGGTGAATTCTAATGCAACCAAGAGGAAGGTTTTAGGCATTGACAAAAAAACAAAAAAGAACAAAAAGTTTTCGAATTCAAGTTCTTGTGGTTCTAAGCAGTCCACCATAACCAAGTTCTTTGGTAAATTTGTGGCCACGTCTGCTGATGATGCTGGTAGTGTGATGGTTTCTTCTCAGGATTCCCTTAATGAGGTTAAGCACAATATTGTTGCTACTGCTGAACCTTACAGACACGAACTTGATCTGTTCCTTCAAGTGACAAACAATGGGATTGAAAGAAATGCTGCTGCCTCCTTAATGGAGAAAGCAAAAGGAGATATAGATGTAGCATTGGATCTGTATTACTGTGATCCTTTTCATGTGGTTGATAAAGAGGATACCTTAATGCGACGAAGTGCCTCTGGGTATGTTAATGCATTAAGCTGCAGCAGACACCCTAGGATTTTTCGTGCTAAAAACCCAGATGCTCCTGGAATGTCTAATTTTGGAGCTTCTACAGTGGATTCTAGCGTGGTGAAGGTTTTGCTGCCCATTGAGAAGTATTTACCCATTGAACATGGTTTGTAAATTTCAGAATAGCCAATTTCTTCCATCATGGATTTCATTCCATAGCATATTTAGCATACAGTACATGTTTTTTATGAACAGATATTTATTAAATGGCTTGCAGCATGCTGGAAGGCTGGAGAGCCTGCACCATATTTGCACCTTGCTCGAACTTTTGAAATAGCAGAGCAAGAAAAAGGAAAGATAAAAACTGCAGCAATGTTTTGCAACATGTTCAGAAGGTTTGCTATACAAAAAAAAAAAAAAAAAAAAAAAAAAAAAAAAAAAAAAAAAAATCATTCTGTCATTTAATGGTTTTTTTCTTTGCAGTTTCAAATGTCTCTCTTTTGTATTCAAGGGAATGAGTTTACATCTTATTATTCTTGTCTTCAGCTTGCTTGCTTTGTCACCTGCTGATGTATTACCGGCAGTTTATCTATGCACAAACAGGATTGCTGCTGATCATGAAAACATGGTTCGTCTATAGTCTCTGACTTTGTTTTTTTTGTGCATAAGGGAATTTTTGATGAATTTAGACTGTATCTTATTGGGATAACTTTTTTGTCTTCTGATTCAGTGACATAGGATGAATTTATAACATCCATAATGTCGTCTAAATTGGAAGTTCGTGCTAGGTAACGAGTGTCATATGGGGATCACTGTTTTGCTAGTTTACTTTTATTTTTTACCATAGGATGGATGTACAACATCGATAATATTGCCTGAATTCAAATAGGTAAAGAAGTATCTCTGGTGGTAGTCATCCTGGTGTATTTGTAGTTAGTTTGACTAACATGTATACCACTAAGTCTATTTTGTTAAGATAAGAATTTGTACTTTTTTTATTCAAAGAAAAGTTCTTATACCAAAATAATCTTATAAAATAAATGAAACCCATTAAAGCGGTTGTTTGTTGAATTAACCTATATGTTGCTTGATTCATCTTTAGGTGTATAATGAAGTTCAGGTTTTTATCACGTTGATTATACTCTTTGATTATGATTTGGCCTCATGGATTCAAGATCCATAAATTTGGCTTGATTTCAGCTATGTTTAATGCTATAATGCGAAGCCTTAGCATTAGAAAATTTCAGGGTGAGAGATTTGATTTGTTATTATGCGAAAAAGGTTTACTATATAAGTTGTGTATTTGTTAAGGTATTTAATGGATAAGGTTAAGATAAAAGAAATATGTGATAGTCTTGGAAAATTATTTTGTAGGGTTTTAGAAAAGGAGTTAGTTTTGTAAAATTGTTGTTAGAGATATTTATAATAAAGAAATAGTGTCTTTGTACTCATGGAGGATTGACTAGAGATTTTTTTTTTGTGCTAGTACTTTCTTCTAAGCTTCAATTTAAGGCAAATATAGAAGTGAAAGGTGTTAATGAATAAATAGTCATACAAATATAATTTTCAATCTCATTTATGAGGAAAATAAAGTGCATTTAGTGCATGCAATCAAGTGATGTTAATGGAACTCAAACCATCAAAACTTGCAAAGGGATTGAACTGTTTTAGCAGGTTGTAATTGGTTTATTATTGGAAATATAAATGCATGCAAATTTGGACCTTAAACAATTGAACTCAAAATCTATATCCTAAAATAGCTGAAGTTGTATGCATCAATCAATCGTTTAAAAAGCCAAAGGCAATAATAAAAATTAAAGATCCAATTCGTCTGTTAATGACATGGCTTTTGTCTAAAATAGGGCATATGTTGGGCTAGTTTATTGTGATACATGCAGCTGCAATAGTTAATTGTGATGTGATTGCTGTGGTTGGTAATCACTAAAAAGGTGATCAAGAAGTTTTAAAATTGTAGTGATGTATGTTTGGTATTTGATGGACTGCTTTAGGGAAATTATAAACTAAATAAGGTTAGGTGTTTTAAAAATTTGAATTGGTAATGATTTCATGCAAGTCAATTTTAGGGTTTTAGTTTCTTTGTTGAGCAGAAAACCAATAGATTGAATTTTGAGGTTTGTTAATGTTGAGATTTATTAAGGTTTTTGATAGGGATAGAAAAGCAAATCACATGGATGGGTTAAACTTTAAGGAGAATTTTCTAAGTCATTTTTTTTGTGTGAGGTTTAAGAAAACATGAAGGAAGCCAGAACAAATAATAAAGAGACTATGCTCCATGAAAAACCAAATTGTGGGCATCAAGAATTCGTCATACTATTCTTTGAGGTCTATTTTTTAGATTAATTTGAAGTTATGTTAAGGTTATGACTTATACTTAATGATTCATATAAGTGGATATTTCTATTTGGTTTGGATGGACTTATTTATTATTTATGATTTGGGTTATTGTAATCATGCATTTAGGATTTTTTGTGAATCTCTATATATGTTATCTATTGTGGGAAAACCTTAAGAGGGAGAGAGAGAAAAGAGATTAGGTCTTGTTTTTTTTAGTGAAAAGAATGGAAGTTATTCCTTGAGAGTTTGTGGGTGGAGAAGCTAGTTGCTACCAAATCATGCGAAATCCTTCTTTTTTGTTCTTATTCTCTAGACAAGATACACACATTATGTTAAGGATTCAATTTTTTCTCTACAAATGATATCAGAGTTACAATTTGTTGATCTTTAGATATCATTAGTAGTGGTGTAGTGGAGTTGAAGAGATTACACATTTTCTTGTGATTGTGGCAAAATGGTGATAAAACGCATCGTGTTAATGTTTCAATTTTTTCTCAATAAGTGATATCAGAGTTACAATTTGTTGATCTCTGGATATTATCAGTAGTGGTGTAGTGGAGTTGAAGAGATTGCACATATTTGCTTGTGATTGTGGCAAGATGGTGATAAAATTTTTGAGGTAGTTGGAACCGACGCTGGCATAACGCTTTGCAGAGGAGAAGAATTTTAGTGAAAAGACAATGATTTAACATAAGAGAAGGTTGCCAGTGGAAGTAGGATAATTTTTTGCCAAAGATTGTGAGTGGAGTGAGGACCAATGGCACAAGATCATTAGTTGCAATGTGAACATCAACTTCGTGGAAGATTTTGACCAATGGAGTTTGGATTGAGGTTGAATAATTGTGGAAAAGTGATTTTGTGTGTAGAAATTAGGGGTTTTTTGTAGCAAGGTTGTAGAAAGAATTGATGGTTTGGATCATTTTTTTGATATCATGATATCTTGGGTAAATGGATGTGGGATTTGATGATCTAGTAATCAATATTGAAGTATTTCTATATTCTAGTAGTAGTTGTGATGTATTGGCAAAATTCTACTCAATGTTTAAGTTTTGTGCAAAAAAGTATGTTTTTTCTTGGATTAAGGACAATTTTGTTTAGATCAATGTTGTTGAAGACAGTTAATGTTGATAGAAATTATTGTTGGTACATATTGGGCATAAAAATTTAAGGTGATAAATGGTTCAAGTTTGTCTATGGAGCTTTTGCTTTTTAATTGTCATAATACTGTGTTAATGAGAGTAAAATATATTTACATGAGATGGACAAATTAGGGCTCTTAAAGAAGAAATCATATAAGCTTGTAATAATGACAAATGTGGCTTGGCAAGATCCATGGTATTTGACAATAGTAAGATACAATTATTTATTATTGATAATCTTCAATTTTCTCCAAACCTCTTACATATCTGTTGTTGATAATACTCTTTAAAAGGTCGTTAAGATGATCTTTTGTGGGAGGCATTTGTTCAAATCATAGACAAATCATTTATTTTTTAAGAAAAAATCATGTCTTGAACTTGATAGTGCCCTTTTGACATGTGTGCAGTGGGGGATCCCTCTATAGGGATCTTTCGACTTCCTGTTGTGGCTTGTTCAATAGATAGAGCCAATGATTTACACCTTAATGCACCTGTAAGCTAAGAGTTTTTGCTAAAGTGGAATGAGAATAGTAAGGGCTTGGAGAAAGAGAGGTTCTTTATGGATTTTTTGCAATGAACAATCAAGCCAAGAAGTCCCCTTAGGCCAGATAGATAGTGAAGAAAAGAAGAAAACTTATCCTTCCAAATCCCATGTGAAGATCCTTTTTTATGACAATCAATCTGTGGAGATCCTTTTAGAATGGGCTCTTATAGGGACATTTTGACTTCCTTTTATGGCTTTTTCAATAGAGCTAGCAATTCAAACTTCTGCACATCCATGAGTTGAGAGCTTTTGCTAAAGTGGAGTGAGGTCTTGACAAAGGAAATGTTCTTTGTGGAAAAGCAAATGAAGTTGGGCAGACAATTGGGAAAAGCAAAGAAAATCAAGCCTCCAAAATCCCTATGTGGAGATCCTTCTATATGGCAATATGTGGAGAGTCTTTTAGAATGCAAGCTTATCTTTGACTTTTTTTGATAGCATACAACCATTTTGAAATAAAAAAAAGGGTAGTGGATGAAATAATTAGAGTGGCAAATGGACTTTGTTGCAAACTACGTATCGTAATTTTTGTTCAATTTTGGGGTGGAGTGGTAGGCCGGATGAGAAAAAAAGGAATTTTTTTTTCCTTTTGATTTTGATTTAGAAGGTTCTAATGGTCTTTTCTTTAGACGGGGTACCCATTTTTTGCCTTATGCTTCTCTTAGTATCACATTTTATTTTTTGAAATTCATATCTACTATCTATAGTTTGCTTGGTTTCCTCTGAGGTTAGTCAATGTACATAATAAAGTTGTGATAGCAACAATAATTATAACAATCATAATAACATCAACAAAATATGTATTTGTTAGAACCTAAATTGTATGGATCAAATGTCTTACCTTTTTATTAGAAGGTAGCATTGGATGTGGGTTTTATTCCTTTTAGAGAGTTGTTACTTGAAAAGAAAAAAAAATTGATGTGGAGTTTGCTCCACGATTACAGAAACCAATAAAATCAAAGTTGGGAACCATTGGTTACCTTTTGAATCAAAGAAGTGACAAGTAGAATTGTCTACAAATAAAAACCTTGTTGCTTCTTTCTGGCAATTGGCTTCTCAAGTGGGTGGTTTGGTAAGAAAACTACCTTCAGTGTTTGTCACATTCATATCAATAATAGACCAAAATGGTGGGGAAGGAAAGGAGGCCCCCTCTTCACCAAAATGAATAAGAGGGAAATTGTCATTTCACAGTTGCTTTTCTTTCATTACCTTTTGGCAATTGGCCCTTTTTGCTTGGGGGACATCATCAATGAATGGTGTTTGGATTGGTTTAGTTTCCAAACTTGGATGCACATTTGAATGAGCTCAAAAATATTGATAGAGGCTAGAACACTTGATGTAAAGATCGAGGAGGATAGAGCATTTTTATTGTTGGTTTACTTTGCTATCTTTGTTTGATGACATTGTGACCTCATTGCGATTTGAGAAGGATACTCTGTGGTCATATTAGTTGATTATTGCTTGGTTGTTGAATGAGTTATAATGGAGGAATAGTGAAAAGGGAGCATCATGTGGGGGAGTTGTCAAAAGAGTTAGATCAACGGATAGTCACTTTGCATCAACAAGGGATAAGGGATCTTCTAAGTCAGAAAGGTTACAAGAAGATATATTTTATTTATGTAAAGGAAAGTCACATAATGAAGGATTGTTCATGGCATATGGAGTTATTTTAGTTAAAGAAAATGAATGAGGAAGGATCATTTGAGGCTTTAGTTATTTTATTGGATGATGATGATAGGGATTATATCTTGATAGTTACATCTTTAAGTATAGATGGTTCAAATGAATTTTAGATTATAGATGTTTGTTATGCTTGTGTGTATTAGAGATTAGTTCAGCACATAGTCATGTGATATTCACATGTTTTGTTAGGTCTTAAAGGATATTGACTTATGTTAAGCATGTGCTAGATCCGAAGACGAATCGGTTTTTATTATTGAAATTGTTTAGATAAAGATGGAGTTTTTAAGGTTTGTAGAGGAGCAATGACAAAGCTAAAAGAGAGGATGATTAGTGGTTTTTATTGTCTTATAAGGAGTGTAGAGACAAATGAAATTTCTATTATTTTTCAGATGAGTGTGAGAAGTGGTGAATGAGAATAAGATGTCTTGTTAGGAGAGAAAGTTATATTGATTGATGTTAAGGGTAATAGGAAGACATATTTACATGTTTTGTAAGTTTTAAGGATATTGACTAATGTTAGGCATATACTAGATTTAAAGATGAATCTATCTTCGCCGTTAGAAGTGTTTAAAAGTGGAGAATGCAACATTAGTCAATATGGAGTGTGGAGATGATTGGTGGCTTGTATAGACTTATATGGAGTGTGGAGATAGGTTTTTTTTTTTTATTTTTGAAATGAGTGTTAGAAGTGGAGAATGCAAACATCAGATGACTTGTTAGGAGATTATATATAGATGCAGGGAGAAACATGTGATGTTTGCTCACATCTTCAGGATGACAAATCTCTTTAGTCGCATGAGAGATGTGGACTTATGTCGCACTACATGACTTGAAGTAGTGCTTGATGCTCTACTGTATGGGTGCAACTTATGTTAGCTAGGTAAAACATTGATAGAGACAATATGGAGGGTACAAGATTGCTAATAGTTTGATTTTCTTAGGTTATTTGTAGAATTCAAGTTAGGGCTTATGTCTTGTATTTTTGTAGTTCACATAATTATAATTGGGAAATGAGATGATTTTTCAAGAGAAAAAGCTATATTGACTGATGTGCGAGTAGGATCAATACTTATTTACATATTTCTTTAGGTCTTAAGGATCTTAATTGATGTTAGGCATGTGTTAGATTTTAACCTGAACTTGTTTTCTCTATTGGAATTCTTTAGACAAAGATAGAGATTTCAAGGTTTGTAGAGGAACAATGAAAAAGCTAAAGGGGAGGATGATTAGTGGCTTGTATTGATTTATAGGGAGTGTGGAGATAGGTGGAATTTTTTTTTTATTTTCTACGTGGGAGTTAGAGGTGGAGAATGGGGATATTAGAGGATATGTAGATGT
Source organism: Vanilla planifolia (assembly GCA_023846275.1). Taxonomy (NCBI): domain Eukaryota; kingdom Viridiplantae; phylum Streptophyta; class Magnoliopsida; order Asparagales; family Orchidaceae; genus Vanilla; species Vanilla planifolia. The sequence continues at coordinate 41,573,990 of CM043867.1, read as the reverse complement.
AGAGAGAAACATGTGATGTACAACACAATTTAAAGCAAGTCTTGATGCCCTAGGAGCATTTATCTATTGCAGGTTTTCTGCTTATGTTAGCTAGATGTATCATTGGTGGAGACAATAGGGAAGTTACAAGATTGGTAACAATCTGATCTTTTCAGTTGTTTGCAGAATTCAAGCTAAGGTGTAGAGTTGGAGTTATGTGTTGTATTTTGTGGTTCACATAATTAGAGTTAGGTATATAGTGATGTTTGGGTTTGTTGAACTTATTTGTCCAGTTTTGTTTATTAAAACTGTGTGGTTAGAATTTATTGGGAATCTTTATATATGTTATATCCTGTGGGAGTATGTTAGGGGATAAATAGGGAAAAGATATAGTCTCTTTGCTAAAGAACTAAAAAAAGTCTCATTAGTGTTGGAGGGTGGAGAGACTTGCTGAAATCAAACCTTGTAAAATCTCATGTTGTTGTGGTGTTTTTCCTCCTAGTGACGATTTGGAGATTTGCTGTCCTAGCAAAGTGAAATTGAGGGACCATATTGTTGCATTTTTTTGAAGACATGGTTGTTTATGGAAATGAAAATGAGCTTTTATGTGTTAGCAATGACTGAAGACTTGTGGGGAAGTTGCAACTCATACTTGGAAAGCTAACAGATGAGGGATAAAGAGAAATAAACCAGAGGTATGAGAAGGCCGTAGTGTATGGATAAATGCTGCCAAACGAAATATTAGATTAGGCAATAAAGCAGGGATAAATTTCAAAAAACAAAAGTCCTTGGCTGGCATTTCCTTTTGATAAAACTTCATTGAAGTCTTCAGCCAGTGGCGTTCTTGGAATTCTGTCCAAGAAGCAATAGATTGAAAGTTAGTCTTTCCTAAGGTTTGAAGTTTTAACATGCATTAATAGACAAACACTTTTCAGGTTGCCCCATAACAAATTAGTGAAGTGCCTTAATAAACTGTCCTAAAATTATAGGAAATGGAAATAAAATGACATAAATTAGCATAATTGAGTTATATGGTTCCGCCTCTTCAGAACTCAGACATTGTGAAATTTTAGCTTTTGTTTTCTTAATATAGAACATATAAAATGAGAAAAGCTAGCAACTTTGAAGAAGTTTCTAAAATATTGCAGAAAAAGAGAAACTTTGTATGCTTATTGGGAGCAGTAGAGATAGATGTAGAGGAAGAAAGGACGAGTTTATGTGAATATCTTTGAGCAGGAGATGGTTTTTTTCTTCTCAAACATGAATAATATTAACCAGGCAGAATTTTTTTCTCCAACAGGAAAATCGTTAGATGGCATCAAAGTGTTTTGAGTCATTGCAGAGTGCACAAGCCTCAAAGGCTACATGTAGCTGTCCTTTGTGGGATTGGAAGTTGTGTATGTTGTTATTGTAGGAAAATTGTGGAAGAACAATCATAGAATGAAGCTGATATTTCATAAACAAATTCTGTTATCATATGGTTTTACCTGATTGTTTGGCTTAGTGCAAGAGTTTTATCTTGCTCAATAATCTTGATTTTTTGTTTTATTGTTAGATTTTTTTAGTTGATTATACTGTGACACTTTCTTATTGACTACTGTTTCTTGTCTTGCTTGTGATCTTCTCACTCTATTGCTTGTCTCTTAAGCAGCAAGAAAAAAATTGTGACAGTATACGAACATTTTGGGTTTTGTATTTTAATTGCTAGTGGATTGTTTTTCAACTAGTTTCTGATAAACTTGGTTTCTAGTAGATTCTGCTTCTACATGCCAGTTCCTATGAAAGATCTGCTTGCAATATCAGCCTGCAACAATGATATATTCCTATGAATCTAGGAATTGAATATTGGTGGTGCCCTTGTCATCGCTGCACTGGAGGAAGCATGTGGTACCAATAAGAGCAGAATTAAAGAGATGTACAACTCTTTTGGTGACCTTGGTATGATGCATTTCATTGTTTCTAGTGAGTTTCAATCTATTTTGATAGCTTATTTATGATGACTTCTTATTTGTGGAAGGTGATGTTGCTCAAGAGTGCCGACAGACCCAAAAGTTGCTTGCTTTGCCGTGTCCTCTTTCAATACAACACGTATTTCAAATGCTTAGGAAGATAAGGTATCATAACTTCAAAATACACTATAAATATCTTAAATGTGGTATGCTTGATATTTTGTTAAATTTTTCTTCATTGGAAATTAAAGATTTGGTTCTTTTTATTTCATTTGTAGCATGGTCCTAAATGTATCATGAGATCTGATGTGTGTTGGTTCTAATAACTATCTTAAATGTGGCATACTTTTATTTCATTTGTAACTTGCTCTTAAATGTATCTAAAGTGCTAATGTGTCTAATGTGTGGTTTTTCTAATAACTATCTTAAATGTGACATACTTGATATGCTGTGAAATTTCGAAGTTTCATTGGAAATAAATGCTTTGTTTTCTTTTATTTCATTTGGAAAGGGCTTCTAAATGTATTATGTGCTGTAGTGTATATCTCGATTACAATCTCTCTCTTTAGAACATTTTTGTTTTTTAGTTTTATAAATTCAGATTGAAAACCGTCAACATCTTTTTTTTTTTTGAAACCAGAATTATTTTGCTTTACCTTTGTTTTTCTGAGTAATTTGCACTATTTTTTTTTTCTTTGTATATGGCTATTCAATTAGGTTTGCCTTACTGGCCTTGACATTGATATTTTGATAAGTGCTCCTTTGTCAACTGTTCTTTGCAAGGAGTACTGATACTTCTGAATGGAATTAGTAAACGGTTTTGTTCTTGTGTCTGCTCAGCAGATTTTTTGGTTAAACATATAAAGCACATAGTTAAGCATACCTCTTTGCATTAGTGTGGAAGTAGGTGGTGGAAGCACACTCAGGAAGAAAAAAATTATAGTGAAGATGATGAGTTCTTGCAGAGAAATGGAAATGAAGTTTCTTGTCCGTACTCTTGTAAGTTGATGCTTTCTTTTTCTTTTTTTCCCCTCTTTGTTTTTGCCACTTAATATTCAGCTAACAAGTATACTTGATAGCTTTATTTTGCCTTGCCATGGATTGGCTTTCAATGTTCCTCTGATTGTTAAACTTTAAGGGATCTAATGAACCAAATTTTAATGATTATCTGATAGTGAAAATAATTTTTTGTCCCAATTGGAGTTTTCCTTTAGTTGAAATCTTCAAAGGAATCTCAAGATTGTTTGTTACTGTAACTAGAATTTTCTCACTAAGCAAAATGTTGGGATTTATAGGAAAATCACTAGTAAAGTAAAATGTACGTGATAATCAAGAAATATTTGCCTTATGAAGCTAATCATATGTCTCTGTAACTTGTAATATGATCACTAAGCTATAGAAACTTATAAGGATGATTTCAATTAGTTTTGTCTTTCATTGATTTTAAGGTTCGGCTTAAACGTTGTTTGTATTTTACCATGTAAGATTTGGCATGTATATTCCTTCCGAATGGTACCGCATCACTTCAGTCATGCGTACTTTTTGTGCATGTTTGCATGCGTAGCATATTAGTCATATACATGTTACTTTTCTTCTTATTTATCCTTTATTTAACTCCAGTTCATTATAACATTCTCATTTTATTTGTTGTAGCAAATAATATTCTTACTGTTTTATAAGTTCATCCCTTCAGTCTCTTTGGTTTGCATGTTGAAGATTGTCATATTCCGTCACTGTTTCGACAACAGTAAACTCGTAGTCATATCCGTGAGTATATTCCAGTTCCTACTAAAAAGATTATATATGTTGGGCCTAGAATAACTTGGCAAAGTTTGAAAACATGATCTGTTGTATTTATAGGTTGATTATTGCTAATTTTTTTGTTATGGGCGTGATAATTAATTTTCTCTTTTTCCATGCTCTAGTTCATGTTTCAATAGTCTGTCTACTTAATTGTACATTTTGTTGTTCTTGGAGCCTCCAAATTGAAAATTAATGCTTCTGTTCTTTGATCTATTATGACTGATCTTCAAGCATACTATAAGGACATTTTCACAAACTAAGTTTTAGATAAATGAATGCTTATCATAGTCCTTTTTGTTAATTTATCCTTGTTTGGACAAAGGAAGTGGTGCAGCTTGATTATAAACTGCATGCCATTTTTTCTTCTCATCTGGATGGAGGGATGGTTGAGCATTAGATAATGTTTTGAGTTTTCTTTTTTTTTGTTCTGTTGTATGAATAGTTTGGAATGTTCATATCATCCGGATGTGTATTCACATATATATACATATATATTATAATTATAATTTGTTCTGTTTACTATTTCCTTTCATCTGTGCCAGTTCATGCTTAATTTGTTGCAGGTTCGTAATTTGCGGATAGGAGCCATGATGAAAACAATCTTACCAGCATTAGCACAAGCTGTGGTTTTGAGCAGCCACTCACAACTGCAACATGTTGGATCTTATGAAAGCCTAAAACCACGACTTCAAGTACATAATTGATCAAAGCTTTACTTAAAAAATTATGCTTCATCTAAGGATTCCGATTTATTAGATACTATAGATACTTGGCTCTTATTTAGCATGTTTTATTGTGGTTTATTTGTGGCTATGGCAATTTAATCTTTTTATGCCTTGTGCTGTCCATAAAACAATTATCAGCTGGTTTCATATATGTCAATTGAATTTGTTTCATGTATACATTTATCTAACTAGTTCTCTATGTTCATTCTTTTAACTGAAAAGTTATGCTGTTGGTTGATGATCTAAAACTGCGCTTGTTAGATAGGAATTAATAGGTTATTAGAATCTTTAAAATTTTGTCAAAATAATACTCAATGGCGGCATGCTTTTGTTCGTTTTTCCTTCTAAATTGTCTTTTCTGGTTTTTCTTATTTTAGAATCTAGATGTTATGTTGATGCCTGATTTATGACAAGTTTTCATAGGAATTGAAATTGTTGTACTAAAATTTGGCTTCTCTGTTTTATCACAAAATGTTTCCATTTTAAGTAAAATTTCTATGCTAAAATTCAGATTCCTGACTATAATGTTTTTAATGTCTAAATCTGCAGTATTGAGTATTTTTTTTGTAACAACTGCTTCTATCACTGACAATTCTTTGTTTTTGCTCTTATTACTCCAGAGAATTTCCTCAGCTGTTGCTGAAGCCTATGATATATCTCCAAATCTGGTTTGTTTCTTATGCTGAGGAGTTTTTAGTATTTGGAATTATTTTTGCAACTTTTATGCAGAATTTGTCTCCATTGCTCTGTTTTCTTTTACTTCTTTTTCATTAGTCCCGCTGAATTGGTGGATCATGCTTTTGTATGGCTCCTGTATGGTTCATTCTATGAATCTAGATACTCACAATTGGACTTCTGATTCTTGGCATAAATTGGAAGTGGGGGTTCATATTTAGCTGCTTCAGCTAGATTTAGGGTCTCTTTGGTAAGATACTCAACTCAAAGAGCATCTTTTTTTTTTTTTTTGAAATTAAAAAAAAAAAAAGATGCTCTTTTAGCATCTTACCAAAGATACCCTAAATCTAGCTGGAGCAGCTAAACATGAACCCCCACTTCCAATTTATGCCAAGAATCAGAAGTCCAATTGTTAATTCACAAGAATAGATGCCAAATGAAAGTCTCAAATATTTAATACAGAAGAATGGATACAGGACTAGTATTTCACCAATTGCTAATTCTGCAGCATGCTCATGAAGCATCTCCAACAAAAATGTAAATATGCCAATGTTCACTGTCAAATCACTCTAATAACAAAGAGACATCTTTTGACTCACTAGGCACAAGCTGTTGTAGACAGTATTGCAGAGCAATTTTATGAAGTCTGTTAATGCGTGTTAGGGGCTGTATTTCAAATACTTTCAGCCTCTTGTAGTGATGCATTCATAAACTATAGTGTAACTGTTACACCCCATTTTTCCTAGGCTGATTTTTGGCATACATTTTTTTTTTTTTTTTTTTTTACATATAGACAGCTCAGATCGTCCCATACCAACCTGAGTAGCCTACGAAAACATAGGATATAACACATCATTACACGCCTACTTTCCTTTAACAATGTGGATCCCATCTCCCGGGTACACCGTCAAATCAGGTTCATGACTCCTGAATTAACAGATGGACTCGCACAATGTTACTCCTACTAGACCCAACACTCCTAACCCATACGGTAGGAGAACCGATCTAATAGAAGTCTGAACCCCCACGGTTAAGTTCCATAGTCATGTAATGACCTCACCATCAAACAAAAAGATATATAATATCCTCAGATAAAATATGGCACTCCACACACCATACTCCAAGACAATAAGATAAGACAGTAAATGGAAACTACATTACAAGAATAAGATCCAAGTCCAACAAGTGCAATATTATCCAACCAGAACATAAGTCAGAATTACCCTCACATATTACATGACATATAAGAATAACAATCTCATTAAATACATCCAACAGCAACAATCAACTAACCAGAATATCTCAGACAATCACAAGTCAGATATCCTCCACAATCCTGCTGACCACGATCCCACCTAATCTGGTAGCGTCAAGTCTGCCGAGCCACTGAAAATATATAATACAGGAATGAGCTACGCCCAGTAGGAAAGACAGCTAGTAAAACTCACATGCAAGAGAAGGATAATAGCAAAAATATAGGAATACAGCATAACAATGTAAGGTGGATAGGCACTCTCAGTCCCAGACTCCGACCAACCACAGTCACCCCTAGTCACACCAGAGTAGCTCTCCTCTGGGCTTCCAGGTAGCGTGCCAGTGGGAACGCCCATCTCGAAACACGCATGGCGCCTAAGCACCCGACACCGCAGCGTCTCTCGTCAATCAATCTCCTGGAGACTATAGACAGATCCAGTCACAAAATCTCTAGCCAACGTGAGACACCCCTGCCACCCTAAGGCGCGCAGGCCTACACACTTGGCTAGCCACTGCGAGACACCCCTGCCACCCTCAGGCGCGCAGGCCTACACACATGGACCAGGAGAGATCGACTCAGCCACCGTCCCAAAGAGTCCTCTACCAACAACTTCCATAGGAGCTCACGCCCCTACAGTCATTGCCAATCTCTAACTCCAAGATCCGGCAACATGTGTCCAGGTACAACAAGGCACATACCAGTCCACATGTATACTGTGGAAGCTAAGTCTGAACCGCATAGTTACCTACCACAACTACCCTAAAACATCATATAGGGTCTATAGTAGTCCGGTCCAGTATGCCAATCCATAAAATATGCCAACACTGAGTAACTGACTCAATCCATGCCATTGCCATCCAAGCAATACAACTGTCAATTACTGACTGTTCTGGTAGCATCCATGTACCATACCTCTGTCTGACTGTTTCCAGCTGTACTGTCATCACTGATAACATTTTTCCCCACTTCAGGCAATTTTTTCTTTACCCACGGATCTCCAGAATTTTCGAAATTTCTCATTTCCAAATTTTCTGATTTTTCTTGAATTTTCTAAAATATAATAATCCCTAAAACTCAATTATCGAATTTTTCCTAAATTCGAAATATCAATTTTGCAATTTTATCCATTTTCCGAAATTCGGAATAATTACCGAATTTAAATTTCCGTTTATTCCATTATACCGCGCCGCACTTCCGTGAACCCGGTTCTCGCCGCCGGTTCGGCCTTCGCGCTGAGCCGAGAACCCCTTCTCACTGAACCGCGCCGAATCCCCTGAACCGGATCTCGCCACCGGTTCGGGCCTTCGCGCTGAACCAAACCCCCGCCGGTCGAAGTTATTAATCCGAATTCGGCCGACGCTTAATATATAATCTTAATAATTAATATAATCATTCTCTTAATAAATCAACTAATCCCTAATTAACCCTTAATTCGTCTCCTTCCTTCGCCCGTCGTCCGCGAAATCCTAGCCGCCGCAATCGCCGACCATTACTCGATTTCCGGCAACTGCGAACAAGGAGAACATGTTCGTACTATCCTAACATTCCAATGATGTCACTAATTCCTAAGATTCAATCCAAATATCTGTCGAAGGAGTTTCATCCGATCCCTAATTGACAATTTATGAAATTAATGATTCCAGCATTTGAAAACCACCTTAACATGATTAAGCACATAATCAACTCAACATATGCTTGGTAAAATTTCCGAATTCGACGGTATAATTTTTTTTTTTTCGAAAACCCTAAACATGCTAAAATCAATAATTGCATTAATCAATTCCAAAAACCCACATTTCGCATGCTCAGGTAGTAATTTGCAAAATAACCCATATTTTTAACTTGCTAATTAACTGATTTAAATCTGAATTTCTTACCTCAAAGTCGCCGGCGACGGTGAGCCTCGTCCGCAGCTCGCCGCAGCTCCTCACCGAACGAATCCGGTATCAATCGACTCTCCTCGGTCCCGTGAATCTCCAGGCACAAAAAGCCCCTTGCCAGGCCGCCGGAATCACGCGCCGTATGCCGGAAAATTCCTCTCTATCGGTCGGTCGAACGAAACCCTAATCGTTCGCGAGGGTTTTATATTCCTGGCCGACACGGTGAAAACCCGTTACGCACCGTTGACACGCTTTCGACACGGTAAGCACCCGATACGCGCTGTCGACACGCTATCGACACGGTAAGCACCCGATCAGCCGGTTCAATCCCAACCGTCGATCACGACCGTCCGATCCGCTTATCAGAACGCACGCGCAAACTCACTCGGCGAACCGCCTCCGCCTCTGCTGAACCGTTCCGGTCCGGTTCACGCGCTGTAAAAACCAATTTCCGGTTTAATTTAAATGGATTTTCGAATTTCTAAAAATCCAATAAATCTAATTAAACAGGGAAAATTTCTTAAAATTCACCTCGGTGCTCCGAAAAATTCCTAGAAATTTCAGAAATTCCAATAGCCTCCAATTGAGCTCCTGGCTCATCCTACTGTCGATCTGAAATCATCCAAACCAAAAATTAATTTATTAAAGATTAACATAAAAATTTTTACTGGGTATAACAGTAACCTTTCTGACTCCATCACTTGTCCTTGTGGAAGTTTAACACTACATCGGAAGCTCTGCTTGACATCTTCTTTTTTCACTTTGGACTCACATCTACCCAACATTGGTTAACTTTCATGCTCAACACTTGTATTGTTTCATCGCCAACTCCTGCAACTTTTGGATGCCGTCATGAAAATCGTCATATAGCCCTTAAGATAGTCATTAAGCTCCAACTTTTAAATAATGCAAACCCTCGTTAAGTGCTATCTTGAGACATTGTTTCAATGCATTTTGTTTACAATTCCTTTACAAAATACCCCTTCATATAGTCTACAACCTTCTTGACGTACTCGTGGTGTCTCTTGAGATATAACAAACCGTCGTACTACTTTGAAAATTGGTATTATGGTGAATTCACCTAGTGTTTTTTAGCCATCTGATCTAGGTCCTCGAGACATTTTGTACACTATTGACATACGTGCTACTACTTAAACAACCTTGATTATAGCTTACTCGGCTTCACTGGCATTGGTGTCCCAATATGACTTCAGGTTTTTTTTATTAGCATTTCAGGTTAAACAATACATCTATGTTGCACACTACGATGATCATGGTTATGTTTTTTGGATTTAGGCTTATTTTGTCTATTCGGTCCTTTTCTAAAGCTTGGATTTTGACCCAAACTGTATTGGATGATTATGTAAATGCATGGGGTGGTTGGGTAAAACTACTATGGCCATTTTGACACTTTGGGGAGATTGGTTGACGTGGTCGCCCTTGGTAGTCAAAAAATGTCTGGGATGGTTTAGTCTTATCGTCTAGGGCAGTAAGCCAATTTTGCCGGGCAATTAAGTAAAATTAACTTGGATGGATTAACTGCACCAGTCAATTTTCAGCTCGATTTTCCCATTTTCTATGTCCCAACCCAATCCTTCTGATCTATGTCTAAGTCTTGCACTTGATCATTGAGGTACCATTGAAGACCTTTGGAGCTTTGCTCTTAGATTTACACCTTCTCTTGTTGATTTGAGGTTTTAGGTGATTCTTTTTACTAGAAAACCATATTGGAGATAATTTTGGTGATGTTCTGTTCAGTGTGCATGAGTGGTGTTTTGTGTGCTACTGTTCAAAAAGGACGAGTAGGATAATTATTTTAGCTTTGCAAATTGTTTCTTCTAGCTAGTTTCTAATTTTTTAGCTTTTTATTTCATTTACTATTGTTAGACGTTTTTGGAATCAGATGGAGAAGAAAACTGAAATTTCTAACATACTAGTTGATGTTGTTTGCTTCAACTTTCTTATTCAGAAGATTTCCTAGTTTTGAGCTTGCATGTAAGTTTTAAGCAGTTGAAGAAAATCTGTAAAAACAAAAACAAATGTTCATCTTCTTTGTGTTTCAAGCAAAAATAATAGTAAATGAGTTTCAAATAACGTGAAATTTTGCAGCTGGATTCTTTAAAATGTTTTCAGCAATTTTTTTGTTCAGAGCTTGAAATAAAATCGAGCCTATGCTGTGTAAAACTTAACTAGATTCAGAATATTTATCTGAGACAAATTTTGTGTTGATTTGTGCTTACCATTGGAACTAATTACCTACTGAAACTTGTTCATAACAACTTGAAATTTTGTATTCTTCATCTTCATGAAGTCCTCTGAAAGTTCTATTTAAATTATTTCCTCTTTTGAAGTCATTTCAGTTCAATTTCTCATCTGGCCCAGTCACTGCATGGAGACCTGTTTTTGTTTGTTTGCTTAAGAGTAACCCTAAGCTTAAATTAAGGTAAATCATCAAACCAATATATGAAAACTTTGTTAAATCCTCTCTTGAGCATCTTTAAGCTTTTCATTGAATTTTCTAGGTTTGGCTTTTATTTTCTCACAGTTTTCCTGATTTTGCTTTAAGTTGTTAAGCATTCTTCTTTTTAAGTTCAATTTTAGCCTTAGGTTTGATTTCCAGAAGATAAACCCATGAGAAAATACCAAAAGATAGCCCTTTCTTATTGTTTTTCCTTATTGTTCCATTGCCCCACATTGATTGGGCCAAGTTCCACTTCGTGCTACATAGGTATGAGCTCATTGTTTATGTACTTGTCACATCAAATTTGGTATCAAAGCAAGTTGTTAAGTTACTATTTTGTGTCACACAAGCCATGTTGTTTTGTCACCTTTCCTTGCATATCTTTTGTCTCTCCATTTGGAAGGTGGAATCCCTCGTCTTTCAAACCTATTTCAAATCAAATGGTAAGGCTTATAAGTTCACTATTGATGATAGGTAGATAGTGAATCTCATATCCTTATTTGTCTTAGCCCACATGAGTGGTCTCATAGCTCCACTCATTATCATTTACATTTCTTGGGATTGATTAGGTATCATATTCGATTAACTAAAGATGTTTTGTATTGATTGTTTTGGGAGATGCAATTTCTCCATTCTGTGTAATATTGTTTCCTGGACATTGTACATCTTTGACTAGGATATCCCTGGCTTGATAACTATTGAGCCAAGCACGACGATCAATCTAATATCTATTTATTTTGAGTGTTGTATTTTTGCATTTTGTTGGCTCCTACTCTATCCTAGGTCTTGAAATGTCCATCTTTTGGAGAGATTAATCTTGTAATAACTTAAGTTCTTTGAGAACTTACTCCTTTAATCATTGTCATTTCTTGCTCCATCCATGTCTTAGCCCCCTCAAATTTCTTTCGATCCTACCACACCAACACCCCTAGTTTTTCTCTTCTTGAAACCATTGAGCAAGAGATCACAATTGAAATGTTAGATGAGCATGTTGATTAGTTGGTCGTGTTAGAGTCAAATTTACTTTTAACTATGGAGATTCCTGCTATTGCTACCATTAATATCTTTCTAAGATTGACAAAGAAGGTTTTTTTAAGAGTTCTATTGACTTCTCGTAATACTAGATACCATCGAGTTATGTGAGGAACTGCTTGTTAAACATACACAATTTGGGCTTCCCCTGGATCATGACTTTTGTAAGACAAGTTGTTGTTGCTGTAGTTATGTTAGAGCATATAGCGATGCCCCACTAGATTGACTATGGTCCTACTTATGTCCCAAAGCATAGAGTCGGTTTTTTTTCAAGATGTTCTTGTTTTCCCCCTCTTTTGGCAATGATCAATGCAACACTTGCTTAGATGTTGATGCATCATTACCAGCAAAGCTTATGTACTCCAAGATATTATTCATCTTCTATTGGAGGCTGGACATATTCTTATTAGAATTATATGGTGTCCTTTCTTGAGGCATTAGTGTAGTCGCCATAGTACTAGCCAGATACCTTAATGGATATCCGCATTAGGGATATGCTAGAGAGTTTCTAAGGTAGTGCCCATTGTAGCACTTATAGATGTGTTTTTTGTAGCCAGGGAGATTTGATGTAGTGTTGTGTACCAGTATTTTTGCAACAATTGTTGACCTGTACCACAATGAATGTTCCTCTCTTTTTGGTATTATTTTTATTTTGTTCGCTATATTTCATATTTTGTATCTCAACAACATCTAAGGACTAACCTAGATGGATCACGATTTGTTTTTTGTATTTTAGATCTTTTTTTGGTGTTTGGATTTTGGCTCAAACCACACGATATAAATGTACAAGTTATTTTATCAAAGCTTAGTTGTTATCCTTTTGCATACAAGTCATACAATGCAAATCCATCATTTTTTTATTTTTCATCATATTTTCTTACTTTTTATGATTTTATTGTGCTTTGCATTCTTATGATATCCTAAGACTGGTCAGAATGGATCACGATTGTTTTGTGCATTTTAGAGCTTTTTAAGTTTTGATTTTGACCTAAACTACACTTGTTGGCCATACAAATGAATGGGCTAGTTATGTCAAAATTGGTTGGTCATCCTCATGCTTAAGGTTGGCTGACTAATGTTGACTACCTTGGATGCTAAGGTTAAACCTTCCCATATGGTTTAGCTCAACTTGATTTTTTTTCTGCCTTGTGTGCGAAATATGTCCCTTCCTCTCTGTTTTTATGTCTTGAACATGTGGATAATGAAGGTTATTTATGAAGCTTTGTTCTAGCCCTTGAATTTAGATTTCTTCTTTATTGTTGGCTTGGGTTTGACTTATGGAAACCCCCATGAAGACTTGCTAATTCTGTTGAAGCTTTGAGTCATCATGTTTAGAGATCCAAGGAGAGATGTTTTGTTTGATACACTTCAAGGAGATCAAGTTGGAACTTATTTTAGCTCTACAAATTATTTATTGATTAGGAGTTTAAAACAAAAAAAAACCCACTGATTCAGGCGACGTGTGTTGAAACCATGCACCTGATTTTGGGTGACAGACATCAAAAGCATGCTCCCAACTTCGGGCAACAAGCGTCGAAAACACGCGCCAAAGCCGAAATCACACGTTCGGTTTTGGGCGCTGGAAGCATGCACCTGAAGCCTAGAGTCATAATGGTTTTTTTTTTTCGCGTCGACTGTTTTGCTCCGGCACGTGCATAACATATGACTAATGGATGGTGCAGGTGCACGGAAGACGTGCGTGCGCGTGTAGTTGGGTGAGCAAAAGGAGCACTAAAGCAAGGGATCCGCACGTAGGGGAAACGGGTTGGTTGGCTCAAAATTTAAGAATTTGTCCAAGGGCAATTTTACCTTTTTAAAATTTGAATATGTATTAAAAAAATTATATCTTAACTCTATATAAAAGGATAAGAATACTAAGTGAAGGTAGAACTTTTGAAAGAGTTTTCTACAAAAAACCTTTATGAGAGAAATTTTCAAAGTAGGGAGGATTGGAGATTAGTTTAGAAAAGAATTTAAAGTAAATTTAGAAAAATTAAGTTATGAAAATCGGAACTTAATGTAAAATTTAGAAATCTCTTGAAGGGAATTTTCTTAGAATTTTTTTTCATTTGTGGCAAAAGTATTCTTCCTCTTCTCCTACTTTTGCTCTTAGCCATTTTATGCTTTCCTTTCCACTACGATTACTCTGAAAAAGGTCTGTTGATGAGGACTCGACATGGAATACCCTCGTAGATCGATCATATTATTTTGGTATCGGAGCCTATTTTGATTATGCGTTGATGACAGGTGCTAAAAAGAAATGAATTGAGAAGCGAACCACAAAAGAAAGTCAAGAAGAGGCTTAAATCAAGGTGATTGCGTCGACTACTTCAGCATCAAGTTTAAAGGAATAGGTAGCTCTATTAACATAGTAAGTGCAAACGTTAATGGAAATGGTGCTAAAATCTTAATCTCTTTCATTGATGGATCCAGAAGACAATCTGTCAAAAGAAGATTTTCTTAATCAGAGACATTCTTGATTAAGCAGTACCCTTAAAATAGTTAGAGATAAAGATGAGAATGGCATCAATCCTGTTTTTTCAAAGCACTGGAATTGATAACGCTTGTCATTCCCCGCCCATCATAAGATTAGTATTACCGCTAAATCGACGTTTGATCAGAGTATACGTAACTAATAGTGAGGACATAAACCATTGTGGATGGGAGTGACGAAACAATGACACGGCAATTTTTCCTTGATAACAATTCTAGTTTTTCATCACAATAAAAAAAAGTACATACATACTTATTATGTTTTGTAAAATCCTAAATAACATGATAACAAATAAAATCAACATATACAAGATTATTTGCATACCTCATATGTCACTCTATGCACCTTCTTTGTGTAGATCTATGATATCTCTTGTAATGTAAGTAGTAGTGAGCATAAAATATTCAGTAGGTAAATCGACATGATAAATAGCAAATATATAATAAATATAATGTAATAACATGATGCCAACATGGCATATCATGAATGCTTGACTATGAAAACATGAATAGCAGTATGTTGTATGCACATCAAATATACACTTACATCTTAATTATTTTATTTTATGTTTTTTTATTTCTTTTCTTTTATTTTTATTTCTTTCATTTTCTTTTATAATTGGGTTCTAAATAGTTTCCATAGGACTACACTTATATCCCAATCATGTGTTATTTCATCTATGATATCTTAGCATCTCTAGACCTTTGCCTGTATGCATGCCCGTAGGCATAGTTCGTCGGTCATATTTATCACATATCATCTACATCTCTCTTCTCTACACTAAGTGCAAGCGGTATCAGAGGTTTCTAATACCATCACATCTCATAGCTCAATATCTAACCAGTGCCTATGATATCGAGTATCCTGTACTGGTGCTCATCACATCTCATATAATATCATGGTCCAGTATCAAACCAGTGCCTATGATGTCCAGCATCCTATGCTGATGCTCATCTCGTAAATGCTCAGCATCCTGTGCTGGACATCATATCTCAAAGAATCACGAGGACAAGTTTAGAGATGTTCTATTTTCATTTCTTTTTTTATCAGGGTATTTAACATTGTAATCTTTCTCACACAATACACATCATGTCATATGCTTATCTTTTTTTTTCAAGATGTATTATATTATCAGATTATGCAATGTATGTATAATGAATATCATGTCTTATTTAATTTAAATCAAATCATTTTTACATCACAAATAATTAAATTCATCTACTTTTGTTCTAGATATTTTCTTAATTTTTTTTCCTTTCTTTTTTTTTTTCATTTTTTATAAAGAATTTAAATATCTCAATCAATTCATACAATTGCATATATCAACTTTAATTAAATACTAGAATTTAATGATTTGATAATATTTGCATATGAGAAGAAGTTTACTCTGGCAAGACATGTGCCTGATATGATAGGATTTGAGCAACGATGCTTTATGTTTCGCAAGGGCTTATGGTATGACATTGAGACAGCTTTGGTATCTTATAGGACATCTGATTTTTATGATCTTGTTGAGAATATCAGGCTGGTGGAACAAAATCTGTAATTATTAGAACCTCACAAAAAGGAATTGAAAAAGAAAGAAGACCTTAGGTAGTGAAAAATATAGCTCACAAGAAAATTGTTAAAAGAATTTGAGGAGATAAAAAATTTAGTTATGGGGGATCAGGATTTGGTGTCTACAGCAGTAGAATTAAGACTACTGGCAAGACCCCTTAGTGTTCTGAATGCAGTAAATTTCATAAAAAGGTTTGTTGGTATAGGCAGAGCAGACAGACCCAATGCTTTACTTGTGGTGAGGTAGGTCATGTCGCCAGATTATGTGCCTACGTTGGTACTGTATCTGAGACAGTTTCAACACCTGTTAGTCTTGGTGGCAAAGGTGGAGCAGGCAGAGGTAGAGGTAGAGGCACTGTATCTATCTCAGGGTCTTTAGGTGTTGGTATGGGTCAGTTGACAGACAGAGAAGGACAACTTAGGGTGTATGCAATCTCTCAGCAAGAGGCATCTCATTTTACTGATGTTATCTTAGGTACATGATATTCAAGTATCTGTTCCTTTTGATAGTGGAGCATCACATTCATTTATTACTCAACATGCATGTGATATTTATATCTTTAAATTTACACAAATGAAAACTGCATTGCTAGTCAAATTTCTTAAAGATGGGAGATTGTAATAACTCGTTGAAATCACTGTACGAGTTTTTCCAGTTTGTAGAATAATTTTCACCTGCAATTGGAATGTGAATATAAAATTGAATAAGGAGAATTTAATGATGAATTTCGGTTTTTGTTGCGTAATATTTGGAGCCCTGGTTAATTTGTAATTAATTTTTGAAGTTATTAGTGAATAATATTAAAAGAATATTAAATTAAATAAATAAATTAACTAATTAAAAATATAATCTAGAAAATAAATATCCCGAAAACCCTTAAGCACGCAATATTTCTCGCAACTTCTTCGAAGTGGCTTGGGTTGCGACAGCGGCGATTTTGGACGATTCGACAAGAATCAGGTCATTGGACGACCATTGTGGAAGGGATTGGGCGATCAAAAAGGAACCATGCTCTAGTGAACAAACAAGACCTTAATCGTTGAGGCCGCAAGCTTTCTATCATCGGAAATTCCAAGGAGGGATGCGATTCGAAACCCAAAATGGCTTGAAGAATGGAAGATATTGTCGTAGTTTTACCATTGATTTTTTTCTTTGGTTTCAAATTTTTTCATTGCATGCTTTATTTCGGGTTATATGGGGTTTTCGCCGGTAAGCATGCGACAGCGTTTCGTCGTGAGCAATGAAAAAAAAATCTGAGAAAAATAAAATCTGAAAAAAGGGAAAATTTAAGAATAAAAAAAGGGGGAAACTCTTGCAACAATGATTGTAGAAAAGAAAAATATATGGCAAGGAATATGGTGGCAATTTATTTTTAATAAAGAAAATTTAATAGGTTCTTTTTATGATTGAGAATCTGATTTTACTACTGATAAAAGTAATATCTTGAGATTTCAAGGTTGCCTATGTGTTTCTAATCATCAGCAATTAAAACAAGTATTGTTAAAAGAAGCTTATAATTCCAAATATACTATTCATTATGGAGGAACAAAAATGTATCTTAAATTGAAACATTAATATTGATGACGTGGTATAAAAAGAGATGTGGTAGAATAGATTAGAAAATGTCTAATCTATTAACAGGTGAAAGGAGAACAACAATAATCTTGTAGGTTATTACAGCCTTTACCCATTCCCAAATGGAAATGGGAAAGCATTGTTATGGATTTTGTTGTGGGATTGCCTAGATTATCGACAGGACATGATTGCATTTAATTATTTGTGATATAAGTTGGTATGATTTAATTTAAATTAAATATAACATGATATCCATGATGCATTCATTACATAATCTGATATTATAATATACCTTGAAAAGAGAATAAAAAGATAAGCATATGACATGATGTGTGTTGTATGATAAAGAGAACGAGATTAAATTTCCTGATGAAAAAAGAAATGAAAATAGAATGTGAAATTTTTCTAGACTTGTTCCCATGATTCTTTGAAATGTGATGAGCACCAATATAAGATGTTGGGCATTATGGGATGATCATCAGCACAAGATATTAGGTATTATGAGATGAACACTAGCACAGGATGTTGAGTATCATAGACACTGATTTATTATCGAGTTATGCTATTATATGAGATGTGATGAGCACCATCATAAGCACTAATTTAATATTATTTTAATATTATTCACTAATAACTTCAAAAATTAATTTCAAATTAACCAAGGCTTCAAAAATTACGTGACAAGAACCAAAATTCGTCGCTAAATTCGCCTATTCAATTTTATATTTACATTCTAATTTCAACTATTGAAAATTATTCTACAAATTGCAAAAAAACCTGTACCTTTCGGTGATTACGGCGATAAGTTTTTATAGTGTCCTTTTAAGGTAGATGCAATACTTAATTTACAAACTTATGATAGAACAATAAATGTAGAGAAATTAGGCACCTAATTGGAATAACTGAAGATATATTTTTCTTCATATGACTACTCTTTATCTGACAAAGTGGTGTATGCTTGACTAAAAATGACGAGTCATGTGTTAACTTGGTGGAATGTTCATCTCAAAAATGGCATAGTTACAGAAATGACATGGAGCCAATTTAAACAACTAATCCAAGAAGAATTTTACCCAATGGTTTATGTGGAGGAAAGATGGAGAAAGTGGCATGGTGTACGAAATTAACAAGGATAAATGGTTCAAGAATATACCATAGAATTTTGACGACAAGTTGTGAGTTTAGCAATACTTATTGAAGAAATGTAGATATTGTCAAAGTACGTTGCAGGTCTGTATTATCTTATTGTTATTGAATTATCCCTTTTTCATATTCAGTCTTTGAAGCAAGCCAATACATTTGTTATGGCTATTGAAAAAAAAATAATGAATGCAAATAGACAAAAAAATAATGAATATGCACAGAAAAAGAAAGTGTATTCTTTAACAAAATTTATTTTACTGCTACAATAAATTACAACAACCAATAGTACTATGATCACTGCAAGAAGATAAGATAAGTATAAAAAAATGTTGGAAATTGCATCCTTATTTTTTCTAGAAAATTCAAGGACAACGTACTTATTACAACAGAGACTGAAAAGATACTACAAACTCCTTCACAAGAAAATGAACTTTATCTCTTACGATGACTCCAAAGAGATATCATATGAAGCAAAACAAAAAGAACTCTTCACTATCTTTCTTCAAGTGAAGAAAGAGCTTGTCAGTGCTATTGTCGACACTGGACGCGAAAAAAATTTAATATCCAAAAGTCTTGTGGAAAGGCTAAAGTTAGAAACAACATCAAATTCAAGGCCTTATACTTTGGGATGGATCCATAATGACTTAGGCAAGAGTAGAGAAACATGCAAGGTGAAGTTTCCTATTACCAAAAACTACATCGATGAGGTTATCTATCAAGTGGTACCTCTAGATGTCTACCAGATTATAGTGGAAAATCTGTTTATGGGTTTGAGATGCCATCTAATATCGGCGAGCACAACAATATCGGTTCATGAAGGATGGATAATATTTCATTCTACAATGAGACAAAAAAGCATCGACAAAAGGTGTCGTCAGTTTTAAATAATTAAAGAGGTTAGCAAATACTTGCCAATAATATATGTTGCTAACAAAATTTAATGGGATAGATGGAAGCCTCATCTTCCCGAAGATGACAACCAAACATTAGTCCAATAAAGAAGGTTTGTGCGACTTGAATCTCCAAAAAGAAAGGGCATATGATTAGGAGTTCAAAACAAAAAAACCCACCAAATTTGGGCGACGTGCGTCGAAAGTATGCGCCTGACTTCGGGCATCAGGTTTTGAAAGTGTGCCCAGCTTTAGGCAACGGGCGTCGAAAATAGGAGCCCGACTTTGCGCGCCAGGCTCTGGAAGCATGCGTCGACGTTGAAATCATGCATTCGGTTTCGGGTGTCGTAATGTTTTTTTTTCGTACAGACTATTTTGCCCCAGCATGTGCACAGCATGTGATCGGCAAACGGTGCAGGTGCGCAGAAGACGTGCAGTGCGAGCGGGGGATCCGTGTGTGTGGGCACCATGCTGGTCGGCTCGAAATTTCAGAATTTGGCTAAACGCAATTTTGTCTTTTTGTAATTTGAATATGTATTAAAAAAATTGTATCAAAGCCCTATATAAAGGGGTAAGAATATTAAGTGAAGATAAAACTTTTGGAGGAGAGTTTTCTAAGAACTTTTTGAGAAGAAGTTTTAGAGAGGTGAGGACTGGAGATCAGTTTAAAAAAGAATTCATAGTAAATTTTGGAAAAATTGAGTTCTGAAAATCAAAATTTTGTGTAAAATTTAAAAATCTCTTGAAGGAAATCTTTTTGGGATTATTATCCATTTGTGGCAAAAGTATTCTTCCTCTTCTCTTTCTACTTTTGCTCCAAGCCATTTCACGCTTCTACTTTCGTTGCAACTATTTTGAAAATGGTCTACTAATGAGGACTCGATGTGAGAATACCCTCGCAGATCATTTATTTAACCTATTTTCTAATTTTTTAGATTTCTATTTTGCATCTTATTATTGGATTTTTTTTTGGACAACCAAATAGATGAGAAATTGCAAAAATTTTCAAAGTTCCATTTCATTTTGTTAGCTTCAACTTTTATGTTCGAAGGTTTTGTTTTTGAGCTTACATGCAAGTTTTGATCAGTTGAACAAACTTTGTAAAAATGGAATAGATTTTCATCTTCTTCTGTATTTTAGGCAAATGCCATAGTAAATGATTTCCAAATAAAGTGAAAGTTTGCTTGATTCTTTGAAAAGTTCCCAACAACTTTGATATTTAGAAGTTGGACTAAGACAGAATTTCTATCTAAAATTTTATAAAGGTTAGATTATTTGACTAAGGTAGAATTTTTATATTTATTTGTTGATGCTTCTTGTTGGGATTGATTACCTTTTGAAATATGCTCAACTTGGTACCTTGTAGTCTCTATCTTCATATAATCTCTTAGAAGTTTCATTCAAATCATTTCTTGTTTTGAATCATCTTTCTGTTGTGTGTAAATCTAAGCTGCAACTAAGGAAAATCATCAAAACAACATTTAAAAACTTTGCTAAATCCTTCCCCAAGCATCCTCAAGCACTTGGTTGGGTTTTAATTTCTCATAATTTTCCTAATTTGCCTATCATATGCAAGGCATTCTCCTTTTCTAGTTTAAGTTTTAGACTTCTATTTGATGTCTCTAATTTAAACTTAGAAATAAATACCAAAAGATAGCAATTTCTTATTGTTTTCTATAGCATTCCTTTGCCCCATTTTGCTTGGGTTGAGTTCAACAATGTGCTGCATAGGTATGAGCTCATGTTCATTCTTGTGCTACATTATTTGGGTTTCAACAAATTTGGTACCATAACTTTGATGGTGTTCTACTCTTCATGACAACTCTTGAACTGATATCCTCTTTCCTCTCTCAATCTCTGACATCTCTTCCTTGCACCGTCTTTTTGAACCTTCCAAACATCATATCCAAAGAAAATTCTATAGCTAATACTTTTGACCCTCTCATCATCCACAAACTTTGTAGAACAAATTTGGCATAAAGGTCTATTTGGCCATATTGTCAATACACTTTTCTATATAAATTAGGTGAACAACTTTATTAGACTAAGTGAACTCTTTTTTGTGAAACCCTCTTATCACAAACAGATGAACATCTGGTCATTTTCTTTTTTTTTTTTTGTGAATAAAAAAAATGCATGTGTTACAACTATATAAAAAATTATTTAGTTTATTGGCATACTTTTTTATTTTAGTATATTAAGCAATTATATTGAGTGGGTAAATGCACTTTGTCAAAATTAATACATGACAATCAATTGATAATATAGGCAACATTCTTTAAAGGTTAAGGTGATCATGACTAATTAGGAGACTTGATTGATGACCCATACAAAAGTTTCTAAATTACAAAGGACAAGTGTGCACATGCACACAGGTGCATTTACACATAGTGGCATATCTATCTATCGAATAGTATAACTCTTATAGAAAACATATGCTTAGAAATATAAACCTTACATTCATGGTCTATTAATCATATGATGATAAAAAATATATAGTATGACCTATGTGTTACACATTACTTCATGTTGTGCGATATAGGATAGATTGATTTATCATCCATTAGAACTATCACATGCAAAATTAAGCTAATGCCCTTAGTAGTCTCACCCAAGTGGTTTCATCACCAACCAAAATTTGTTCTATATTACAATGCCTATATCTATGCTCTATTCATGTAAACCCTTCTAATGGGTCCTTGTGTGCTTCTGTTTCTAATTATGGTGTCTAAAAGGTGAGAACCCATTGTTTTTACTAAAGTGCTCGAGGTTTATTGTCATGCTCTCTAACTTGCTAGATGTGGATCAATTAGTAAACTTGGCATTTTGAAACTGTGTAACCTTTAGATCTTGATTAAACTTTATCCTATTCAATGTGCATAACAACAAGCAATGAACCTTGCGTGGAAGAAAGGAATGAAGAAGTCAAATTTATGTGAATAAGAAGGGGAAATAATCAATTTGATCCTTTGATAGAAATAATTACCAACCACTTGCCTAGAGCTGCTATACTTGTAGGCTTTCCTAGGTGAAGTTTGTTAGACAACCATGTTGATCAAGTCAATTGGTTTTTTATTGAAGGGACTCATTATCCACAAACTTGGCCGAACAAGTTTTGTGTAAAGCTTTATTTATCCATGTTGTTGATAATCTTGTATGAGCTTGTTGAGCGACTCTCCTCTATTAGGCTGTTTTGAGCTCCTTTTTGTTTCTCTCCTATTACAAAGTGATGGGCAAGATATCTTAGCTTTTTTTCTTATTTTGTGGACCATTTCTTTGAAAATACCAAAAACGTGCTTGTATTTCGACTTTAGTAAAGAAATGTTTGATTAAATTGTATGCTTCTTTATTTTAGAATATAAGCAATTATATCAATCAATTAACTCTACTTTATCAAAATTGATACATGCTAATCAATGATTCTTTAAAGGTTGAGGTCATCATGGCTAAACTCATGTATCTTTATTAGTCTATATAATGGTTTGGCAATTTAAGACAGCCTATATCTAAATAAGTGCCCTTGCACTTGTGGTTTCATCAATTGATTCTTGTCTTATAGTTAGGCAAAGGTCTGTTATCACATGAAAATAAAAAATATATCCTATTACTTGCAAGCTACACTGTTTCATGTTGTGCAACATGAGATAAATTGATTCATCATTCATTAACACGACTATGTGCAAAATAAGGCTGATGGCCTTCTTATGCTCAAGCGGTTAATTGTCGTCACCAACCAAAAATCGTTAGGTATTATCGTGCATATTTCAATGATCTATTCTTGCAAACTCTTCTAGTGAATGGAGGTTCTCACCTTTTTTTAGGTCCTTGTGAAGTGGTGTCTCGAAGGTGAAAACCATTGTTTTAATGGGTTTCTCGATGTTTATTAGTGTGCTCTCTTGTTTGTGAGATGTGGGCCAATCAGGATGCTTAGAATTTTGGAACCTTGAGATCTTAATTGAACTTTTTTTCATTCAATCTATATTACTAGAAGCCATGAACCATATGCTGAAGTAAGGAAGAAATGAAGAGTTCAAGGTTAATCGAATTTGATGAAAACATAATCGAAGTGACCCTTTGATAGAAACCTACATTTTGTAACCCGAATTACTCTGAGTGGCTGGTGATTATTTCTGTCAAGATATTCAGAATTTTAGGACCTTGAGATCTTGATTAAACTTTTTATCATTCAATCTTTATTACAATCTGTGAATCTCGTGTGGAAGAAAGGAAGAAGTCAAGAAGGTTATGTGAATAGGATGGGGAAGTAATCAAATTGACCTTTTGATATAAACCTACAGTTTGAGTGGTTGGTGATTATTGCTGTCAATGGGTTGGTCTTAACCTGACCATAGATACAAAACGTAGTCCTTTAAATGAACGCTTTTCTATATTGGTAACCCAATCTGTTTGTTTGGAAGTTTTGCACTTGGACTTGTGCAGCCTGGTTCATTTCTTATTCGACCCAACGTTTCTAGTTGTGTTGATGCTTCTGGACAATTGATCGTTAGATGTTTAATTTATAGGTTGAATCTTTATTATTACAAAGGCAATTAAATGTGCCAACTTATTAGAGTAATTGAATATTCTGCCCCTTGCCATTTATCATTTAATTTCTAGTGCAAGGATTCCTAAGTCCAAACTGAAAATCTGATCCATTGAAAGTCGCTTGTCGGGTTCAGGTTGACTCTAGCCAGACACAATTTTGGGCTGTGCAGCTATTCAATTTGTGTCAAGTCTGATTTGGGACAACTGTTCCAAAATTGATGCATGGACAGTTCTAGTTGTTTTAATTCCAAAATGTGTTCACTACATGCTGTATCACCATGCTAGCCCGTTTTCGGCTATCAGATTTATCTTTTTGTCAAATGCTATTGATTTGGGATTTAGCTAGGTTAGAAATGTCATAATTTCTTCTCAGTTTGTTTCAAGGCTTTGCATATCTGTGTTGTAACATTGTAAAATAGTGTCTAGGATCACTTTGAGTGAAGGAAATCCAAATGTTCTAAAAAAAAGTGGCTGTCTCCTCCTTTTGTTTAACTTAGCTTTGTGCTCAATAAATGGAGATGTACATCCTCTCGAAGATCGTCTTTTTTTTTTTTTGCAGTATTTATTGATATAACTGTAAATATTCCATCTTGTTTATCTCCAGATCCATGCTTATTAGTTGCAAAATATCTGAACTTTTTGCATCACTTTTCTTAAATGGTAGAGCTATTATTTGTGATATCTCTTACCTCTAATTATTGTGTCATGCTGCAGGACTTGCTCATTCCTTCTCTATTGACCAAAGGTCTTGAATTTTCTGCTTCTTCTCTGGCAATGGTACCAGGCATGCCTATTCCACCTATGCTTGCTAGGTAAATCTTTGTGCTATTTGCTTTTACATCCCCTGCAGCTCGACTGTTCACTATATATTTGGATCTTTTAGAATTGTCAATGGTGTTCACCAAGTATTGAAGCTGTTCCAAGATAGGGCTTTTACTTGTGAATACAAGTAAGTTTCTATCTGAACTGAAGTGCTGTCCCTTTTCTAACAAATGCTGCATCTTCCATTGCTTTGCTATCCGTGCAAGCCACCATCATATTTTTAATTGAAGTTCCAATTATCAAATTTTTTTTTCTTACAATAGGCATGCTTTTTGTTAGCAAGTTCATAAATTTACTTTTTTTAATTAATGATCAGCATCATTTAATTGTGGGTCATTTATCTGTTAAAGCTCAATTTGTGATTGTTAAGCTCCTAAATGCCTACAATTTGCCTAAGACAGTTTGCTTTGCAAATTATTGTTGGTGATGTCCAAATGCATTCTCTTCGACAGGTGTATGTTGTGCCATATATGTGTTTTAAATATTTAAGGATCTATCTGTAAAAGCAAGTTAGTGGTTATGAATGTATGGATGCACAAAATGTGCATGCCTCTGAGCATGCACTTGAGAAAACATTTTTGTTGGGAGATATAAATGCGCAAATTTAAATGCAAATGTGTGTGCGTGTGCATGTTTATGTGTAAAAATGCCAAAAAAAAAAATTGAGTCTTCCAGAAAGATCAAATTATGTATTTGGTATCTGAAGTCATTGTCTATGTCTTTTGCATCATCAGAAATGTTGATTAACAAAATGCTGGAAAGTTCCACTCCTTTGTCTGGATGCCACATAACACACATTTCCCTTATTTTTGGAATAATGGTTAATACTTCATGTTTGAATTCAATGATGATATTTATCTAATTTAATATGACTGCACCATATCTTGGTCCTGAAAAAAGGTTTTGAGTCAGCGGTTTTTATTCTGATTGTATACTGTTATATGAGTGGATTGATGATTTTCTAATAAAGAAGGTCTAAAACAATATAAAATCTATTCTTGTGTTGTACAAACAAGCTTATCATTGGCAGAAAATTCTAGAAGAACTTTATTATTTAGTGATTTCTTTCTATTGTGGTTGCTTGCTTACATGTTTGTAAATTGGTACTGCAACACAGAACACGTTTATTTTCATTATTTTGACAATTCTAAAACATTCTTGGTAATGTGTACCATGAGAGGCTTGTTTTCTCTCAAGCTTTTTGTCTATAGCAGTAGCGAGATTCTAGTGGCCAAAAATATTTCTTTCAGAAACTCCCAAAATTTAACAAGGCCTAGGTTTTCCAGAGTGGATAATTTAAAAAGATATCGGCGACAACTATCTACATGAGCCAGTGTTTCTATGGTTTTCTTTAAATATTAAACAATCTAATGCACATGTCATAACGTAGCAACTCTGAATTATTGACTTGCCAATAATACTAGATGTTTTCTTAACCTTATGATGTGGATATGAGATATTTTGATATTATGGGCTTATTTATTTTTTTTTTCAGATACGATGGGCAACGTGCCCAAATTCATAAACTTGCAGATGGCTCGATACGTATATTTTCACGGAAATTGAAAGAGTCAACTTTCAGGTTCCCTGATTTGATTAATATAATAACGGCGTACTGTAATATTGAGTATCAGACTTTCATATTGGATTCTGAGGTAATGCTTGCCTGCTAAAGGAACTTTCTATGGCATCTAAACCAGATTATGCTATTATTATGGGATGTTTGCTAGAGAACTTTCTTCCTTGTGTCTTAGATAGTTGCTGTTGATAGGAAGAATGGAAATAAGATCATGTCTTTCCAGGATCTATCATCACGGGAAAGAGGCAGCAAAGATTCTTCAATTGCAATTGGTGGTATAAAGGTCATAGCTTTTCCATTCCCTTGTTTCATAGACCTGTTTAAATACCACTTGTCTCTCTTAGATTTAGATAAATGTTAATGCGTTGCATGCTATTGTAGCAGGAAAAACACATGTTAGCTTATGTTTTACTTAAGCAGTAGTTAACTAAGTAGGTGCTTATTCTTAAAGCAATGTTTATTGATTTTATTGAAAAATGATGTTTATTGTGTAGTGGGTGATAGATACTATGTTTGCAGGTTTGGTAAATACATTATAGTGAAAGGTGGATCATTCATTTCATTTAAGTCCTGGATAAGATAAAGCTGGCCAAAAGCTAAGTAATAAAGATAAACAAGCTTTCTAATCTACCACATTTTGTTCCAGCTAGTATGGTGAGAGTTTAAAAAAGTGTGGTGTGTAGTGGATTAGGGTGTATAAACTAGAATGTTGGAGAGCTAAAATACAATTGGTGGAATTATGAAAATTGTTTTTAAAGATTTATAGGAAATTGGATAGATCAAGAGAAAAGAAAACAAAAAAAAATGCTAGATCAAGTAAAATATATGAAGGATAACCGTTAGAAACTACTAGGTGATGATGGATATTATTAACACTGAATGGATTAGTTATTTTTATGAGCTTTGTAAAGAAGATTATGATGAAAAAGTTGATTTAGAGAGGCACAGATATTTAAAAGAAAATATTAATTTTTCTTTTTATTGATGTATTCACAAAATGTAAGCAAAAAAAAGAAATACAGAAGATGAAATATGAAAAAGTTTTAAGATTAGATGATACTCTTTTAAGTATTGGAGGAGTTCTCTTGGTTTATTAACTTGTTTTTTATTATTTTGAGGGAAAAAAGATATCAAAAGAATGAAGAACAAGGTTTTTTATTACTATTTATAAGAATAAAGTGGATGTTCATAATTGTGCTATTTATCAGAGATTAGGTTGATGAGTTATTTTAAAACTGAGTTTCTTATTATAGTTAAACTTTGTCAAGGCTCTATCTGAAACTCATATCTTTTTGCACTAGTTATGAATGCTCTTACTAGTCAAATAAAAGATGAAATATTTTTTCTATATACTATTTTACTTATTGATAAAAGTACGAGTAAACAAATTAGATTTATGAAGAACTTATTTTAAAAACCGAGAGATTTTATCTTAACAATCTAAAATTGAAAGAATGCAAATTTAATTAAAGTAAGAATAGAAATATCATAGAGATTGTTATTAGTGATCAAATATATTTTATTATCTTAGTTGCATATTCCCAAAAGGTCATCTCAATAAATTTCATACGTGAGTTTTGTAAGGTTGTATTGAAGTCAAATATGTTATTTGGTAGAAATATTGGCATGTAAAGTTCAAGCATTTTAATAAAATAATTGCAATGATGAATATGTTGAGATTCATTAATGACTACATTTGAAAAGATACAATTAGAATGGAGTACATTTGGAAAAAGTTTATGTTGCATCGATCGAGGATAAACTAAGAGAGAATTGATTTAGATGATTTAGAGCTGGTAAATGGAGGTGTTATGTAATACCCTTAGTAAGAGATGTAAGATATGGAAATTTCTCCTAAGAATAAAGAAGGATAAAAATAATGCAAGAGAATTTTAAAAAAGATGTAGGTTGCATCGATATAAATTAAAAGTTGTTAATAGATTGAGTGCAATGGATTCAAAGGAATCATTTAGTTAATCTAATTGGTGGGATTAGAGATTATTATTGTTGTTGTGTTTCAAAAATAGATATCTACATTATTAGAAAAATATAATAACTGAATGCTTAGTAATTATAATTTTAATTTGTAAATTGGAACATCCAATTAATACTAACTGGTACCAATTCAGTCCAATTGTTCCTAGGAGTTTCTTTGTGAGTGGATGTGTATCTAGCCAAAGTGAAGGAGATAAACTCATCTTTGAGGAAGCTAGAAGACAGAAGTACCTTTTTGAAGTATTATTTTCTCTTTTTTCATAAAATGTACACAATTCATCTCTCATCACATTTTCCTTTCTTTTTTTGAGATAATCCTCATGTCCTTTCATCTTTCTTCTTCATTAACCTTTTTTGCTCTTTAGTGCTTTGTAATGGAAGAAAGACAATTATAACCATGATGACACAATGGGCAATTAAAGAGATGTTGAAAAGGCTGTGCTTTTGGTAGTGTTGCGATTTACATGTAAAAATTTGTATGTGCTTTTCTCTGTACGTTTCTTTTTTACTCCCATGGAGTCATATATTCAATAAGGCCATGTTGTCATAAATCTACCTCTATCTATAGATAAACTTTGATTAGTCATTTTGATGTTGATTTGCTTGTGGCTGTTTTAGGCATCAACATTTTTAGTGCTCTCATTTAAAGCATTTCATAACAACAAATGTAAATCTTCCTTAATCATTATTAGTTTCCCATTTCTAAAATCTATAACAAATGCTTAATAGCTCCTTGAAGACAAGGGTTTTTCCACAAAAAACATATGCTCATGTCTTGTTTGCCATTGTCATTAGTGCTCTAATCTATATCCTTTGTTGTTGTTAGCTCAAAGTTTCCACTTTCTTAATTGGCATTTGGATTTAAATCCTGTCTTTTAAAGACTTTTTGTAGTTCTTTCAATCAATATTACTCAAGGAGCGAGTGAGAGAGATGAAAGAACAAAATAAAGAAAAAGATACCACACATTCCTTGTTAGGCAAAGGATGGGCTGCTCTATGGTTGATTCATTGAGCTTCATCACCCTTGATAGATCACCTAACTGAATTCCCCTCATCACCTTCTAGAGCTTCTCTTTCTCTTAGATTGGATCTCCTAATTTAGCTTCTTTGTTTAGCTTTCCTTGGTTGGTTCATTGAGCTTAAGCTCTACTTTCTTGGTCAACTTGCCAAATTCAAGCTTCTCTTTCCTTGTTGGCTTGCTATAGTCGAGAACCTACTCCCTTGCTAAGCTTGTTGAGGTTGAGTTCTTCTTCCCATATCAATTTCATTTACTCCACCTCGCTTATATGTTTGTTGAGCTACACCTCCCTTGTTAACCAGTTGACCTTTTCCTTCTCCTTAGTTGGTTCTTTGAACTCCACCTCCTCTCTAGTTAGTTTACCAAATTTACCTCCTTCATCTGCTGGATTGTTGAGGATTTGGTTAGAGAACTAGATGTTCATCTCTGACCTTGGGTGGTTTATGCCTACTTTTGGTCTACATTGTCTTAGCAGTTGTTGAGCAACTAATTCATATTGTTCATCTGGTTTTGATTTGATTTTGTAACAATTGAGTATTGTGGCCAAGCTCAAGAATTTGCTATCGTTCTTAACTGTTGTCGTCCTTGCCATTGCTTGGGCTCGTCCTCCCAAAATCAAGTGCCTTACATCGATACTAGATCTTCATTATTGGCCTTAGGTGACATCGTACCAACCATTGCTTCAACTCATCCATGCAAACGTGAGTGCTTTATATGGTGCTTTGTTTTTGTGAAATTATGACTGCAACCTATATTATGATTACATCGAGGTGTTTGATATATTACATCTTGCTCTAAGATGATATACGGGTTTGCAGTCAATGGCATATCTCGAACCTGCATACATATGTTAGACTCAGAACAAAATCTAGTGGCCTAGTCAATCGCTTTAATCCGTTTCCTTAGAATTTGTCTAATTTTTTAATTTTGGAAGGGTTTGATGGCGAAGAATAAGGGTAGGAGGCTTTGATCCTAATCAACAATTGAAGTAGCCTTTTAAGCAGTGGACGATAGAGGAGTCACTCTCAAACCATACTTAGGAGAGGTGAGCAAAAGGGAGATAGTGAAAGAGGTGGCCTCATAAGAGAGCGTGCTCCTCCATCACCAGGGGAATAGCAAAGGATGCCCTTAGCCTCTGGCAAGAAATAGGTCCCTAACATTATCCCGATTGATAGTCTTAATGCTAGCAATGTTGAGGATTGTTGTGCGGTAAGTTGTGAACAATAACCTTAACAAGTGCTAAAGCACTAAGGTAAGGCCGAGCCATGAACCATACAATTCCCGTTTTGCAAAAAGTAGTAGCAATAAGGATGGAATCTATGTCATAATAATCCATTGAGACATGTTGTTTCAAATTGTACAAGTGCTGGTTAAGAAACTGAAAGAGGTCAATTGGGCCAATCAGTGAGGAGCAATGCAAATAGCAAGCCTTGTCTAGGAGGAATGTGGCTTAGCATGGTCAGTAGATTCAAGCATGCAGCAATCCCATTGGAAGGCAAAAGAGTGGACAATCTCGTGTGCCCCAAGCCAAGTTATTGTCAAAGGAGCACCATAGCGAAGCCACCAAAGGAATGCCTAAACCATCAATAAAATGAGGATCTACCAGATCCAAGCAACTTGCACATCCATTAGCCTAAGTCTATCACAGCAAAATGTGGACCCAACATTATTTCTGTCTTTAGCCTTGGGTATCATCATACTTTGCTTTAGCTTGTCATCATGAACACTCGTATTAGCATTTCAATCATCATTCTTGGGTTTCGTTGCACCAACTTTTGCTTTAGTGAGCACCTCACTAGATGTCAGACATTCTTTGTGGACCTCATCATGAATGCCACTGTTTAGTCGCTACATTGGAATAATGAAGCAAGTGTCCTTGTATTAAGCATCTATTTTGAATCTTGGTTGTCTTCATGCCTCCATTCTGTCAACATTGCTTATCATCGAGCACTTTTCCTTCACAAATTTGAGACTTTGGGGCATGGGTTTGATCAATCTAAAGATTATATAGATTAAGTTATGTGTTTGGTGGACTCTTGATTCCCGTATAAATGGTGCCTTTTTTGGAATTGAGTAACATGTTATTCTTTGAATCAACACATCCACTTAATGCTCAATGTATAAATGATTGGTCCTAGTTCACAATAGTTGTTCAAAATATTATAACACATTAAACGCCATCTAACCAATACTAGATAAACATGGCATATCTCGAGTGGTGCATGATCCTAGCTGATTAAGGTCTGAGGATAACGATTCAAGAAGGTAGGGAGCTTGAAGAGAAAATATATCCCTTTCTGATGACATCTACATATTCCCCTTATTAATTGTATTTTTGTTCGCTTAACTTTCTACTCTATCCCCCTTTGTATGGGGCTTCTCTTGTTAAATTCACAAACTCATGTCATGGAGAAGTTTATCACCATCTCTTCCTTTTTGTTAATTCTTGTATCACCTTGGAGCTTTGTAAAGCAAGAAAGTTGGTCGTAACCATGATTCGAGAATTGCCATTAAAGTTGTGGTTTTCCACACTTGTGGGTTTCCATGTAAAAGTCATGTCTTGCATGTGCTTTCTTCTGTCATACTTTCCTTGTCCCTTGTACACATTATTTGGCCATATATCTCATTCCATTATACCCAACTAAATATTAATCTGATTGCTGCAACCCATTATCGATTTTGTTGTCAAAATGTATGATGGAACTTTTTTACATATAAAAAAAAATAGTATAATACCATATGAATTATTCATTTTTATTTTAATTGCTTCACTCATGGCTGGAGATCATTCTTTACATAATGTGGTCCATGCCTCTTTTGTTGGTTTAGCATTTTTAGGCACTCGTCGATTGTTTGTGATTCAGATTTTTAGTTTACAATAAAAACAAGCTTGAATACATTAAGTGAGTTGAATATGTTAATCTTGTGTTATCATCACTATCTTATCTACTAGTAACGCTCTTCATTAACATTCAACCATGCATCTAATAGTCTCTTGCATTGCCTACCTCTTTTTTTCATTTGTCCCTGTTTAAGGGGAAAAATTTAATGATTTACGTTTCTAGTACTTTTTGTTTTTATTTTTTTCTTTTCTTCTTTTTCTTTGATCTATTTTTGAGGAAATGTTTGTGTTTTGCTTTCCTTTTTTTTTTTCAAAAGTCATAAAATTTAGCGTTTCAACTGCATTCGCAATTTTGATTTGTTGTTTTCTCAAAATAAAAAGTAAAAACTGACAAGTGCCAAATAAGTGGTTTGATTTTCTGATTTTTCCTATCTAATAATTTAATGTTTTATCTGTTGAGGGACTTTTCCGAATTTAAGGCACAGAAATTAAACTTCAAGGGTTCCTTTTTAAATGTAATGACATATTCAATGCAAAAGGATTGTTTAGCTTACCCTTTGTCTTTTTAAATGAGAATTTGTTTAGCAAATGATAGAAAGAGTGAATTTTGTATAATATTTCTATTTTTATAGCTAACCTATGGACTGCTGGAAATGGTTTGATAATTATGATCATAAATTTATAAAACTTTTGGTATTGTTTTTTTTTTCTTGTAATTTTTATAATTTCCAGTCCCTAAGGCTTACACAGCCTCCAATTTCATTGATAGCAGTCAATCTTGTTCCTTTGCTGGTACCTTTTTTAGTGCACGAGGAAATAGGTTTTTCTTGTTTTGTTATTTTCATGGTGCAATTAGTTATCTTATTTGAGCATTCTCTTGCA
This sequence comes from Vanilla planifolia, assembly GCA_023846275.1. Lineage (NCBI taxonomy): Eukaryota > Viridiplantae > Streptophyta > Magnoliopsida > Asparagales > Orchidaceae > Vanilla > Vanilla planifolia. The sequence goes on along the minus strand of CM043867.1, from coordinate 41,540,888 downwards.
GGTTGACATCTGTGTTTTCATTTTTGATATTATGTTTTCAAATGGAGAACGGTAATCTTGCTAACTTTTCTTTTAATTTGTTTATCTTTGCACCTGTTCCTTCTTGATATTATTATTGAATTATTCTCTCTGCATGGGCAGAAACTTGGTGCTTGCTTTCTTATAATGCCTCTTATTGCATGATCTTGCTTGCGCTATAGTTTCTAAATTTGCATGCTTTTTAGATTAATTCACTATACTGTTAACATGGTTGATTAATGATGTTTCTTTAGTATCATCATCATCATGACCTTGTCATAGTTGCTGTAGGTTTGCAAAGGGTTAATTTGGTAACACAGTATTAGTTTGTGATTGTACAATTATTGGTGTCTCAAATATGTCTGTTAATTGATATCAATGATCCAGTGCTACAGATAATGTTTCTTCATTTTTAGCGTAGGTGGATTTTTCTTGATAATTCCCTTTTTAAGCCCATGTAAGCTATGCAAATTTGCTTTCTTGTACCTTCAATTTTGTTTTTTGGAAGTTCGCCCCCTAATTTCCCATTTTGTGCCACAATTTTCTTTTTCCAGAAAAAATAATTCAAGCAGGGCTAGATTGATCTTAAAGTTTACTATTAATTGAAATTATGTGGTCCAAACAAAAGTTCAGTTAGAATGGACTCGAGTTAAAATATCCGCCTAGTTTTAACTAACATGAGCTGTCCATGCTAGTATACACGTTGACTTATTTAATCTTCCTTCCCTGTGTGGACTGTCGAATGGAAAGTTGGTGTCTGCGTTTGTGTTTTTGTGGCATAACTAATGTATGAAGTTTCAACTTTTTATGGCTATTACAGAGATTCTTATGCTTGATTGTTCTGACATCTCACAGAAGTTGTTCTGATTGGAAGAAGCAGTCCTCAATAGTAAAAGTTCTTTCTTTTTCAGCTTGAATGGATTCTTAATGTTTTCTAGTAATGGTTCTGGTCTTGTGAAAAATTTACTGATACTTTTAGAATTCATTTCAAACTTTCATAAACTGTTTAACACCATAATATGGTGGGTTGTAACTCCATAAATTTAGCATAACCATTGTTGTATTAATGACACTAAGTAGATTTATACATACGGCGTTGGTTAACCATGCACAGTAGGATAATAGCGCAAATGCAAGTTTAGTAAAGAAGAAGAATGCACATGCCATTAGTATATGTTTGAGGCAACATTTGTGGTCCCTCATAGAATCAGTGACGATGTAGAAGGGATAGTAGTGTTTTTCCCCAACTCCTTTAGAGAACATTTTATATAAATTTGCATGTTATCATATTAAGTAGCTATCTTTTGTGTCCAATAAAACCTACTTTAAATCTTCAGGAAATTCTTTTAAAGCTGTTGTTCCAAAGTCAAGATGTAGGGCTAAAGTTTGATTCACAAAAGCAGCAACAGGAATGAATGATACTAAGTCCTTAATTGCAGCCTTCTTCCATAGAACATATCATGTAAAGGCATAAAATGGAAGAGAAAACATGAAAAATAGGAAACTAACACAACCATTAGCAAAGCATCTCACATAACATCTCTATGGGATCCTCGAATCAATTAAAATTAAACTTTGCACTCCAACAAGCATCACATGAGCCTCTTGTGGTGCATTGTTGGTGTAGGAATCACTAAGAACTCTTAGCTCTCAACCAAAAGGTTAAACTATGTCGAGATCAAACAAAACATCAAATAAACTCCTCTAGGAAACATCTTGCATATTTATAGGATGAAGTAGTGTCTAAGAATAGCCACAAAATGATGGATTTTTGGGATACAAAGCTGATCCCAAAAGGGTATGTATATAAAGGATGATTGCAAGCAAAGATTCCTAAGATTGATTCAAGATAAATTTAGAGCCAAACACATAAAAAAATAGGTCACCAAATAGTGTTTGAATTGTTCCAAATTATTGTTGGTTTGCAATTGGTCATTTATAAAAAACCAAGATTGCTTCTTATTTTTGTTTCTATGCAATTGTTCCTTTCTAATGTTTTATTTATTAGTTTTATTAGTTTTTAGACTCAGAGGGTATTTTGATCTTTTTTATTTCTATTAAAGTTTCCTTTCTATATTGTATTTAAGCTTTGTTATGGAATGAAAAGAGAGTATTGGTTTATTATTATTTTGACCAAAAGGTTTAGTGAGGTGTATGCATGCACAGGATGCTTTCTTGTTGGCCTTCTTTTTTATTGGGTTGTGATCCATATTTATCCTACACCGTCATCTTCGCTCTAGTTGCCAGACCTGCCTCTATCCTCTTTGCCCATCTCCTGTTGTTCCTATGATGCAAGACACATGCAACCTCGGCCATCCCCTTCTTTGCACGATCACTTTACCTGGCCAATTGTTGCTATTGGGATTGTTGCGTGCTGCTTTGCTGCTTATACACCTCTTGTTGATTGTGATCTCCTTGATGCTAGTCACCCATATGACCATTGTCTTGCTGCACAAATTGCATTTGAAACCCCTTCATTAGTTGCATTTTGATGTCTTGATTGGTTCTAGGGTCTTGTATTCATGATGCCTGGCTGCCAACTTCAAAACCCAATTGTGACACACTCCAAGATTTCAAAACACCTAGATCATGCATATCCCTCTTGAGGCCCTTAAATCTTGACAACCTACGTGAGTGTTTGTGCCATTTTCCTTGTGGATGTCGAACTACTACACCAGCCGCTACCAATCCCTAACCCTAGCTGATGTCGACGAGACCACATTCCTATTATTAGGCCTACTAAGGCCATTGTCACTCGAGACTCTCCTTGTTTCCTTTGTTTTGTGTGTTCCTACTATTGGCATCCTCCCTTGCCCACCATCCTCATTACCAAGCATGGACCATTGTGAATTTCTTGTTCTTATAGCTCTTCATCATAAAATATTATTGTAGAACCTCCCTGTGTGGTCAAATAAACTCCTTCAAGTGGTCAGGTAACCTCTCTGGATAATAGAAGATCATCCTCAGGTGGTTGATGAACCTCCCTAGATGGTTTGTGGTATGCAGCCACAAAGTTTCTGATCAAATGCTAAAAATTGTATATCATGTAGCAATTGTCCAAGGTGATTTGGCGTTGCTTGGACCAATCTAGAAAGTTCTTAGATCCTTACAACGTCTAGAAATAACCCAAAAATGGCTCATGATCCAATTAGACATATCCAAGGATGTTATGGATGTGCCAAAGTGACTAAACAAAACTAAAATGTGAAATACAATTAGAAGTGATAGGCACAATAAAGACATAACTGTTGGGTAACAGAAATGGCTGGATGCATCATATCAAATCTCCTTAGTGACAAGAAAAGTTGTCTCCAATGAGCTTTTGTGATGGTCATGTTCGCTTCAAAGTATTTGGCATGTTTTGTCATGGAAGTAGACCACAGCATATATATTAAACTTTGAAAGATACCAACAAAGTATAAATGAAACTATTATAATTATTGTATCCTTGGTCATTGTATCATTTGTTTGATGACAATAAAACTATTGTATTGTTATTATTAATATTTTTTTAAAATATTTTTTGATTATGTTTCTTAAGAACACATAGGTTATTGATGGAGAGTTTGTTCAATTGACTTAATGAATCATAATAGTTATGTTTGGGTATAAATCATAATTGACATTAGGAGAAACACAAACTTAAGTATCACTTAAAAAAATTATTATTGAATCACTTTTATTGGTAATAAAACGTTAAAATCAATTTCTATTTTCTTGAGGCATTGAGGTTTTGGTGAAAATTAAGTGAATGTGCTTAAAAGTTTTTATATTATTTTCTTATTCATAATTTTTTCAAGACATGCATACCATTTAGATTATCTACATACATATTCTATGTCTTAGATTGTTGTATTATTTATAGGCTACATCATTCATCATTGTTTAATTAAATTAGAATTGAAAAGGAATGAAAAATTAAGTGAGAATTGCATGTTTTGTACTAATCATACTTGTGGGAGTGTCTCTATTGTACAATATGATTAGTCATCATATAAGGCTAGATGGTGGTAAGTCAAGAGCAACTATGTTGTGTTTTATTGTTTGTACTATTCATACATGTATGATACCCCCCTCATACAAATGCGTCAATGACTTACTTGAGAGATGAATTTTGAGGTTTAGTATTATTGGGCTTCGTATAAGTATGATATTTTTTGTCATGCTCATATTATACATTATTTTGAATGATCTAACCAAGCGATGTTTGTGTGGAATGGAATTGAAATGTTGTATAAGTACAATATATTCTTCGTACTAATGTTGTTGTTATATTTAATGAGGGTTGAAGACCTGGGCTATGCATTGAGCAAATTTGCATCGTAGTAGTACAATTTACTTATTATACGAAGATGACATGTTATAATCAATATGAATGAATTTGTCCTAGAAGTCATTGTAACATACGATCTTGCATCATACAATATTTTTTTGAGCGCTTAGAATTTGGACTTTAAGAATATTTGTTCTATTCATACTTATACGATGACGCATCATGTAAATATTGTTTTTTAATAACTGTGAAATTGTATATTATCTTACTTCTATGATTTGTGCATTGTATAAGTACGATTAATTCATAATGTGAAATAGTATAGCATTGTACTTATAGGATTTTTAGATCATACAAGTACTATTAGTTTAGAATGTGTAATAACTAGTTTTGAATAGTTTTCTATATGCTGTCAATGGGAGTCTTTGAGCTGTTTGAGAGTTAGGAAATGGCTTTTTAAAGGCAACCAAACATAGTGTAAAACGTTAATGTTTATTTAGAATATCTTTGAAAAGGTGCTTGCATTGCATTCATCATTTCTAAGAGAAGTGGACAGCAAGGACGAGATTGCATGCGTTGATCTCATCTTCACTAGGCTTCATTCATCAGTGAGATAAGTTGCAAGTGTTCATGTTAACTCCCTTGAGCAATATTGTATATCTTTATTTTGCTTTAGCATCATGTTATTTTTTCTCTTGCTTAATTATTCATTTGGTTTTAGGAATTTTATATACCTATTGTTTGTAGATTTTTATTAAGCCAATGTTTATAAGCTTTTATTAAGCTGGTGTTATAAGCTTTTACTAAGTCAGTGTTTTTAGTGGATTGTCTAGCCCTTTGGCCAAGGTGGATATAGTCCGAGTTTGAATCGAATCATTTGAAATCATTATCTTTGCTCTTTCTACAACACAATTATTTTAGTAAAGGTAATAACATTTTCTATGAGAAAGTATTATAATAGCTAAAAAGATTAGAAATACTAAAGTCTAATGTTGCAAAGTTATTTGAGTTTTTGACTTATATTGAAATTTGTTAAGTATATACAATTTACCCCCTCTTGTGGACATTGTAGTCATATATTTTCATCAATAATTATGAGTTAATTAATAAAAAATAATATAAAATTATTACTTATATTTTATTTTTAGTTTCAGTTAAATAAATTGTGTGGTCCTCTATCAATACTAGTTGAAGGTCAACTTTGATGAATCGATCTCTCGTCTTGGGTTGGGTGTGAGTGTTACAGTTCTTCAGAGTCACCATGGTGACGTTCTGGCTATAGTGGATGTTTATGTGCTCACTTTTACTGCTATCTCAATTGAGTTGTAGGGAGCCAAGGCTCTTATCTTGGTGCTCCTTTGTCTTGCTAGGAAGTTTATTGGCATTCGTGTTGATGTTGAGGTAAGTCTTGGTGCTCCTTCCTCATGTGACAAAGGCAAATTTCTCTGTATAGGTCCATTAATTTTTTGACAATTTTTTTTCTTCATAAGGCTTCTCAGAAAAGTTTCAGTTGGGATAAGGGCATGCCCTTCCCACCTACTTTCCTTGCAATCTTTGACAATGATAACTGAAGTTGTATCGTATTATGATGTTGTTGGCTTATCAAGAAAACAGAGGTATGTGAGTCATCTTTATTTTATTTTACTTGTAAATATGAACGTTAATCATGTTATATAAAAAACTTATATTATCCCATGTAATGTCTGTAAATCTTGGTATGCAGTAACTCAATATTTGGAAGCTTTTTGACTTGCAAGATGGAGAGGAAAAGAGAGGTGGCACTTAGGGAAGTTAAGGGAGGAGAATAAAGGGAAATGATTTAAGAAAGGGGAGATTAATCGTGGGATATTCGTTTTCTATAGTATGTTTTATATACAAATTGAAAGTATTATTGTCAGCTTTTCTAAGCAGGTTTTGCATCTATTCAGCGTTAGGTCAAGATTAAGTTTTGTTTATGGATAAACAACTTGATAGGATATTATTTTCAATCCAATATGTTGTAAAAGTACATTAAAGTTTTATTTTTATATTTTATGAGATTTGTTTTGCATTAGAGCCGTATTTTTGTTCCTTCAAAAAATTTTTGTGTGGTCTCTAACATTCTTGATTAATCATCTTATTTTCTTGTGCTTGTTACCTGGTTAAATTTTAAAAGAAAATCGTTAATTTACAATTAGTTATAAATGAAAACTTTTTCCGTATTATTCATGGCTGTCTCCCGTTGACATCGAGTGCTTTATTATTTTTCATTCCAGGTTGTTGGATTCGCCATTACGTAAAAGGAGGGAGTGTATGTCTTCTTTGGGCTAAAATTTCGAAGGCATATGCTTCATAAGGCGTTTTCTTGATACCATAAATTGTTTATTTATTTCAGATATAAAGGATTTAATCCAGATGGAGAAGTCCGGTTTCCTGGAAATTGCAAGGCAAATAACTGTACGTACTGGATCCGTCATTTTTTATTCAAACTCATTTATTGTTCTTTGCTTGTACTGCCAAACTAGCATGGTAGAAATACATTATCTTTTTTTCAGCTCATTGTCGGCAACCATCCTCTTCACGAAACTTGTATTATCTGAAAAACTTTTTATCAAGTGGCATTTTGAGCATTCCAATTTCTTTGTTTTTTTTTTTTTGGAGGTTCTTGTCAGTGGAAAGTTTTCCTTTTAGATAGTGCTAGAAGCTTACATTTCATTTGTTTAAAGATTTCATAGCTCCAATACTGTCCGTCTGAATTTTGAACACGACATTGTACCTGATGGTAAGGATATGGATGGTATTAAAAAAAAGAATCAAAGTTTGGTCATGGTGTTGAATCCCTGTGATGTTTTGTGTTGTGATTCATCTTGTCAACCAGCATAGGACTTGTGTTGCCATCAAAATTAGTTTTAGGAATAATATACATTGGTACAATTTTCTTATTTTGCTCAGGTGGAAGCAGATGAAGCATGTGTGGGAAGGGAGTCTACAATGGCCAAAATAAACGATTTCCTTGAGGAAGCTTGCCATTCCTCATGTGAAGGAATTATGGTTAAGTCTTTAGACGTTGATGCTGGATATTCTGCATCAAAGCGTTCAGAGACATGGTTAAAGGTATTCCATACAAACTTGTATGTTTGTTATTTTTGAGAAACCATTGAGCACACTTCATCCCAGCTTTTCATGTCCCAAGTCTTGGAAAATTTTCTGCTTAAAATTTTAGGTTAAACGTGATTATGTGGAGGGAATGGGTGATAGTCTTGATCTAGTTCCGATTGGTGCTTGGCATGGAAATGGAAGAAAAGCAGGATGGTATAAACAGCAGCTTTGTTCTTATGCTGCACTTTTTACATATTTTTATTTAGTTTTGATGGATCAGGTACAGTCCTTTCCTTATGGCATGCTATGATCCTGATTCTGAAGTCTACCAGAGTGTATGCAGGGTCATGTCTGGCTTTTCAGATTCTTTCTATGTCGAAGTAAGCACAATTTTCTTTGGAATGCTCAACTCAGACTTTTTTTCTATTTTTTTCATTTCTAATTCAACTTTAATTGTTCCTGGCCCGCACCTTGGTCCAAACCTTCCCCACATTCCACGAATGTGGATTGTTCCCTGCATTGGGCTACTTGTTTCACTTGCACACTAGCTTCAAACGACTGCCTTGAGGATCACTTTTTTCTCCGCTGAATTGCATCAGTATAGTGTTTATGTTTATTTGTTTGAAAGCTATTATTGCAGCTAGAATGTGCTTATATACATGTAATAGTCACAGGAAATAGTAACTATTAATAATATTTATTCTATGAAAAAAGATATATGACATCATGTCTCTCATAGAATGGCTAGCAACCTTTGAAACTCCTTTTGGTTCTTTTAGACTAGTCAATCATAATGTGATCTATTGGATCTACTATAGTTGCATTATTTCAAATTGGTTATTTTTGTCACTCTTACACCTAGTTTTTTCTTTAAGAGTTGTTTATAGTTTCAAGGCATACTATTTTCAGCTTGTATGGTGTCTATTATTCTTCCTCAAAACTCCATCTGAATATCATTTTATCATATTAGATGGAAAATATTGATGTCGGTTTCTAGCAACTTGGTAAGATGGTAAAAATAACGTACAAAAAAATGGTCAAAGATTGCTGCATATATGGAAATGATGGCATGTTCATCATAAAACTCATAAGTCATCTTATTAATATCCAATAAAATAATTGGTAAGACATGTAGACATTAGATAAATATTTTAAATATGGTGGATCATAATATATGTTCTTTAATTATTTTGATATTGATTGGTAGAAGACTGGTAAGATCAATTAGTGAACGATCATAAAGTGAAAAAGAATCAGATAATTTTATCTAATCCATGGTCCTGTGGACAAATCCATTACTAGCAAAATGCTTGTCCTTGCAAGCTTCATAAAGTAACTTTATCCCGTAATTTTAAGGATAGGGTTTTTTTTATACTTAAAAAGAGAGCTAGAGGATATCATGTGTGCTTCCTATAGCCCTTTGTCTTCTTCCATCTCCTCTATTTCATGATCTGAGCCTTTTGGCTGACTTTTATTAGCTTTGTATCTTTTAATAAACTGGGCATTTACTGAATTAACAATCAACTTTGACAATAATCTAATTTTTCAGATGAAGGAATTTTTTTCTGGCGAAAGACTTCTGCCCAGAAAACCTCCTTACTACCACACCGATGAGTCGCCAGATGTGTGGTTTTCCCCAGAATTTGTTTGGGAAATCCTTGGGTCAGGTAAAAAGAAAATCTCCTTCCCTCCCTCCATTGAAGGAGTTTTATAGCCGAAAAATTAAACCTAAATGTATATTTCTAACATATGCCAGATTTTACTGTTTCCCCTGTTCATCATGCTGCCTTTGGTCTTCTCCATCCATGTCGAGGTATCTCGGTCAGGCTTCCTAGGTTCATCCGTGCTCGATCCGACAAGAAGCCCGAGGATGGCAGCACACCTTATGATATTGCCATGTTGTTTCAAGCTCAGACAAGAAAGATGGAGATCAGCAAGCAAGATTAGATACAACTCTTTCTTCGTGCATCCCAACCTGTAGAGGTAGCTTCATTTTGTATGGCAGTTTGTAAATGGAATCTAATGTTGCTCGTGTCAATTTTCATTTCAGCACTGCCTTTTGTTCAATGACAAGTTGTTGGATTTCTTTTCTGTGTAATGTAAATGTAACGGATAAAAAATGTTTTAAGAACATGGTTGTTCGAAGGCTTCTATTTATTTATAAGAAATAATATTTTCTGTTATATTAATAATATAAATTTGTTAAAATAATAATTGGTATGAAGAATAGCTATCGTTTGTGTCACTGATATATTCATAAACGCAAGATTGCAATGACACGATCTTGTTGTCCAACTCATTGCTCAAACTCACGATTAGTTAGTTTATGTGTACCGAACAAGTAATATTATTTTTATTTAAATGATTATTAGTAATTATGTAATATTTTTTAGAAGAATTAATCAATAATCTAAAAATCATACTCGGCTTTTCAGGTGTTTAAAGTGCTTCACCTCGACATTTTTCATATTGAAGCCCTTTTAAACCCCCGAAACCTTATCGTCTCCTTCACGCCAGCCGAGCTGAGCACGTCTAAAACGCATCCGTCCACCTTCATTGCGGCTGAAGAAAAGCAACGCAAAAACTGACTGACCGCATGTTGGAGGAGACGCTCGCACAGGAGTAATTGCCGGCTATTGCTTCAGACAGTTCCTATTGTCTTGTGTTTCTTTCTTGCGAAGCTGCTTCAGCCACTTTGGATCGTTCTTGCTCGCGCTATTACTTTTCTTGTTTGCAATCCTTTGTCTTCGGCTTTGGTGCCTCCGCATCTGTGAGCAATCTTTTCTGTCATGGATTTACAAAAAAAAAAAATCTTATATGGTTAAAACATTGATGTTTAAGTTTTGTGGAAGGAAAAGTAATGTTAATTTATTAAATCGCTTGCTGTTATTGTCGATGGTCGAACAATTAAAATGGAAATTCATGTTAGGGTAATATCACTTGTTATGTACAACAAACAATGACGCCAACAAATGTTACTTTTGATTCAGTTCTGGCCGGGTACAAGTTATAATAGCAAGAGAAAATTAGTGACCACGTTACATAAAGATTAAGCTATGTAGATATCTTTGCTTTGCCCATCAAAATGATGATGCAATACAATTTAGTCTCACTAATAAGATCTTTGCAAGTTGAATTATGGAAAGGAGCACATATGAGATGTTTTATGATTAGCAAATTCCAATCAACTTTAAAGGTGGTAATTTATATGGAATTATAATGAGACCGATGATATTATATGGTATGGAAGATTTGCTCTAAAAAAGACAAGCATTCTAATAGGATAAAGTTTTGCTGACATGACTTTGCAAAGGTATTTGTAAAAAGTTTGAATATGGAGTAAAATAAAGGTATTTGCAAAAAGTTTGAATGATTTCAATAAAGGATAATCTAAAAAATTGTTTAATACAATGATTTGGAAATTTAATGCATAGAATTAAAAACACTTCCTTAAGGAGAGGAAAATCATTAGAATTTACCTATGTGAAAAGTGGAAGATTAAAAATATATTCCACTAGCTGTGGTGAATGAACAGTATGTAGATTTCATCATTTTTTCCACTTGTAGAAGTTTAATAATTTTGTTAAAATAATCTATAAAAGAGGAGATCCATTACTTATAGTTCTACCCACCGTTTTATAGATATGTCATGATATTGACAGTATGTAAAGTATGTGTTTGCTTCGATATTTAAAGCTGCAATAGAAAGATAGAAAATAGATATTAATCCTTCCTATCTGCAAAATGCTTTGTGAGATATGTATCATTCTTCATACCATATGCCTTCGGTTTTTAGAAGACTTCTTAGAAGAATATTAATTTATATACATTTGTGCATCCATTGTGTAATGTTTCAGTTCTGTGAAAAAAAATGCTAAATATATTTCATTTTATCAATCAGTTGTATAAATTTTAGTTCTAAAATTATTTGATCATAGCAGCTGTTTTTGGAATTTTTACGTGCTGTTGTGTAGTATTAGAACAAATAAAACAAGTTGTTAAATTTAATAGAAACTAAAGAATGGATATTATCCTATTCCTGATGAACCAAATTTTCAAAACCAAAACTGTGAATTCTTCTTTAAAAAAAATAAATATGACCAAAAGTTTGCAGGAGCCCCTCATTCCAGAGTCTTGTAACTTCATAATTTTTGTGGCGCCTACTAAACAACAAATGGTTTGCCAAGTGTGGTAGAGCTCAAAATTAGGACTTTGGCTGCTACTCCCATGAGCATCTCTTTGACGAGGACCACAACAAGTTCTGCATTCCGTGTCTTGCGTTCTTTCTCGTCACATCATGTTTCATACTCTTGTTGTTCCAACCTACTCTTTTCTCCAGTACTCGCTGCTTATCCGTGTAGTTTGCTTTGTCTGGACATGGAAAATGTTGGTGCCAAACCTTTCTCCTCTGTGCGCTCGAAGCCCTTCTCTTCCCTTTCTGCATCAAGAAGGTATTTTTTCCCTTTTGTGAAGACAGTAAAAAATTTTATGGTTCCTTAGCCCAACTATTTGTAATGCCGATGTAATTTGCATTCTTTATGTTTTTTCTCTTAGCAGCGGCGGGAGAGGCTTAAGTAGAGATTTTAGGAAGGGAGGAACCAGTCCAAGCAATAGTGATCGTATAGCTGCTCTTGGACGTCTATTGTAATTTCCTAATTCAGTCCTCTTTCATTCAGTTTAGAAGATTGCTTTATGTCATTTTTTCTATTGTATGTTTTCTGAGACGTTTTCTTTTGTCTTGTTGAATTTTAGGACTAGAATTCTTCGTCACATGGCTGTTGAGCTGAACTTGAAAATTAGAAGTGATGGATACGTTTGCATTCGCGACTTGTTGCAACTGGATATAACTACTTATGCTAAAGTGCCACTGAAATCACACACAATTGAGGAAATTAAGGAGGTTAGTGGTATCACTCTTTGATTGAGATTATGATAAAAGAAAAAAAGGAGTTTTCTTCAGGTTGGAAAGTTCGTACTTTTAGGAAAACTTTATACCCTTTTTTGTTCTTTGCTCTATCTCCTTACCTGCTATCTAAGCATTCATTTTATGTTTCGTTCTTATGTGCTTTGGAAAGCCATATTTCTTGTGGCAGTGTGAAACAGAAGTGATAGTTGACATTTAAATACTTATGGCATGTTTGTTATTTATATAATGTTGAGTTAGTATAGTTTTCTTATTGTTCATACAAGTCATACCTATTTATTTATCTTGTTTCTAAAAGTCACATGTTTGATAAAGCATTTTTTACGTCAATCTAACTATGTTATCTAATGCTTTTTTTTCAATCACATTGTGTTCTAAACCCATCTTTCTTGGTATCAGTTCATGCAAAGTGCAGATCAGTACAGTTGTAGTGTACTAATAATTGGATGTCTTTTTTCATTAATTTCCAGGCAGTAAGAAGAGATAATAAGTCAAGGTTCAGCCTTTTGGAGGAAGGTGGAGAGCTCCTAATCCGAGCAAACCAAGGACATTCCATAACAGTAATCTTTTTCTTGTACCTAATAAATGATCTGCATATCGTTCAAATGCTAACTGCATATTTGGTTTTAAGGTATTTATATTTGTATAACCTGTCTTATTGTTTGATGAGTGTTTAAACTGAATGCAATAAACTGGGAATTTTGATGAACGAGGATAAATCTACTCTATCTAGGCTGACTTGAGCAATTTTTGTCGTCCAAATCCCTTCACAATTATGTGCAAAATAAATGCTGACTGAACAATTTACCATTAAAAATTATGAATTTTTAGATTTTGGCATCTTTTTATACTTCTGAAACAATTCCTCAATTTGTGAAGAGGCTTCTGCTTTTAAGTATGATTTGAATTGAACAATTAAGTTGTGGAAGAGGATAGAAAAGATGATGGTGCTTCTGTTTTGTCATAACTTCAAGTATCCAGAAAGTTCTTCATTTAAATTGAACTTGAGGTGCTGCTTATGAGCCTGTGGAATCTATGAATTATATTCATAAACCATGTAGTAGTCTTCATTGTTTTTAAAACCATAGATTTCATTAGTGGAATATGGCAAGTTTTAGAAGTTTATATTACAACCTCTGGATTTTTTTACTATAAATACTGCATTATATAGGCATTCAACAAAATTGGGTTTTGCATCTAGTGAAAGATAATTACACAGTATATTGTAGATCAATTTTATTTAAAGAAATTTCTTTACATAATGGCTGTCTCTATATACTTTTCTTGTATCAACATCCAAATGTTACCATGCTATACCTTGTATCATCATCCCAAGCTTGGCCCTAAGCTTGGCTAGAAATGTTGAGGGTAGATGTTAGTTTAACAATTTTTTAAAAAATGTATGCTAAAGAACATTGAACATTGAATGAGATATTTTGATCATTTAATGCATCAAAAGTACTTTTTTATTTCATACAACTTGTTGCTTAAATCTTATTAGTGATTTTTTTTATTATTAATTGTAATCCATATTATATTTATTCTCATTTTCACTAAACGGACAGACCATAAATATATATAATTTTAAATTTATTATGTCAAAGCCCTTACTTTTATAGAGCAGTCTCTATTACTCGAGCTTGATTAGTTAAATCATTCATAATGACGAGAAAGAAAAAACTTAAAATTGAATGTTGATGAAGTCGATTTATATTTGAGAAAATTTAAGTCAATCCTTTTTTAAGCTCTTACACATGTTACTTCATTATATGTGACTTTAATTAACTTCAACTTGGATGTAATGTTAACTCTTATATTCTTAAATCATCAACAGCATCTCTTTTTGGGATTTCAAACACATGCTTTTTTAAAATTAATAAAAAACAAGTGTATGTTCTTTTCTTCTTTTTAACTTCTATGTTAGTTTAATCTTTTTTGTTATAAAACCAAATTGATTTTATGATAAAATTGTCTCTTATCATTTTATGCACTTAAATTGCTCTTTGCCAAAATGTCTATGTATGGCTCATCAACTTCAAAAATGTCCTAAGACAAAGCAATGGAGATTAAAATTAGGAGTTTTAAGATAATTAGTTTAATTATAAGTGTGTACCAATTCTTTGGATTATAAAATAACTACTATTATGATGTCACAAAAGGAATGATATCATAACATGATCAAACTAGGTTATCATGTTTTTGGTATTAAAATAGAATCATTATTAATCCAATGTGATTTGAAGGCAAACCAAGCAAAATTGATAGGCCTATAACACCTAAATTAGTGTGGAGAGTGATCTTTGGTTGGGATCTTAAGGAAATGAATTATCAAACAATGTGTCTTTTGTTAAAGGAGAGATCTTAGTTGTTATGAGATACTTAGTCGTTAATATTAGAGAAATTTTTAAATCAAAATATGTTTGTGTCAAAATGAGATAATCTCAAGGGGACAATACATCAATATAGTAATGTCAGATTGTTTCAACTTCCATGCATAATAGTGACAACTCTAAAAATGTCCTAATGTTAAGAGACCTAGTGATCTAGGATAATGCTCAAGGCAATGGACTAGATGAAATGATGTACAAAGTAAGGTTTTTAGATTTCCGTTTTTATTTTGGTCTTGCTCGAACTCTTCTAGTTTGGATTTCTATGAATTTTGGTAATTTTAGCTTTCAGTTTCAGCTAAATTTCAAATTATTTTTAAATTTTAAAATATTAAAAAATGTTAAAAAAATTCATAAAATATCTTGTTGTACGATGCATGAGTTATGTTTTTCTTCTTAATGATATCTAACCAATAACTTGAAAGTAGTTTTGTATTTTGTTTTTTTATTAATTATACATTGTACAGACAAGCATTACGTTAGTGTTTATATGAGTTTTCAAGCTAGGCTATGTTAATTGAGCTAGATTAGAAGATTTGTTCACTTGCACGAGAAGATTTTGTGGTCGATTGATTCAAAAGATGGATGAAAACTATTTGGTAAATCATATTAGCTGCAATCGGTTTCAAATTTATTAAAAAAAATGATATCTAGCCTGTTGATTTTTAAATCAGTCAATGGGGGTTATACTTGCCTGATCAGTGCATTTCAAAATTAACCTCAATTTGACCAATTCTTTTGATCGTGTGAGTTCTACAAAAACCCTTTTTGGCTCTTTTTGGATTGGCTAATAAATATGCATGTGTATGTGCATGTGTATGTGTGTGAACGCAACCAATTGAATGGATTTTTAGTGTGCACTATAAAAAAGCAAAGGATAGTTTTAATTAAGATAGGATACCACACAACTTGCTTGGACAAAGTCATCTTTGATAAGAAAATTAAAGGACTTGCCATTCATAGAAACATAAGCAGCAAAGCATTAATTTTCATAACTGTCATCTGCTTTTAGGGTTACAAGAATTACATTATATAAGTTCGCAAATATTAAGTTTTAGCTAATAGAACTTAATGTTCTAATATGTTAGTCTTAGACTTCCAACAAGGGACTATGTAGTTTTTATCATGTTAGAACTCTACGATGATCCATCTTTGGAGAAATTAACAGCATTGTAACAAATCAATGATGAGTGCATGGTTGTTTAAAGATGATGTTAATATGGCTCCCACGTCACTTGATGATAGATGAATGTTTCTAAGTAGGATGCTAAATGATTGTGTAAGCATTTTGTCTTCTGCTTTTCAAGAACAAAGAAGATGCTAACAATTGTGGTTATGGATGTGAATCAGGGGTGATGGAAGAAACGCTAAAAATATTGAATCGTTGCTGGAAAACCAATTTGAATTATACTAGGAAGATATTCTTGACCTTGATTTTTGTCACTACAGAAAAACGATGACAGCAATGAGAAAAAAATTGTATGCATTTTTAGAGCACATCCAGTTTTTTTTTTTTTTTTTGGAATCATTAAAGATGTGTATGAATAATAATTTTTGTTATTGTTGTTCGTATAGATTATTAATAATGGCAAACAAAGCTGGTTGCAAGTAATCAAAGATTATATTCATAATATGGTGAAATCAACAACCTGATTTGTTTATTAGTCTTTCAATTATGACAAAGAGTCGTGTCTATAAATGAATACTTCAACCTTTTGATGGGCTAGTAGCAATTACCCATTACATCAGCCCAAAATAACAACTCGCTAATAAATTTGTCTTCTAACTTAGAACAAACATGCGACAAATGAAGAACTCCATGATCCACGAACTTTAGAAAAAGTAATTAAATTGGCCGTGATAGTTGAAAGGCACGCCATAATCTTTTGCGGCAACATCTAAGCAAAGGAAAATATTATAGGCAGAGCACTAATGATTTGGCTTAAAGGGAAAGCTTCCTTTTGCATGAATTATCATCCTCTCCACCAAAATAAAGTTGCAGATAATTCCTTCAATTATGACGAGTCGTGTCTAGTAGCAAGGACCCATTATATCAACCCAAAACAACAACTCACTAATAACTTTTTCTTCAGCCTTAAAATAGCCATGCAACAAGATGAACTCTATGATCTACAAACTTTAGAAAAAATAATTAAATTGGCCATGACAGTTGAATGACACAAGAAATTTATTTCCTCCCTTTCAAGGTAAGGATTATTACTAGACTATCTTCATTCTTAATTATAATAATCAAACCTACCACTATATATTCCACATCTTAGCCCAACAAATCTAATCTCGTAGGTGGGTGTTTCAAATGTGACTAGCCAGCCCACTTTAAAAGTCAGTGCAAAACATTAATCTTAGAAGTCAACAAAACTTATGATTTCTAAATCAAATATATAAAATAAGAACATATAGTCCTTACAGATGATGGGTGATGTGTAAAAGATAAAATCCCATGAGAGTTATAAAGTCTATAGCCAAATTTGTCACTAAAGATTGTAAACAAAAAAAATATTTTTAATACCTTTGTCATATATAATGTGAAAAGTTGTAGATTGATCATTTACAATAGTAACACCATGAATATCATCCACAATAATGCATTACCACAAACTAACCTGAAGTTTGAGCCTCTTCCAGATCTTTCTTCATAGTAAAGTGATGAACAAGATAACAACAAAATATCAATTCCTTATTCCACAACAAGATGATATGTTAGATGTTTTTCAAGTTTTAGCTGGTTTATAAATTATATCTTAAGAGCAATTACAACTAAATTCACATTTGACCAAGAGATGGATGTAAAATGGCTTTTAAGATTTCTTATGGACCATATGACTAGCTAGTGATGTCTATTTGTCTTATCAATGCATCTATCACTTTCATAAGATTAATGAATATCATATTGCAATCTTTAAGATATCTTTTATAGCATATTTTAATGACATCTTTATTTTTAGTTCTAATGAACATTCACATTTAACACACCTTCATATTATTCTTGAAAGGTTACTATTAAATAAGATTTATTTAAACATAAAAAAAAATATATTTTCTTGTAATCTAAAGTTAATTTTTTATTATTTTTTATTCTTTTGAAGGAATTCAACCCAACTTGTAAAAATTTCAAACCTATTTTGAATTGGTTCATCCTCAATACTATCATTTTTGTTAGAAGTTTTTTTAAATGATATGCAAATTGGATGTCTTAATTAGGATTGGACTTAAGAGATATTTCTTCACAAAATTCAAAAACTTACGTACGAGAGCTTTCGAGTCTTTAAGATCATTAGCAAATTTGGCACTAATGTTTTATGTTATTGATTGACCTTCTGATTTGTTTATTAGTCTAATCTTTAGTTTAGAGGATATCTTGTATTATTGAGAAATGTTACAAGTTGAAAATTTGTAGTGTCAATCTATTACTACTATACTTGGACTATCGATTTCCTTGTTATCAAAACCTAACTGCTTAGAAATAGAATGTATTTCTTCTGGTATTGATAACTTTGCAAGTGCCTTGTTCTTCTTTGGAAGATACATTGCTAAAACAGGATTTGCAAAAGCTTTCAATGCAACTGATTAAGGATTGTCTAGATATTGGTTGGGTCGAGTTGATACAGAACAACCATTTGAAGAACTACCTAATAGAAAGTGATAAGTTAAGCACAAATTTATAACAAGACATTAGACAAAAGTCCAACAAACAAAAACCAAGCAAACAAATGCCTCACTTAATGGGTCATGATGATCCACTTTAATATTCATGCATAATACTAAGGACATTGGGGAAAAAAAATTAAGGCTTAGAAGGAATATTCAAAATTGGGAAAAAATTTCTGAACTTTGGAGAAATTTCCAGATCTTGAGGACTCTTTTATTAACTTGCATTGTCTTCATTTTTAAAGATGTTTTCTTAGATCTTGAAGATTTTCTTATTAATTTTCTTCATATATCTTTATTTGCGAAGGATATTATTCATGAACCTTTTCTTTTTTTTTATATATTATTTTTTTAAGTATTAAAGGTAATTTAGACTTTATTCTTCATTACTTTTATGAATTATTAACCTTAAATTTTTTTTCTTTTGATACAAAAATATGTTTTCATGACTTATCTATTTGACTTCATTAAAAAAAACTTATTTAAAAACTATACTATAAAATAAACATGTTTTGGTGATCCTAAGTCATTGAAAAATCTCTCATATTTACTTCCTCTCTAAAGCTTCACCCCTTGGTTTTAGTTCTCCATTAAGGCCCATCAAGTAGATGATTAAAGATAAACTGAAAAAGAAACATGCTATAAACAAATGCTAAAGTTGTATGGTGAAAGTTCAAAATTACTATAACTATAAGCAAAGGACAAAGACGGATGGTAAACGTTGAAAATTAATAGCTAAATTGTGATTTACTTCATAGTTAGCTGTAAAATGGACCATAATGTGAAGGTGTCTGTTGCTGGTTTTGATGACGCTATTATCTATTGCTCCCTGGTACTTATAACATAAAAATGATTTGAAATCATTCTCTTGTATAAACTTTCATGTCATATTTTAAATTTTTAGCTCATCTCTGGTGAACATATCAAAGAACTACGTTTTATGTATGCAACTGATTGTCGTAACATTTGAAATTATGTGTTATTACTTACAAGTCTTAGAGACTCCTTTTGATATCATGTGTTTACTTTCTTCAAATTATGTGTTATTACTTACAATATGATACTGATATGAGTTATGGAAACTTTCTTGCAGACTGTTACTTCTGAAAACCTGCTAAGACCCATATTATCTGCAGATGAAGTACAAAGTAAAGACTGAGCAAGTCAAAATTAACCTTTCCCATTGTTCTTAATGTTGCATAATTAATTTAGGTACCTGCTGTTTATGCAGTTTGTGTGCATGGAACTTACAGGAAGAATTTGAAATCAATTTTGCAATCTGGCCTAAAGCGCATGAACAGGTTACATGTTCACTTTGCAAGTGGAATGCCTGATGGAGAAGTTATTAGCGGTATGCCCACAACACAACTGTTTGCATTTATTGAAGAACAAATCATTTGTGTTAACTATGTTGTGAAAAAAAAAACATCTTTTTTTTTACCGTAGGCTTTATATATTATGTAATAAGAACTTGGGTATTCCAGTACATCTTTATGAGCATTGCCCACGTTAATGCACTCGTTAATTTGTGCAGGTATGAGGCGAGATATCGATATCTTGATCTTCTTGGATGTGGGAAGGGCATTGAACGGTAGATATTTCACATTGCTTAAGCTTTTGTTTTACTGAGAAAATAAAATTTCTTGCCTATAAACTAATGTTTCTTTACTGATGTGATTCTTAGATGGAATGAAGCTATATGTTTCAGATAATAAAGTTATCCTGACCGAGGGTTTCGATGGTGTAGTTCCAGTGAAGTACTTCGAGAAGATAGAGACTTGGCCACAAAGAGAAAGCGTGTCTTTTAGTAACGAGATTTAAGTTACACTTTCTTTGTTTTGTAATTTTACATGCCATTATCTGAGCCACGTTGCTTAAAAGCTTACCTAAGGAATAAACGTTTATAGAAGCAATAGTCAACTTCATCGCTTGATATCAAGAATATCAACTATGTTTTTGCTGCTATAAATCGGTTTAGTTTAAAGCTTTAGATTGCATGAATGGATTTCATCAATTGCAGAAATGCCAGAAATGCCAATCTACATGTTTTCTCTCATTATCAATAGAACAACTGAAAGAGTAATGTCAGTTCAATTATTGCTTGAAATCAACGTCGGTTCATAAATATAGCTGTTCTTTAAGGTCAAACATGGCTCATATTACCGAAAACATTACCATAACAATTCAAAACCAACAAAAGACACTAAGGTGCAAGCATTACATATCAACTATTTTAAAAAATATATTTATTTACCAAATTAGAAGATCAAATCCTACTTACAGGAACTGCAACGAAAGCAGACACGCTCAATGGCTTAAGATTATAACAAATTCAACTTACAGCATTTCACTAATTTACAATTGTATGAATGACTCCCCCGTTCAGCATCCGACATCAGCAGAACCAAGAAAAACTCTTAACATTATATTCAGCAGCGTTTGAAGCAGAGAGAGCAGATCCCTAACAAAATGAGCAGGGGAAACAAGCAGCAACGCCTGAATTACAAAAAAGCATCAAGGAATTTTCTATTATCGACAATACCAACATCAACAATTTGTCAAATCATGGACCACCCATCCTCAAGAACGCCTGAGCCAATAAAAGCAGAGCAAAAATGGTGATTACAAAGAACTTTATAACTTGAAAAATGCTGAATAAAGAATGGTGATGACTGTAACGAGATACCGTTTTGGTCGTATCAAGACACTGGCGCTGCCTCACCTTCTTCTCCCTCTGGCACTCACCACACCAGCTGGAAAAATCCTTCTGATACTTCTTCATCTCTCTGAAAGCCGAGCTGCAAAATGGATCATTTATAAAATGCTTGTTGAAAGGACAACCCAAATAACTAAAAGTTCTAATGTAAACGAAGTACTTTATAAAAAAAATGTTCAAGAATAAATTAAAATCTTTGAACAAGTTTATTGTTTTTAGTGGATGATGGAGAAGCAAAAAAAGAGAGAAGATTTGTTTAGAACAGAAAAAAAATAGGATGGAAGAGACATGACATTTGGAAATGGCATGCTCACTAGCCAAAACAAAGAAGGATGCGCTAATTGTGCAGGTCTAAACAAAACCAAGATGCGTGGGCAGCATACTATTCACACTAAACAGTCTACACCAGAAACATCTACTGCCATTTATGTAACTTGACGAATTCTTTTCATCATAATTGCTCAATATCCATTGAAGAAGGATAGAATTACTTCCATAGATGAAGTCATCTTACCATCCCTTCTTTATTGGCATCATTCACATTTTGGATCCTACATTGGCTATTATGATTATCTTTTAATTACAGTAAACTTGAGACCAAGTTGACCTCTATGCTCCTGAGAAAAAGTTTGTTTTTGTTCAAATTTTTACAATGAGTATGTTAACTGGAATATCTTGCTAAATGAATGCTCAATCATTAACCTTACTCTTACGAGTTCACATCCCAATATCCTTCTGAAGAAAAATTCTTCCAGAACTGCTATAGGAGTTAAATTGCAAAGTAACGGCCTTGGCTCACCTTTTAGTGGTGCTATTGATAATGATGTCAAACCCACCTGCTTTCATAATAGGCCAAGAAGTGCTACATGGTTGGCATGTCTAATTCGTATCATCCATCTTATACAGAAGACTCTCACTTACAATGCCTGATATAGGCTTAAGCAGTGTCATTCCAAGTGCAAGAATCGGTTAGGCATTGTCCTGCTGAACCAATTCCCTTCTAAAACATTATATTCCAGTTCGTAGAATTAGCTGATACTTCTTAGAGCTTTTCAAAGAGAGCATCACACCCACCAATTCCATTTAATCCTCAATCCCACAACCGATTCAAGCCTGTCAAGTTAATTTGTAACGCTCTCATTTGCAGGAGTCTATAGATCAACTTCAACTGAAGCACCAAAAATCTAGCGCTCACATAGAATTAAATCATCTAACAGACTTGGGTCCTTCAGTGTTTGTATGCATGTGGTTTTTATTTTTCATTAAGGAAGATGAAGAGGGGGCAGTGGGCGGCTGGTGAGTGCTTGTACATTTTATTGTTATACGAGGGGAAGACTCTCCACTTCCTCATGGGTTATTGAAAGCTCATTTATAACTATCAGAGTAAGCTTTGCACTGAGAAGTTAGAGTAGATTAATATTAAAAGAACTACATATAGTTCAAAAACTCTCTTATAGATAATTCAATGATCCTGATGTACATGGAGATGGTGCTCTCCGAGCCAATGGTAATCCGCAGACTCAAATTAGATTTAATCTTTTCTACTGGAAACTAACTGGAGCTTTGCTCGTATCATTAACCAAGTCAAATATAAACCCTTCCAATGTCAGAACTTTTTGATAAATAAATGCATGCTCAACTGCACTATTTTTAAATGCCTCGCGGATTTTTTAATATTGCATAGCTGATCTCTAATATCTAGTCCTGACATTATTTTTTGATCATAGCTGCAGGCTTAACTGCAATAACTGCATCAAACTTGCCAGAAACTTAGCCAACAAACATCACAAATAACATATACCTTTGATGGTTATCGAAATCCAATATGGTTCACTTCCACTATTCAAGCCTTAACCAGCTGGAGAAACATCCTTTTTATGTTAGAACAATGTTCAAAAGTAGATGTAACAACATTCTTGATAAAACCTTCTTTATGATCCTTCGTACTTTGGGAAATATGCTTGTAAACCATTTAACATTGCTTCAATGCAAATTAAAAAAAAAAAAAAAATCTGGCAGATTCTTCTAACAGCTGAAGACCATATCTCACATGCTTTTGCACTTGATGCCGCATGCACTGTCATTTGCCATAGCATCCATGTCATCTATGCCTCTGCATTCAATTGCAATATCTATTGTTGATTTGTTCTTTCTCCATTCTAATTTCTACTTGGAATGGCAGTCGTTGATCATATAAAAGCAAGAGATATATTTCCCATTGCTTCTGTTCTGCTTGCCAATTTATTTTGTGCTGTGCACTTGCAACTTTTGGGCAGGAGGCAGGATATTACACTTTTGCGTTACTTCTAATAATTATAGACGCTTGCATTCAGCAATTAGGCTCATCAAGTCATTTCGGTTTAGCTGCTTCTACACTACTGCAATTTTTTGGGTGAATTTGGCTTTAGCTACCTCATTCAATTGCTTTATAGTTTGACTGATTTGTCAGAGGCAGTTATTGACTTTAAACAGATCCCATAAATTAATTTATATTAAATTGACCTATGGGAATGTCTGGGTGTCTGCTTCATGGCTGCTTGTTGATTTCATATTATTGACTTTGTACCTTTGATTACGGAATTCAGTATGATCAATCGATTGAAGTTCTCTTCCCAACAGAAAAATCCACAATTAGAATTGACTTCAAAGAACATCTTCCGTCAGTCGGGCAACAAGCAAAGGAGAGAAACAGGAGGAAGGATAACGGGAGCAAGCAGCAACGGGCAGAGGAGGACAATGGTAAGCAAATGAAAATGTGAAAACTCGGCTTAAATAATCTTAGTCATCGACCTGGATCCATTTAATTGGCGTCCATCAAAGGCTACAGCCTCTTCTCTTGTCACACCTTCAAGGATGCTTTCTCAAGCATCATGCCGGCTCTTTAAGGACCATCTCTACTAAATGAAGGATAAACACTACTTGCTCAACAGGACTGTCGACCTCCACATGACAATCAAAGCAGTGGCCAAGCTTCAATAAGCATAATCTAACTTCTTAAGTGTAACTTGGCATTCAAGGAAGGGTTGTCTAACAAATCTCTTTAGATATCTTAAGACACATGGCAAATGATTATTGTTCACATTGTTTTATTAATTAAACGGCATGTGGAGCTCTATCAACCTCTTCCATCTTCAAACAACTACCAAGAACATTATAACTAATTATATCACGTCAGCTTGGATCGCACAAATACCTCAATCAATTAGGCAATTATAAAAAAGTGAACTGTATTTTCACAATTGAGAAACCAGGTTAATTTTTTGTTAACAAATTCAACTAACTTACCTATAAATAGACCCATCAAGGGTCAAATTGGAGGCTACTCAATCAATAGTGTTCGCTTCCAAAATTCAATCTTTCTCCCCGTAGTCCTTTTTGCTCCCTGAGAGAGGTTTTCTTCCTCTATTGCCTTATCCTCCCTATTATCCTTAGTTCCAATCAGTAGATCGATAAAACTTTCTATTAAAGCTTCTGAACATTTTTCTAGAACTTAGTGAAGTTTCTATTCAAGTTCTTGAATTCGTAAACTCAAACAATGATGGCAAACAAGCACAAGCAATGACAAGAGGCAGGCCAAGACTAGTAGCAAAAGGCCGCAATAGCCAAAGGTCATTAGAGACAACTCATAAACTTGCCTGATAGACGATAGTTAAATGTGATTGTCTTCGATAAGCAACTGACCTCCAACTTGGTAAGGGATGATGAGAAACGACCTTAATAATTTTTAAATCGAAGTAGGAAAAATAAAAATAAAATAAAATAAATACCTCGACTATGTAAGACAAAGTAGTTTTTAACTCACCCATGATGAAGAAAATAACTCAAAAAATCACTTTATTTCTTACCTACCACTTAAACCTATGACAAAATAAACAAACCCTTGGTTAATTTCATGTTCACTATTGGGACCTTTTATCCGCTTCCAATCCTATTTTTAATAAATAGATTGGACATTGCATCAATTTCACTAAAAAAAGTATCATTTAATCAAGAATTTGTAAAATAAGCTAAATTCATAAGGTGAGGAACCTAGTTGTATTTGAAAGAGCATAATGTCATTTATACAAAATAAATAAAGCCTAATGAACCTAACTAGAAACATACACACATGATATCTAACTTCACTCACTCCCTTCAATGTCCTACATCAACTTGAATTCTATAAGGAAAGCATGCAAGTAAAATGTACAGAATAAAAAGCAATTAAGCATCCAGTATGCTCAAGAATAATTCACGTTGTTTTATTAATTGAATGGCACGTGGAGCTCTATCAATCTCTTTCGCCTTCAAATAACTAAAAAGAACATTATAACTAATTATGCAACATCAGCTTAGATCTTGCAACTACCTCGATCAAACAATTATAACAAAATGCCACTTGTATTTCCACAATTAAGAAATTAAATCTGTTTTCTATTAGCAAATTAACTGAGTTACCTATAAATAGCCCCATCAAGGGTCAAATTGGAGATAGCTCAATCAATAGCATTCATTTCCAAAATTCAATCTTTCTCCTCATAATCCTTTTCACTTCTTGAGGAAGGCTTTCTTCCACTCTAACCTTCTTCCCTAACCCTCCCTATATCCTCGGTTAGTTCCAACCCATAGACTAATTGAACTTTCTATTAAAACTTGAAATCATTTTTCTAATTTTCTAAAAAGTTTCTATTAAATTTCTCGAATTTATAATCTCAAACAATAGTGATAGATAGGCACAAGCAATGACAAGAAACAAGCTAGGATAACTGGTAGCTAAAGGTGGCAACAGCCAGAGGTCAACAGATACAACTGACAAAATTGCCTAACAAGCGACTATTGATGGGGATACTCATCCATGGGAAGGGAAGGTAAGAAGTGATCTCAATAATTTTTAAATATAAAGAAAATAAAAAAAAATAAAATAAATATTTCAATTATGTTCACTATTGGGGCCTTTATCCACTTCCAACCTATTTTTAATAAGTAAATTAAATCTTGCATCAACTTCACTCAAAAAACTATCACTTAACCAAAACTTTGTAGCATAAGCTAAATTCAGGAGCATAACATCATTTATACAAAATAAATAAAACCAAATGACTTAACTAAAATCATACATTCATGATATCTAGCTTCACTTCCTTCAATGTCCAACGTGAGCTTTAATTCAATAAGGATGCATGTAAAATGTATAGAATAAGAAGGGATTTGAAAAAAATTACATTAGCTACAACATATTTAAAAATGGCCATTTTGAGCATTAATGGGTGTCTTCAAAAACCATGTTACCTTCTACACCATAAGAGTAAGTTAATGCGATGACCAGATGTTGTAGGACGAGCACCATGACGATGGCGACCCCTGTGGAGCACAGCTTGTCCTGGCACATGAGAATATTCCAAAATTTCCTGCAAAAAACAAAATCATTAAAAAATTTTAACTATATGAATATTTGTTACTATGCATAAAAATAACAACATTCCAATCATATTAAAAAATTAATAATATTAATTATAAGGCCTTCATAAATTTCAACAAAAAAAGGACACATGAGAAGCAAGAAAGAATATTTGCATATACAAAGATATATTTAAATTCAAGGAACCACAACCTTAACGAAAAATGTAATTCAAGAATAAACGAGAGATAATTTCCACTAATTTGGGAAGCATTACAAAGAAGCACAAAGTGCACTTATATGCAGATATCCCCTTCGAAGTGCAAAGTAAAAAGATCCACTAAAAAATTATTTTTTAATCTAACAGGTAGACTTTATAAATGAA
Source organism: Vanilla planifolia (assembly GCA_023846275.1). Classification (NCBI taxonomy): domain Eukaryota; kingdom Viridiplantae; phylum Streptophyta; class Magnoliopsida; order Asparagales; family Orchidaceae; genus Vanilla; species Vanilla planifolia. Next base: position 41,514,061 of record CM043867.1, on the reverse strand, counting down.
TGAAGCTAAAGAAATGTTGACGTCTATGATGATTCTTACTAAATTTATTGACTAGATTTCTAACGCAGCCCTAATAGAGATTCGAAATTCTCAATCACAGTGCGTCAAAGAATACATAAAATCATAAAAAATTTGCATAGAACCAATTAGAGTATGAATCTAAATTCTATTGGAGTTCAACTAGAAGATAATCAAAAAATGAATAAGAATCCTATCGAAGTTTGGCAGACAGATGGTAGAAGAATACCACTACATGTTCATAAATCACCTGATGTGGGGATTTATAACTCAAAACACTCAAACAACTATGACGTGATAGATTAACACATGATCATGATCAGCTCATTGGACTAAGATAAATGGTTTCAATCAAGTAGCAAAAAAATGTACATCTTAGTAGACATACAAATAACTTAGAAATGGCAAATGGGTAAGCACAAACTATTGAAGGATTTGAAATTTCATTATTCTATGCCTATAATCTCAGATAATGGGTAAATTGATCTAGATTTCACTAACAAGATCGAATCTTAACAAATGGAAGTGCTACTAGTCTAACAAACACATTCTTCAAAAAAAATAATAAACAAAATAAAACTATGGTGAAACTACAAATATCTATATGGACATACAAATTAGTATGTGAACTATGAATGTTAAGATGCTTGATAGATATATATAACTACATCCAAAAAAAAACAAATAGAATTGAGTGCATACAAAAGAATATTGACATAACAACTTAAACATGCACTAATAAGAAAAGAAAGAATTCTCCAATGTAAATAGAAGAAGAGAAAAACCACAAAGAATGTCATATGAGATATTATTAAACAGAATTTGACACTTACAACTACTTTATAGGACCAAAGATTGGTGTTATTAGAATGCTAAAGCAATCCAAAAAAGGATTTTAATTTTTGTCAATTTATTATCTCCTTTTGAGGAAAAAAGATGTTGAAATTTGAAAGTGACATTTGTATGTTTAAATCAGCTTTTAAAGGTGAAAATTCCATATGAAAGTAGTCAATCCCTAACCAACACAAATGTTAGTACAAGGCTTCTTACCACAACTACACCAATGAACAATAAGCAACCACCCCACTCTCTAAATGCTCTCCAAACTCTCTAAATGCTCTCCAAACAACAGAAGAGACCAAAGTTCCAAGGAGTTTCCTGCCCAAAATAGTTCCTCTTCTCCTATGCTCAATGCACTAGGCCTACTTACCAAGGTCATCAAAACTCCAAAGAAGGCCATTAAACCTCCTTTCAATCATCACCAAACTCCAAAATCACAACACCAGCTAACAAAAACAGTAAAACTAATATCATCTTTCCACTGAACCAGAAGAAGTTAACTTTTCTTATCGCAGCCTAAAGTAGCATAAAAGATAAAGAAAGAACAATGTAGCCCAGGAAGCTGCCAATAAGAGGGAGAATCCACAATGTAAAACAGGAAAAAAGCATTAATCATTTTCAAATGCCAAGAAATAACAATGATTACTCCTACCCAAGAAAACCCAAAGCACTAGCCATCAAACCAACAACTTGCAGCCTTTACCAACTCACCTAAAAGGTTGTACGCCCTCAATGGAAGGGAGAATGACGATCACCAGTGGGAACAAAAAGGAGAAGGAAGAAGAAAGAGAGCCAAAGATTAACAGACAGGTTAAGCAAGACATAGCGAGCAGATAGTAAAACACTAAAAAACAGTAAGAAATTAATGATCTCTTAACATTTAAGGTTTTCTATCATATTGAAGTTTAAAGGAACCTAAAGGGGAAAAAAACTGTAAGAAATTAATAATCTCTTAAAATTTAAGGTTTTCTTTCATATTGAAGTTTAAAGGAAAATAAAGGGGAGCTTCCACGTTAACTTCAAATCTGTTCCAGAACAATTAGGAGACATTATGCAAGGAAACTCTAGAAGCCATAAGATATCGTCTGGTTTCTGGTTATTAGACAGTTATTTGATGATTAAATTAGAATTTATCTAAAATCACATAAATTTATTATTTAGGTTTGATCATGACTTGAAGTTTGTTCCTTAAGCTTGCCATTATTTTGCATAAAATATGATGGAAGGATGACAATGATCACTCTTATTAGTCAATGAAATTTTTTAATGAAGAACTTCAATGTTAACCACGCCATAATGGATTTAAATCCTGCATTAGATAAAATGAAGTGTAGTTTTACAGTCTACGACTAGTGTAAAACTTATCAAAAAACAATAAAATGATTCTTTTGCAAAATTATAATAATGCTAAGGAATCCCCTGAAGTAGCCATTGCATTGTTTGAACTCAATGATGAGTGAGCAAAGGCCGTTGCATTGATGGCCCTGTGTGATAAATGAATAAGATTTTCCAAATCATCATGAATGACTGTGGGTAAAAAGCTAGATCAAAGTACTAGACCCAGGAAAAAGGAACGTCAAATATAAGTAATATAATTAAAAAGAAGATGAAATTAGTGGATATAATAATTTATAAGTAGATTACTATTGTGTATTCAATAAAAAAATGAATTAAGTGAGGACAAGAAAACAAACTAAGAATAAGGTTTGATACTCAGGTAAGAATTAGAATAAGAATGGAAAGAGACAACTTTGGGAAAGAGTTTGAAAGGTGTCACAGCTATATAGATTATTATAGTTAAACAAGCTACCAATATAACTAGTGTTTATGGCTCTCAAATAAGATAATTTGCTAATATTACAACAAATATTTTGAAAAACTTTAGTAGAGTTAAAACAAGGGATCTTACACCATGAAGAGACTTTGTTAAAGGAGACTTAAATGGGTACATAGGGTGAGAAGCAAGGAAATGTGAAGGCTTTTGCAGTAATCAAGGATTTAAGCAAGCTAATGATAAAAAGCAAGTTATTTAAAGTTTGTTTTAGCATATATTCTTATTACTGATCATGCTTTATTTAGGGGGAAAAAATAGCATCTTGTAATAGTGGATCTTCAAGAAAAGAGATTGGTTATTTTATGAGGAAAATGGGTTCTCTAGATTTCAAAATTGTAAGGACTCGTTAGACTGCTCTAAGATGTCTAATGGTCTCAAATGCCAACTTTAAAAGTTAAATAAGAAAAAACAGGAAAAAATTTTAAGAATGAAAATTGGAAAGCTTTTAAAATAGAATCTTAGAATTATGTCCATGGGATAGAGTTAAGGGAGAATCTTAAGTAGAATAATATTTTTAGATATATTTATAAGGTAGGTAAGGATATGCACAAGGAAGCCATAAGGCATGCTTCAAAGGCATGGTTGTGTAAAATTAAAGAATAAATAAAAGTTAAAAAGAAGAATATTTGCAATGAAATGTCATTCAATTGCAAGAATACAGAGAAGTAGTTTAGAAATAAACTAACATGAGAAAAGCCTAAAAACGTTGCAACACCAAGAAAGCATCTTTTCTATTATAAGAAAATGAATACTAACAAAAAAATGGACAAACTTTGCAAAAACTGAAGATCTAACTGAAGTAAAATATATTTAAGCATAATAATAAAAAAGAACTAATAGATAATATAGATATTAAATCTACATAAATTAGTTATGGTCATATCCTTTTCAATAAAGGTTGAGATAAGATGATTATCTATAAGAGTAGCATTTTTTAAGAAAAAATAACAAATCTTTAGTTTTATCAACAAACCATAAATCAAAGTGAAGTAAGCTCTGAAGAAGATATGAGATTAAGCAATAAGCCTAAATGTTGTTCCTATAAATGCGTTAAAGTGTGTAAAAGAAGAGTTACAAAGTTAATCGATGTTTCTCTAAATACCAAAAATGTCAAATGAATAAGGAAAAAAGATGACAAATGATTAAAGGAAAAGTATGTCGATAAAATTAAATTAGAAAAGATTGAACAACTATGGATTATAATGTATCACATAATCAATTTGTTTTCATATTAAAAAGATCAAACATGGAGACTACAGAAATGTTGAGAGTTTTATAAGTGAAAGTTTATAACAAGAAATAAAGGCTTTCATTTAGTTGTCATTGATTTTGAAAATGCAAAAACTTTAGGCATTAACAAAGAAAAGAGTTGGCATAAATACATTTATAATGAGCAAAGAAGCGCATACACACTCAAACAAGAAGGAAAAAGTTTACTCAATATAATTGGACTACATAAAGGCACTATTTAAGTTCCCATCTTTCTGTTTTAGTTATATTTGCTATTACTATTCATATTCAATTTAACATGTCGTGTAATGTGCTTCTTGTTAATCATATTATACTTAATGATAAGAGTACATGAACATACAATTAGTGAGTGTAAAAGAAAAATATAATGTATATTCTTATTGATCATAAAATACTAAAGACTACGATGTTTTGTTACCTCAAATCTACATTAAGAAATAATAGAGAAACTAAAACAGATATAAATAATATATCAAACAAGTTGGATGAAATGAAAGAATGCTTACATTGTAGTATGTAGCCCAAATATCCCACTTAAGATAAAAAGATATGTTTTATTAAATTGTGAAAGACTAAACATATTATATAGTAAAATCTAAACACAACTAAAATGAATATTGTGAAAGATAATGCTAAGTTGGATAAGAAACCATAATTTTAAATAGTTAAATATAAGCACATAGGAGAGAACACTAGCATAAAACAATGTGGATAAAATTAAATAGAGTAGAATTAAAGGTTTTGGACACAAAAAATATAAGGGCACTTAATTCCCTCCATTAAGATAGATAAATCATAGGAAATTTTTTCTATGAATGGGGAAAAAGACTAAGAAAGACATGACAAAAGATTATTAGAAAGAACTTAACATAATTAGATATTAATGAAAATTACAAATAATTATAGCAAAATGATATCAAAGTATTCATTTAGCCATCTCCACTAAACAACAATAACGATTCTAATTGTTCTTGAAGAGTTTTTATCACTGCTCGATTCTAGTGGATAACCACAACAGCATTCATGGAAATGGAGTTGCACCTAGGTACATTAATCATTTCTAAGAGATGTGAATCACCTCTATTTAAACCTTCTCCTCAATTAGCTCTCCATCATCACTATTCAACACAAATGTTTTATGTTGCTCTTTTCATGCCAACCTTGTCTCGTATCTCCTGATTCAGATAACTGTCTAGTATCGCTATCATGTGTGCTAGGCAGGGGTAACTACAAATCATGTTAACAATCTTTACTCCAAGCCAACGACATTTTTTTGTTTGCAGCATCCTGATTAACATGAACTCGTATAATCATGTTAGGCAATGCAACAAGCAAAACAACTCATTTTGCCAAACTTAAGCACCAGGTTAGAAGTCCAGTGTATTTCATTATTTTGGGAGGCTTCACGGGATCCAGTGAAACCAACTATGACATGTTGTTCATAATATTTTTTTCCTGAACAGCACAGAACCTGCATCTTTTTTGGTCACTATTTAGAAAAGCTTTCGATGAAGCCATTGTGCAGGAAAGCCAACGCTGTATCATCAATCATAGTGTAAGATTGCAATCTTGTAGCACATCCATCACAACCAGTTCACACTGCCAATGAGTGATTCTGATCAACAGAAGGACCATCGCCAACCCACAAAACAATCAAATGGTGGATTTGTAATAGCCACCGGGCACACCCAGTGAAAGTGGGATTCACCTGCAAACTTGCTCCAATTAAAAATAAAACAACCTTCCAATCGAAGGTAAATCAGTAAGGAAATGCTATCTAGATTACAAATCACAATGACTTTAACAATTACTACACAAGCTATTGGTGATTGCAAAAGGGCAATACATGAAACTGAAAAATAAGTATGTTAAAAAAGCAAAAATCACTTTATAGGGAAGCAAAACAAAATTAAGCAGGTATGAAAATTTTTTTTTTGAAATTCTATAGCTTACCCAAAGAAAATAAAATTTTCCTACAGCAAATGCAGTTACAGCAGTTGGTGAAAATTAACATGAAATTTTCACATTGAAAAACATTCAAATTTAAAGAAAATAGGATATTAAAATGAATCAAAATAGTTGATTGTGTAAGCAGTAAACCTCAAGTTGAGTTTCTGAATTGACATGTTGGTCACATCGGACACCTCGAAAAAATAATTCTCCTCCAGAAAACTGCTTGCCCAAGCACACATTTAAAGTAACTTCTGAATCATCCACATGAAAATCTGCCAAAAAAAGCTCAAAATGAACAATAAATACTTTCGGCTATTTATCTTGCACTATGAAAAAAAATTTAGAATGCACGTCTGAGTCAATCAACCCAGTATGGAAGCATTTACATGTCAATAATTTGTTATTTGTATCTGGCATTTCAGGACACTGATATCTAAGCAATTCTAATTTGGATAAATGCCACAATGCATGTGCTCAAAATAGCACATGCCTAAAACATAGATACAATAAATTGGTTATATGAGAATTGGTATTTGGGATGGTTACTCCCATAACAGCACCTTGTATTGCATAAAACTACCAAACATAATAGTACATTAAATGAGTATCATCCCTCAAACATACATCAATGCACCTCATCCAATTTTAAAGGAAAAGCAGTGGACATCTATATAGAACATTTTTTAAAAGGGTCATTGATGTTTAGGGCACCATGCCTATGAGTCCCAGAAAACTTTGCATGTAACACGGCACCACAACCACACTCCAATCCTAACCAGTGAGTTATAGTGATACTTAAGATGACATCAGAAATTAAAAGAAAAAAATGCTTGATAATCTATTTGCATAACCAACCCAAAATTACTAAATTATATCCACCTCTAGATCTGAATTGCTTGGAAGAGTTCACCTACTTTCACTAACAATTAAATCATTAAATAAACAATTGGGAACATGATACAAATGTTTTTTTTAATACCAAGACAAAATATTAAAAACTCTATCCTCCAGCATATCAGCACTGCAAGGACAACTTAAAATGTTATCGATGACAATAAAAATTCAAATGATTTATAAAGTTGGAATTGGCCATAATTCAAAACTAGATGAAAAAGGACTTGGTAGTCATTCGCTGTAAGAACTATATAAAAAAAAAAGTGCTTGCGCATTAGCATATTGTCTGAACACATTGATCATAAACCATGACTAAAATGGTTCAGGACGCAAAAGATTCTCAACAAAACTAATAAAAGAGGCACCATCAAATGTCGTTTCTTTTGTACTATCAAAAGACAAGGCAATCTCAACGCATAATGTTGCACCTCCACTTCATTCTCCAATGAGGATTACAAAATTCAACACATCATGAATGCTGAATGGAAATATCGTGAAAGTTCAGATGTAATTCATCCCTTTAGGCAGCCCACCACAAATAGCTTCTATGCAGTCACTCACAATTAGAACAGATACAAATCCATTGATAATAAAACAACACAAAACAAATCAAAATGTTAATAATCAACATTTTTCACAATTCAACAAAAAGTTACAAAAATAAATGAGAATATGCAGTCACATGAAACATGGAATTCAAGAAAGAGTACGATGACATAACAAACACAAAGAAGTCAGAAGCAGCAAGAAATTGTCATAAGAAATAAACTTGTCTATATAGAATAAATTGGCAAGTTCTCTGAAATTCTAAGCAAGAATATAAAAACAATGTCCACCACATAAGCTCTCGGTCAAACAATAAGCTCAGAAAATCATTATCACTTGAACAATCCACACAATTCACCAGCACTAGCTGCAGCAAGTTCAAATAGCTTAGCCTCTAGCATATCGAGTCAAACAACAAGAGGAAAGGGCATATAATAAAAGATATAATATCAAGTTTATATCAACACAATCAGTCATGGTATCATACCTAACTTGATATCCTTGTCTTTTCCATACTCAACAATGAAACCGTGATGGGAATCAAGAGTCGATCCTCCAACCTCTGGAAATAAAACTGCAAAAGAAAAAGGAAAAAAATCTGAATGTATTCCTTGATCGACTCAAATCAGTCATAAGTAACAAAATGAACTGCACTCAACAAAATAAGATGCTTTATCACCTCTAGAGAAAGGACATATAAATTCTTCCATTAACTTGTTAAGCATAGCTTCAAGACCAAAATCATCAAGCACGGCACCAAACTTATTCATAGTATTTGGCCTCATAGTTTTAAATTTAACTGCATTAACCCATTTTTCAAAATTCTCCACCTGAAAATATTGATATTATCATTTAGTTGTTGACTGAAAAGAATGATCAACAAAGCTTCAAGAAGTAGCCAATAAAATAATCTGTACCTCAGATAACAGCAGATCACAGAAGCTTGGCTGAAGCATCGCAAATGAATAAATTCCCGGACATGGTTCCGACAATATTTTTCTAAAGCTCTCCTCACCGTTACCGCTGATAGCACTGATAAATGATGGTACGAAAAACGATGTGGGATGCAAGTTATATAATTCTTTGTGCAGAGGCTATGATTACAAACACAAAAAAAAGATGATGTCAGACATATAAGTTGTACAAAAGATTCAAACACATTCGCTAAAGAAAGTTATGAAGTATCAGACATGTGACAAACAAAAATAAATAAAAGCATCAAGAAGCAATAAGTAACAACCATATCATCTAAAAACTTGTAAACTGAAGGCATAATGCAAACTTACAAATTTTTAACAACACATTAAACAGTATATGCCTGCTACCAAGTTAGTCGCAAATTCATATTATACAAACATTTTGAGAGAGATGCTCCATTTTTTGCTCAAAAAAGTAATTCAGTCAGGTTAACATATTTAGTTCTATACAATCTGCGCACCACCCAAATTTGCAGCTCCAATCTTGAGACCAGAAAAGACAATTAAATCATGAATACATAAACAATTTGCAAAGGCAGCCTAATTCAATGAGATCCTCAAAAAATAAATTATAAGTTAGGGGACTGGTTAGCATGAGACTTGTGCTAACTTGTGAATTGAACAAGTGAAAGGTTCATCACAGATAAACAAACCAAGCTCATGGTGAACTAGCCATTCATTCTCCTAAGGATGTTGATGATCTTAATCTCAAGCTGTTTTGGCCCTAAATATCAGATTGATATTCGAATTGATCTCAATACAATATAAGTATTATACAGGAAGGATCCAATTCAATTGCAATTCAAATTAGGCTTGACTTATTGATTTTTGGTTTGAACTCGATTCAATCTAAAAAACAATGAGAATTTTAATTCGTTTTCATTTTTTTCCCAATCAAAATAAAAGCTATAAGCAGGTTTATTCATTCATTCATATTAAATATACTAATATATCTAATTATGCTTTCATAAATTTTTTCAATCGTTTATAAATATATTTATGCAGATCATAAATATGTATATATATACAATAAATACATAAAAATATTGTAATTTTGACCCAACTTTTGAGTTAATTCAATCCAACACAGGTTCACTCCATGATTTTCTGGTGCTGTTTCAATCAAAGCTAAGAAGCACTCCTAATTGACTGATTTTATTTCGACTTCAACCAGATCCAAGCCAAAATTTCACAGTTTACTTCAACTCGAAATTGATCAATGTTAAAGATCAAACCAATTTTCAAACAATTTATAATCCTCAAGATAACTTAATAGCCCTATTCCTAATTATTTGCTCATTCACCTACTATGCAATAACCTTTTCTAAGCACTGAGACCAATCATTCTATTGGTCATTCTTCCCCATCCTCCTCCGTACTCCTCATCTTGTGCCTACCATGCCTACTTTTTTTAAGACATGAGAGGCTTACCATAATCAAATACTAACAACCTCCACATCTTCACCCCCATCCTTCCTCAACATATATTAAATGTTCTTTTATCATGTTTTTGGCAAAAATTTACAAACATAACACAAAAAAACTAGTCAAATTATACATTAAAAAATACAATCCTTAAACATTAACCACATTAAATATAATATTCATAATATTATTAATATAAAATATCATAACAAAACTCCAAAAATACCCTCACTATGTCCCATGCATTTCACACCACCACTTTTCTCGCTATCCTTAGTCTCTCAATCTTTTCTCTTCCCTACTCTTCCCCCCCATCCATCTTGGCTATCCTAAATCTCCCACCCCTTCATTCTTGTCACCTCTACCCAATTCTAGCACAACACAATAAAGGAAACTAAAATGAGGATAGGTAGGGAGAGAGAAAGAGAGGGGGATAAAGAAAGACGATAACAAGATAAAGGTGGATAGAGGAGAAATGGACAATTCAAAGTTAGAAGGCAAGAAACCCATGAAGCTGACAAGTTGTGGAGCTATGTAAAGCCAAAAATAATGAAGGGTGAGAAATGATACATAGAGAGAGAGAGAGAGAGAATGAGAAGAAAGGAGATTGAGTGACAAATTACAACCACCAAAGCCAGAAGACAACAAGATAAGGATGAAGATAATATTCTAGAGAATTTATTGAGAAATAAGAGTTTTAAATGTGATATTGATAGCTTTATACATTTAGCTTTCAACATATAATTTAACAAGTTCTTGTGTTATGCATGTAAGTGATCCCTTTACCCATGCTCAATCCTATTTAAGGATGGAGTTCAATTTGTTGGCCTAATAAGCCAAATCATGAGTCATTTGAATAGAGCTTGTAACTACTTGAAAATCAACCCAACTAATAGAAAATTTACAACAAACTATTTTAAGAGCTTCACTTGACATAGAAAAACACTTCAAAAAAGTTGAAACATATCCAAAAAATAACCAGAGATATGGATTAGAATTGCTTTGTGGGGCCACAAAACATTGTAAAAAGTTAAAAATATTCTACTAGATTCGTAGTCTTCATCATCCTCTACATTACTAGGAGGGAACTAAGCCTCTCCAATGCTAGCAAATCATCCTGGCTATAGGCAAGAAAATGATCATGAATATCTCTAATTTCCATAGACCATAATTTCAACCAGTGTTTGAATTCATTGCTTAAACGTTTTGATCAAACATTTCAAGAAATTTGACAAAACGTAAATATTGTCCTATAAGCACATCACGTCATACAAACCATGTGCGTGCACATGCATCTCATATATTGCTTCATTATTAAGATTACACATAACATTTTATTCATCACAAGGGTAATTAAATAGGATCCAATGCTTGCAAGTCATCAAGAATGGTTGTGACGACATGATAACAAATATCTTCGATTTCCAAAGGCAATGCTTTTAGGCCTGAAATTGAATTCGATTTTCAATCTTTTCAACTGAACTTTTAAAGAAATTGAAATTTCAGAAATATTTGATTCTATGTATATAACAATATAATATTATACAAAACCTTCACACCACACGTGCACCTTCTATATGACTTCATAATTAAGTGCACAAAAAACATTTTTTTCATTTTGTGACACTAGCAAGAAATTTGCTTTAATGACTAACAATGTATTATCACATGAAGCAAAGTCAAACTACTATGAAATCTATTAGGTCATAATATTAAAAATAAATGTAGCATCATCTAGTTCACAATTCTTCATGTCGAACAGGGAAGTAAACATACCTATATGCAGTAGCAAAATCCAAAATGCCATCTTTTAAGAAATTATATAGCAACTCAAATTAAAAACTGTACAGCAATGTAAATTTACAATATTTATGAATTGTTCAGCTCATGTGCATATATCAACCGATGCTATTCCTGTTTTCTGACCCTGGAATGCAACCCTTTTCAATAGATAATGGTTGGCTTTTTTCTTTTTTTTCTTTTTTTTTTTTTTTGTTTCTCTAATGAGTGCTTAACATCCTATTCAGATGTCAAGACTCCTTTGGTTTCTTTTATGAAAACTAGACCAATTTTAAGATCAATGATCGAAAACACTGCAATCCCAATTCCCAAAAAGAAAATCATGGAGGTCACAAGAATGATTGGGAAAAAAAATTCAGGCTCATGCAAAATGTAAAAAAAATCTTGCCAAAATTTATGAGAAAAAAAACCATGTAAAAAAGAAATACATGCTTAATAAAGGAATTAACTTATTCCTAAAACTGTAGCTCATAAAAAACGCAAATTTTCTTTTTCAGAAGTTCAGCTAACTACAACCTTCACAAACTAAGTGAAAATAGTCTAACGAAGCCAACAACACTGATCAATAGAAGAAGAAAAAAAAAATGCAACCTAGACAAACCTGGTAAGCAGACATTATTCTCTGCCTATATTCTTTGTGCCTCTGAACCTGACATAAACAGAAGCACAACAATGCATTAAACTAAGATTTGAATTGTTAATCTCACATACAAAAAAAAACAAAAATTGCTAATTAAAAACTTAATTGAACACTTGTCTATAAACAAGATATACTGGCCAATCTTCTCTAATATAAGAAACACAAAAATTGGCAAAAAAAACTTAACATCCAGGGAGTTTCATTTGAAAACAAAGAGCAGCTAAACAATAGACGGACCAATCGGTGATGTTAGCGTGAAACAAAAACAACAGTTGGTTAGGTGAGTGTCCCATAGTGTAGATTAAAATGAACCATATATTCCATTCCCATGAAAGAGTGAGGTGAAATCCACATATGGTAAAAAAAACTCACAACCCCTTCATTATCCATAATAGAAGTAGGAACAATAATGCTATTGTTTTCTTAATCTAATCAATCACGAGGATGAGTGAAACAGTTATTAAAAGTCTATAATAGACGTCAGTGAAGAAATATAATAATTACAAGAATTAGTGCAATCTACAAGATTCATTAAATACTGAAATCTATCAGAACCACTGAAGACTACAAAATCGAAAAACTTTAATGGTTGCATCAGAATCATAGTTCCACATTAAGTCACTTTTTAATAAAATCCAATGCCCTAAAAAGTTCAATCTACTTTATATCATCATCCACTGAGTGATAAAATACATAATATATTTGACTTAGAAATAAATACAAAGAAGCCTAGTTCAAGAAAATTCCTAAATTTGTGGGATCCAAGATTAAATACAAACTTAAACTTCTTTTTCTAAGGGAATGTCCACTTTAAATATAATTAAATAAAATAACATCGAAGTTATATAACTCGAAAAAAAATAAAACAAAAATTAAAAAAAATGGTCTTTAAAAAATAATGCATAAAAAATGATTTAAATTGACCTCACCCTTTCTCTTGCAAAAATGAAAAAAAAAATAGATTTAAAATATTTCTATAATAGTTTACACAAAAAATAAAATAAAATGAGGGGGATAGATGAATCCCATGACCTTCAAAGGTAATGCATTATTTTGACGATGACAAACTCTTTAAATATTTTATTTATGATCTAATTTATCTACTTAATATGTTATAAATTATTCTAAAGATAGATAAAAATGGATCATTGATCATGATTTGGATGAATAAAACCTTAGATCAATAAATCGAGATGCAATGTTATCCAATAGAAAAAGAAGATAAAAGCATGTGTCCTACAAGCAATCTTGATTTTACAATTCCTAAAACATATGTAAGAATTAAAACTAAGCTGCCATCTATATAGAAAAGCTTACATTTCACTCACAAGATCAAATGCATATCACTTAGGAGAAATAATCCTAATAGCCAAACTTTTAGTTGGATATCCTTAGAGTTCTTAAGTTCAACTCAACTCGTCCTACATGCATTAATCTAAAGGGAATGATGAGTTAAGAATAAAGAAATTTAATTGATAAAAATAAATCTTTAAGTTCCCAAAATTGTACTAATCATACTAAGAAAACCCTACTTCATACAAAGTGATTAGTTTAGTGTGAAGTATATGATCAAAATATAAGACTATTCAATCTAACTTATTAATTGCACTCTGAGTAAGCAAACAATACGATTGCAAGACTGGACAATACGATTCATTTATATGAGCTGCATATAAGTGATCAAATGATTCATCAAAGTATGCAATCTATACAACATAAGAATACTGAGGATTTCATCTATTAAAAACTTATTAATGGTACAATACGATTGATTCAAATGAAATATACAAGAGTCATACTAGAATACTTAGTTGAGAAAATACTTCTAACTATAGGAATCAGAATATCATACAATACAACTAGTAAAATAGATCTAATATTTAAACCAAGCATTGCAACTATGCTATCCTAAGTCTTTTGTATGGAGCAGTAATTTCCATTGTATCGTATGATTAGTCAATGATGCTAGTTCACAACATACGGGAAAAAACCCGAGATCTTCGTAACATAGATTAATATTCTAATGGACAATACAATTAATTCACTATATAAGCATTGTGTACAATCCACTTATCGTAAAATACAAATACAAGTAAAAATTGGGTAATGCCTAGTGTAGACATGTTTTAAATGCAAAATTTGTCATTAAAGAGCCGTTTGTTTCTCCTTGACAAGGTCCAATGCAATGCAAATATTATATAAACCTCTATAATCATAAGAAATTGATTGATGAAACATTGATAGTAGGACATGATACATTGAGGGATCAATTGATAATCACTTAAAAGGAAATTTGAGCACTTGCTATAGGAACTCATTGTTACATACTTGTGAACACTTTGAGATAAATCTGAAAGAACTCCATTGCAATACCACTTTTATCAAGAGAAAGGGAGAAAGCAATACAAGCTATCATTCAGCATTTTACATCACAAAACTCTTGTTCATAAAGTAACTCTGTTTTGTAATCCATTAGCTTGAGTAATTTTACTTATATTCAATTCGCATTTTAGTGAGCTTGTTTTTTGTATTGAACTCTTGTATTTTAGTTTTCTTAGCCTTGCTATGGATTGTTTTGTGAAGAGTGATTTGGTCGAACTCTGAGCTATTTAATGTAGAGTACATTCTGGTTCGAATTGATCCCAAAAAAACAATGGTTTACAATTGGATTTCTTCGTCCGAATATGCCAAACGAGTAAATTTAGTTTAGTGTTGCCCAAGCTTGTTGCATAAGGGTAGATGTATGCTTTAGGTTATACCACACCCAACTAAAGTTCTTGTCTCCTTTGCATATTCTTCTCTACTCTAATTAATTTCACATAACATAATACATAGCTACAGCCTTAATATAATTTAAATTTCATATAAAAATTGTCAAAGGAGTATAGCTCATTCATTACAAGTTAAATTCTCAATTAGTTCATTGGTTTGTCAATAAGATTTTATAATAACTCACAACCCTAATTCACTCCTCTTGATGTGCCCCTATAAAAGAAGTGCTAAAATATAAAGTGAAGTAATCCAAGAGAACCACAAAAGGCATAGACAAAAAGTGTTGAGAAGTGACTTCTTCTCATGGGAATAAAACGATAGAATGAAATGAAAGATCACCAACCAACAACTCAAAAAACCAAGGTAAATCTTCAACTGCAATTAAATCCTATGTTTATTAACCTATTTCCTCTTTGATCTATATTCCAAGAGAGTGATCACTAATGTACGAACTTATTATTCAATTCCTCCACCACGTGGTTTCTTAGAATTAAGAATTCATAGCCATCACAATGATAAGACATGCGAACAAGAAGAAAGGATGTGAATTGAGTGACGAAAAGCATGCGAGATGACGGGCTAAAGAGAAAACAAAAAAGAAAATGAACACGAAAGGAAACTCCAAAAAAAAGGAGATTCGTGAGTCGTGAGATTTTGGTCATTGTTCCTCACCTTAGGATAATTGTTGTTAAGAGGAAAATTATAAGAAAAGTTTTGCTCCATTCTTCAATTTCGTCACAAGTGAATAAGCAGTTCAAAGAAAGCCACAGACAATGATGAATACAAAGCTTACCAAATTATATTGATAACTATTCAATCTTTTTTGTTATTGTTCCTCACCTTAAGATAATTGTTGTAAGTAGGAAAATTACAAAGAAGAGAAGCTTTCCACCTTTCTTCAATTTCTTTAAAAGTGAATGAGCAATTCAAAGGAGGCAAAAGACAATGAAAAATTCAAAGCTTGCCAAATTATATTGATAACCTATTCACTCTTTTTTTGTTTCTATACTCTACAACTTTAATTTAACCCATGACATTAGAACATACATTGCTTATGCAACTCTTTGAAATACCAACTCTCATACTCAATTTCTCATCCTATAAAAAACAAAAGCTACTACAACTAAATAAAAAAATGTAATGCTTGTTAATTTATAATTTATTCATTTAGCAAATAAATAATTTGTACTCATCTATAGAAATAAATAGATGCTGGTATCATTAAAAAACTGACAGATTACTAAATTACTATATTTTCAAAAAATAAATGACATGCAAAGATCAAATAAAATCTTTTAATGAATCACCTCAAAAAAGACTTGAAATATAAATATGTAAACATTTACATATGTCCAAACAATCCAACCCAAGGGTCCATTTAAGAATAAGACATTAATTTGATCATAAGATGACATTATCAATATAAAGAGGTAAAAATTTACATATGCAGCAAATGTAGAAAGAATATTACGCCTAACAACATTACAATTGCTCTCATAATCCAATGATACCTTATTACACATAGACCTCACAAACCCAAAGTAAAGGTGAGTGGCATTAATAGATTCAACAAAGCAAGATTGAGCCAATAAGCCCCATCTCAATCTAGGAATGCCCATAATAAATTCAAAGTGCTTGTGCCAATCATAGGCTTTTGATTGCACTTGACAATTGACCCAGTAAATATATTCCTTGCGATTAACCTTAAAGAGCTTCCTACCCGAACATATTGATAAACGTTCATACAAAGCCAATTTGTAGGTTCATTATAGAACATCAAACTCAAAAATAATTCAAATTAAAGAAAATCAAAATTCAATATTTTTCATGCTTTTCCATTTAATAAACTATTAACTACTGTATTTTATGAGGTTTAAAGGATCCACTACTCAAAGTTCATGGTGCTTTAGAGGGCGTGATATTCAAAGCCAATGACTTAATATTACTGAAAGGATGATTGAAAGGAAAGTATGCAAAGGCATATTTTACAAGTTCAAGAAAAAAATCAAAGATAGGAACATATCTAGTGTTCAATACAAAAGAGGTGCTTAAATTACCAAGGATCTTCCAAAGTTTCTTCTCAACCAACTAGAGTCTTTCCATCAATGTTCAGTATGTACCTCTATAAATGTACATATCAAGTTGCCTTCACAACAGTCATTTCAGCTCCATCATTATAGGTGAACATCAATGATAAGTATATAAAATTCCTTCCTAATTTTAAGAACATGCTAAGACCTCTTCTTTCTTCTTTAGATAGTTTTGTCTCCTTTACTAGGGGTTTAGTAAACAGTCCACATCATTTGATCAAAAAAAATGCCATACTTTTATCCTCATTAGGAACCTCTCAGTTATCTTTCTAATATATTGGGTATTCTATTTGCATTATTTTTGAAAAAAAAAAATTTGGCATCATTTCCAATCATGTTAAATGCCATATTTGTTGAATTATGCATACAACATTAATTAAATTATGAAATTATCCCTCAAAAAAAGTAGGGTGTTGCTAATTTGTGCATTTTCTGAAGTAACACTGGCCATCATTTCAGATCTGTTCTCACTCTATCCATTAAAGGCAACATTTAATGAGATGAGCCTCCAATAGAGTTTTTTCAAATATATATATCGAGAACTTCTTTAATATAAACTCAAGTGTGCTTATCTCATCTTTGGCCTATATAGAAAGCTGTTTTTCATTGCAAAGATTATAAATATATGAAAGAAACACCATCCCATTAAACATTCTTACTCTCCTAGAGAAACAGTAGATAACCAATTGGGTCAGAATTTAGATATAGCACAAATTTATCCACACCAGCCATATTTTGATTGTAGGTTTGTTTGAGATACACACTAAATTTGAATTAACTTATTTTGAATTTGACCACATATCATTAGGGGAGCAATTAATCCAATAGGGATCTTTCAAACTAAGAGTAATTTAAAACCCATATAGAGCTAGCGATTCATTGGTTTGTTTTCCACTATGATTTTTGGTGTAAAAAATGGAATTTTCCATTTTATGTTAGCATTGCCAATGTCTCTTCTAAGTCAGAGCTCTCTTTTCAATTTAGCAATAAAGTTGTAATGAATCTGGATATGAGCAATTGTACAAAGAAGTCAAAGTGTATTCAACCATTTGATTGCCAATGCTTTTGCTATTTGGGCATTGTTTTCTTTCATAAATGCGAGCCAATTGGCTTCTTTAATTTCCCATATCATGCTCTAACTTGTACAAGGGAGCATTAGCTATGAGATCCATTTTTTCTAGGACAAAGCTTTCAAAGGAAAAACAATGCCAAAATATTCGTGATGAATAATCATCAACCATCCTACATGGGAACTGAAAATTAGAAAAAAGATGGTAATGGTGGTAGCGGGTAACCACTTTGAGTATATACAGTATTTAATATGTAAGGGGTAACCATTTCAGCATATATAGTGTTTAATATGTACGTGCAAAAAAGACCTTCCATGGATAAGAAGAAACCTCTGCAGATTTAGTAATGCCAACTATTCCTTTTCCTTTATTTGCAGTCATCCCAAGCAGTTGGCCATATGCCAGAGTGCACAACATAATTAAAATTTGATTATCCTGCCCATCAACTTTAACAAGTAGCCTATGAAGACCAAGGTTGCAGATCAACCTTTACACCCAACAAATTATAGTAAAACTATCATTAGGGAAAACCCTAAGAGTCAAAAATAATGGATTACTTAATCAGGCATTCACTGCACTACAGTAAACTATCAAAGTGAATAATACAAGTTTCAACGCTATTGCAGT
This sequence comes from Vanilla planifolia, assembly GCA_023846275.1. Lineage (NCBI taxonomy): Eukaryota > Viridiplantae > Streptophyta > Magnoliopsida > Asparagales > Orchidaceae > Vanilla > Vanilla planifolia. The sequence continues at coordinate 41,495,324 of CM043867.1, read as the reverse complement.
GAAGAACAAGCACTAATGATCAACTGTTTCTGTTAACCTAATGATCCAAGGAAGTATGGGTTCTAATTATCATAGTGATCTAGAATTCATGGGAGAACAAGTACTTTGTAAAACATAGCACAAAATCATGATGAAAATTTTCAGATATTAAACTAAAAAATAACATAAAGAATGACAAACTGTAATAAACCCACAAAATATCAAAAGGATTACAGCCCGCTATGCAATTCACAACATGCGAGGTTGTCATAGCTAAGCAAAAATAATCCGTAACAAGCAGCGAATCTATTGACTAATGAGCACATAAATGTTGTTATCCCCATGATAACACATATGCAACCTAATTCTGGCACAAAATATGATGAAGATTGAGCCTTGGCACAATATTGATGGTTCAACAATTAATTATCATTACAAATGATTATCATAACTAATCCTTCAACAATTATGAATCATTATCCTAACAAATTACATGTTAGAATAAATTCAATTAATTTAATAATCTAAGGGAATAGTGCAAATCAAAATTGATGCCAAATTAGAAAATTTATATAATTATCTTATTTGTGGATGAATATATAATATATGTGGCATTCTAGAATATATTCCTTGCCTCCTATTTCTATTTATAAGTTTCATAAATATGTAAAAAAATATTTAATGAGATAATTATTCACAAGACATTGAAATTGGTTGTTAAGAATTGAAAAGGAGCTCATCATTCATACAACATTTTTATTTTTCTATGTAATAAAACTGAATGGGATTACCAAAAGACACACAAAGAACAAATATTTAAATGCATCTTTCTCCATTGTCTCATAATAAAAAAACAATTACTTCCATTCCTTGGCTAATATTCAACTCAGGTGTACGAACTCTTATCATAAATTTCAAGATGCATGCAAAATGTAAATATAACATAAGATTCATGAATGGGGGACTTTATACGTTATGTTCTTCTGAATAAAAAAAAAATAAAGGTAGATACTCGATGCTTTACTATAAAGAAATTATCCTCACCATCTGATATTTGACAAAAATATTTAAGTATTTTTTTGGTTTTGTTTGTAACCTTTTTAACATTTTATTACAGCAGTTAGTTATAATACATTAAACTTGAAAGTGAATAATTGAAAGAAGTCCCTGAAAACAACAATTAAGAAACACGTGTGAGTTAAAAAATAGAAAAGTAAACTAAATTTCACCCCACAGGACACTGAACAACACAACATGACCGCTCAATGGCCACAGAAGTCCAATTGCATGAATAGTATTCAATTGTCAAATTGCAATCCATCAAACTGGTGGAAAATATAATAGATCACGGCAAAGAAAATCCTGCAAAATTTAAAAAAGGATCGTACTACTTACCCGAGCTCGCTCGCCCTCCGGCAAGTACCGTGCGAGGATCTCACGCATAAACTCGAGCTTTGAGTCGCGCGGCGCCTCCAGCAAGCTCGGAGGTAGGTGGCGCTCCAGCGAGCTAAAGATGGACGGATCGAACTCCGACTGCACATCGTCGTACTTGTCCGGCTTGTGCGCCTTGTTCGGATTTAACCGAAGGCGCCGATCCCCGTACAAAGGCTTCGATACCGAAGGTGGAACAGTCACTCCGTTACCCTTCCCGTTCCCCGCCGGTGGGTCCTCTCTCCTCTCTACGACACCTTCCAGAGACATTGCCCCGTGGCAGGAATTCGCACCTGGCGGGGTATGGGGCAAATGATCATGAGTCGAGGAGCATCTTGCTCATAAATCTTCGCTCACCATGCTATATAGGATGTGATGGAGGATTACGGATTGGCCATCTGGACTCCGAAGGGGAAGAGAATAAGATTACAAATTAGGGTTTATTGGGAGGAGGCGAAGACCAAATGGGATGAGTAATGACTTTAGGCAATACACAAAAGAATGCCTAAAATTGAAAACAATTACAATATCTTGCCACTGGGTTTGCTTTCATAAGTCGAGAGTAACGGCATTCTGCTCGCTTCAAATTAGGGTTTTCAGCTTGACGAGGGTCGGATTCTTTTATGTGTGGGGCCCATGTAACATTTTGCTAACCTGGCTGGTTTATGTATTTTATTTTGGAGATAAACAAATCCAAAAAAAATATTATGTTCAATCGAAATCCTAACATGTACTTGATGCTGAGATGGTAAATCAGATCTTTAATTTTGAGAATAAACTGTCACGTAATAGTTTTTTATCATACCTCAGAAGCTAAGATCTCAAATGGGACCTACCATACCTTTTTAAGTCAAATGTAGAAAAAATCATAAGTTTAATAGTTAGACTAAATCTTGAAGGTTAAGATAAATGAAACTTGAGCTCACTTTGAGATAAATTAAATAATTAAGAAGAAAAAAAGAAAAAAAAACTTATGAAAAGAGAAGATTACTGACTTGGTATTACGAGAATTGCATTGTAAGGTGAGTTGTTCCTAAATCTTAGAAATGGGGAATCCATAATTTTGTTTGGATTTTATAGTCGTGAGAGACAGTTGTCATCTTTTGTTGTATTGATTGTATAAATATAATTATTCCATATTCATATATAATATATGTAACGAGAATGGCAGAAGCGTTTAATTTGGTGTAAAAGAGATTGTTGAACTGTTATTATACTTATACGAGAAAGAGATTACACAAGTATGATAATTCATAAAACTCCTAATAATATTAATCATTTACATTATCTCTTATAAGTTAAAATATATGTTATTGATCGTATGAGTACGAGAGGGATATCAAACTAATATGATAAATTGATGGGAAGCTTAGTACATATCATACATTCGATCCCTCGTGCACAGTAAGGCATCTATTATATGTCGTATAATTATGAAGGGTGAATTAAATTAATATGATTAGTTATTAGACAAGCTTGTTATAGACTGTTCATTCGATCCTTAAAATGACTATCTATCGTTGATCATGACGCATGACAAAAAAGTTCAAACATATACAATCAGCTTATTTTATCTATAATATATATATATATATATATATATATCCCAGAAGATCAAAAGTTTAACCAGCATGAAACCATGATTGTATAAATATACTGTAGGCAATAATATTGTATAACATGAGGAAAAAATTGCAAACTAAGAAAAAAATTTTAAAGGAGGGTTTGGAATAATTTTTAAAAATACTTTCTTTAATAGAAGTTGATTTATTATTGATAAAATATAATATAAAATGTGCATAAAATAAGGAGAATAAATAAAAAAAATGAATGTGTTGAAGAAACTTTTCACATTTGTCAAGTGAACTAAACAATTATGATGTTAAGTGAATTATGATAAATCATTTGCTACAATTGTATAATGCATACATTGCATATATATGTTTTAATTTTTTTTAGTACTTTGTGACTATTGATCTATATATATTACATAAAATGATATATGATTTATATAATGTTATAAATAAAAACATATAATAAGACAAAAGAAAATAAAAAGTAAAACAAAAAAATAAAAGAGATTTTTGTAGCCTAGAAAGAGAATGACCTTATTTGATGATGACTTAAGAAGTAATGTATATGAAGCATCACTCCTACTATTGTGATTCTCAGATGTAAGGTTATGGCATATCAAATCTCATCAGTTAGTGATGATGAGATCAGTTACTTCACTACTTAGTATTTGCGAAGATTATGTGATGGGGTCTTGGCATACCAAAGTTTTTTCTTAATGTCAAGTGCAACACTAGTGATGTTAATATATTTTATTTTCTATTATCATGGGTGCTTAAAGAGAAATCTTTGGCATGAGAAAGTGTCAAGACTGTGATGATAATATTAATATAGGATCTTTAGGAGTTGGACTGATGTTATTGATTAAATCTGGACTATAAAAAAATGAATATGTGAAAAAATAATGAAATAATAAATAAAATTAAAAACATTAATGAAATAGTAAATAAAATTGATAATAAAATTAAAAAAATATGACATGTTATAATCAATTTACAAGGTGTCATACTTAAAGTCTCTATAGTAGTTATTGTTTCAAAATAATAATAATAGAATATAAAAAAATTACAAAATAACCAAGAAGAAATAACGAAAAAAAAGAAAGCTTTTTAACAAAAAATAAAATGCCTTAATTTTATCTCTTATATAAATAAGAAGGCACATTTTTATTATAAAATATATAATATTTAATTTTTTATTAGTACATGAGATATCACCCTTAATTAGTTACTTCACAAAACTTACACATGGTAGTGCATCAATCTACTCACTCAATGTCGCATAGATTGTGCAATTTCTAGCATAAATAATAGATGGCACCTACTTGACTCTTGCTGCACCTATGACATTAATCTTTACACTTGCTAGTATTTCCATGCTATGCTCGTCAATGTCATTATTGTACATCTACATTTGCTATTGCATCTCTATATCCTACGACACTTATTTTTTCAAATGCTTTATTGGGTCATCTTTATTATTGAATGGACCTATAATAAATTTCATAATAATGTATTATATTACAGTATTATTTGATGAGTATGTAAACACACAAACTAAAATATATATATCAAGCGATACTTATTTTTATAGATTATCATATATTATTTTATTTACTCATTTATTCTATTGCTAAGTTATATTATTATTTTTTAACATTATTTTATTATATGTAACTAATAATTTACTTGTTGAGTATCTTTTACTATTTTTTCACTTACATTAGAGAATAATATATTGAGATTTATAAAACTGAGAGTTTTTAGATGATAGTTTAAGATATTGTAAGAGAGTTTAATATAAATTGTGAGTGTGAGAGGTGAAGTTTGTATGTAAGAGGTGAACTACTAATTTTTGTGTCTCACTATTTCTATTAGTTTTTATGCTTAGAGTTTGGCAAGATTTTTGTCGCTCTAGTTTGTTTTTATTAACTTGTATTATTAGTTTTATATTTAGTATCTTTGAGTTATCTCATAATTTTATTTTATATATGTAATTTATTAAGTTATTAGTTTATGTTGGATAATGCATGACAATTGATCTAATTAAAATTTTGGATATTCAAACCAACCAAGAAAAGACATGACCATTTAATTGAATGACATACTGAATGGTTTGTTCAAGCTTATCAAGGGATTCAAGATGCTCAAATGGTCCAATCAATTAGAAAAGTTCAACATGCTTTTCAACATTAAAAAAATATTTTTTTATGTAAATGGTGAAATTGGAAAACATAGACATATTTTGATATATTGTAAAACAAAAATTAGAGAAATTATTGATTTGAGTTTGTAAAAGTCTTTTAGTATTTTGTGAAAAAAGTATAGAATAATTAGCTTAACAAAATTGAGATAGACCACTACTTAGATTATATGTGTTATTTTATCATTATGTTGCAATTAGTTTAAAAAAAGTAAGTGTGATTAGCTAAACAAAACAAAGATAAACAAATATATAAAAAATACATGCTATTTTATTATTTCAATGTAATTAATTAAAGAGAAGTTGTATTGTTCACAAATTAAAACATTGGTTGTAATTATAGATATATCGGTGATAGTTGATGATCAAAATTTGCCAAATCACTTGACTAATATATATGTTGTAAGGTACATGTGATAAATATTGAATTAATATAGGGACGCGAATCTAAATTTTGTAAAAACGTGATTATTTTTGTTATTATTATAGAATGCTAAGTATTGTGGCTGTTAGTATGATTTATTAGAGTTTTGACTTTTTTATGTTCTTTCAATATTAATCGTGATAATTGTGAAATATTACAAAACGTATGTCACAAAATTCAATTAATTTGAAAATACAAATAACTTAAGAGTATTGAAAAAAGACTAATATTATGTAATTGAGCTTTAAAATAATAGTTATAAGTTAAAAATAAATTTTGTTAAAGGTTTTAAAAAAACTTATGACAACGTGAAATAATATTTTGGTTTTGATTTCAATAGTATAAATTATAATTAATGAAGTGAAAACAATGAGATTGATGGCTAAAAAATGCAAAAAAATGATAATATTTAGTAAATAAAGACTAAAAATGTGATTAAAATTGTCTTTATAAATTTGAGAATATGATAAAACAAAACTAAAATAAATATAAATATTAAATAATAATTTAAGTTTTTTTTTAAAATTTTTAAATTTAACCTAAAATATATATGAGATTATTGCTAATTATAAAATCATAAAATTTGAAATAAAAATATAATAAAAAATAACTTTATACATTTGAGCACAGTATAGCAATTCCAAAATAATCGATGGTTAACCGCGAGTTTGGGACTGTGGCGGGATTGGTGGTTAACCGCTTTAAATCCAGCTCCTTTTTGGTAAAGCAATGAGGAATAAGCGCAAACGCTTCATCAGCAACATTCTGGGCATGAGTCAAAGTGTTAAATTGAAGTATTTGGGTATCCCTATTTCAACGAAGGCGCTAGGGAAGGATGATGCCTAGTTTGTGATGCATAACATGGAGGAAAGGGTGACTAAGTGGAGGGTAAGGCCCTTGTCGCTTGCTAGGAGGATTATCATGATCAGCGCAGTGTTAAGTGTAATTCCAAGCTACCTCATGAGGCATTGTGCCGTTCCTTCGGCCACTATTGTTACTGGGGAGAGGATTATTCGGAATTTTTTGTGGAGCAGCGTGGGGGGGTCAATGCCATGCACTACGTGGACTAGGATACTATTACGTTGCCAAAGGATGCGGGTGGCCTCAGATTGCTAGACTTGTGCATCTGGCAACGGGTGCTCAATATGAAGATGTGAAAGCGACTTCTTGGCCGCGAGCAGAGCCTGTGGACGAATGTAATGAGAGGAAAATACGGATACAACAACAACTTTCTTAAAGCGCCGTGCGGAGCGTCTCATGCATGCAGATTGGTGATTGAGGCCATGGCACATGCGGTTGCCAGTTTTTTTTGGAGAATTGGTGCGGGCAACAACGTCCATTTTGCGGAGGATAACTGGATAGACTTCCTCCCGCTCTCTTGCTGGCCAACTTATATTAACATGAATGTTCAGTGGCCAGATGGGGGAAATGCGTCATCAAGTGTGGAGTGTGGGATGAATTGAAGATTTGATCCTGGGCTGGTGCTCCTTTATTGGAGAGAATTATGCGTTTACCTTGCGGGCAGGAGGAGGATGTACTTATTCATGCAAATACGGGAATGGAGAAGGTTGACAACTACCACTTCTACAAAGAGCTTAAGCTGGGTGCCAAGAGGAGAGATAGGGAATGAGGAAAGGAAGTTAGGGAGGTTGCCAAAGGGATTTGGAAGCTGAATGTGCTGCCGCGTGTACGCATATTTACTTGGAGGCTAGTGGGGTATTATTTGCCTACTGCAGTATGGCTATAGCACAGAAAGCTTGCCGATAGCAACAAATGCTCCTGGGGCTGTGTTGAGGCTGAAACATTACTACGTATATTCTGGGAGTGTCCTAGTGCTCAAGAAGCGTGGACCGCGTGTCATATGCATCAAGCCGCTGATTTACTGGGACCTTCCAATGGGAGGGGGAGTGATCAGGGTTTTATACAAAGCATCTAAGAGTTCATTGCCTCTCCTGGAGTACGTCGGGGAGAGGGCAGAGCATGGGCGGTCAGCCTAATGACAATAATGTTCTACATATGGGAGAATAGGAATGCGATAAGGCACAATGAATATCCCTTGCACCCCGAGACCCTTTGGCAGAAGATTCAAATTGAGGTGGCTGCAGTTTTTGACACTCGTAATCAGCACTTGTCCATGGCTTGCGGGAGCCCTTACAGCTCTTCTGAGTTGAACGTAACTCATGTCTGGGTTCCCCCCCACTGGCTGGATCCTGATTAATTGCGATGCTACAGTTGGTGATGACACCTTCAGGATTGGTCTTGTGGCGCGGGATCACCATGGCCTGCTGGTAACCGGGAGGTGGTTTTTTTCGCATGCTATGGAGGAGATGGAGATTCTGGTAATGTTAGAAGCTTTAGAGATTGGTGCGGACACCAGTTACATTCGAGACTTTCGACGCGCCCAACCCCGTCAGGCACGATATAGCTCGAGGAATTTATTTTTGTGCAGGGTCAATTTGGAACTCGAAAATAAAATCTATGCTCAAAAACGGACTTTTAAAACATTCAAAACGCTCACCGGCGACTCAGATCCCACCGCCCCGCCGAACGCCGTCCGTCCGCCGTCGTCCGCCGGCAGTCCGCCGGCCGCCGCCCAACATCCGCCCCGCAGGCGCGCGCGCGCGCGCTCAGCCAGGACCGCGGTGCGCCCAGCCAGGACCGCGGCGCGCCCCCGCGCGCGGGTACCGCACCATCGGCGCCACGGCTCCTGCGGAGCGCCAGCGACCCATACGCCTCCAATCGGGTCGGTATCGGGTCCGCCCGTCCCGATTATGCTTTCGGGTCACCCGCCCGCCCTCGCGGGTCGGCGCGACCCGAACTCCGCCGCACCCGCCCACGCCGCGCCGAAAGCGCCGACAGCAGTGCCCATACGCGCGGCGCACATGCGACAGCTCAATCGTCCCTTGCAAGTTCTAATTAAGTTTGGGAACAGCTTATTTTAAGGCTTTTATGTATTTTTTGTACCCTTAGGCTCCCTATAAAAGGGAGGCCTACCCTTATGTTTAGAGAATGCTTAGTGAATGAGAATTTGTGTTTTCTTGCATCTTGTTGAGAGCTCAGGTGTGAGTGCATCAAGAACTTCGACGTGCTGATTCGTCGAGGCTCCGATACTGGAAGGAGGGGTGTGAGGCCCAAGCGGTGAGACGCCGTGCCAGTCCATCAACCATTCTGAAGCAATATCTTCGCGCATCACCCACGAAACGCAAGTCAACTTCCGTGCTAACGGTACGCTCGGAAACTTCCCGCCACTTCCCTTACTTGACGTGTTTCCTTCGCGGATTTTGGATTTCCTCGCTGTTCACTTTCCTACTATCCGATTTTCTTCGTTGCCTCTGGTTCACTCTTTTCGCGTACTACTTACCTCGTTATCTTCGAAACTAGTGTTGATTAGTTCGATCATCCGACTCTTAATTCTGTGTTGAGCGATCTTTCAAAATTTTATTTTTCAATATCGGTATTATTAACCCATCCCGAGTACCCCGTGTCTGCGCCGTCGAGAGGTAGCGGGCCTAGCATACTGAGCAACCTCTGTGTTGCCCACGGTCCCCTCTTGGCTAGGATCGCCTTGGACGGGTGTCTCAAGCGTGTTACCTTTTTCGAAATTTCACGTAATTTCCCACAAGTTTTCTTTATTTCCTTAAAAGTTTGCAGGTTAATCGCTTGTATTGCTCAATAAACAAAAGCTTAAATCCGTCCGACATCAGAGATGCTGAGGATTAGCCCGCCTGATTATCCTGCAGTTGAGATACAATCGGATTCGGTGATTGCTGAATAGAGGGTGCGAAACCTTCTCGTTAATCCTCCTGAGGGTGGCTGCTACGCTTTAGAGCTTCGGCATGCACGTAATTTGAGCTCCCTGAAAACGTCACACATCGGCAAGGAGGGGAACGCGTGGGCGGACTGGATCGTGCGCGCTGCATGTGAGAAGTCGGACTTCACGTGGAGTGGAGACACACGGATGCCCGAGACTCTTCTTAATCTTCTACTTCATGATTTTTGCTTTGATCCTTTTTAGGATTTCATGTTAGTTTATTAAGCACCTGCTTATGATAAAAAAAAAAATAAAAAAAAAAAATCGATGAACCCATAAACAGAATTTTCTTAAGAAAACAAATAAAAGAACTTTTGGGTTGTTGGGTTCCCCTGACCTGAGTTCTGCTTGCCTCTGTCTTGTAGGAAGAGTGCACTCCCGAAACCTACCTCAGCGTCCCCTCGCTGCAACGTCTCCGTTCTCTCCTGCCTTCATATGGCCGCCGCGGGCACGTTCTTCTCCTCGCTCTCTTTTCTCTCATGCGACCATCTATCCTCGCCCCGGCTCAAAAGTTCTACGGCTCTCTGTCCCCTTCCTTTCCGCTTCACCCATCCCGGATGGAATCGGCCCCTATCATGCGCCTCATCAAACACAACCGTCGAGGAGGATAATGCACGCCGCAGCCGCCATGCAGACGAGAGCATCCGAGAAGAGGCGTGCCGTCGCGATCACGCTTCTCCGGCCAACCCCCACGGGTTTTCCGCCTGGTACGCTCCGTTCGGACCGTCCTCTGACTCCAATGAGCGATATTCCCTCGATGAGATCATCTATCGGAGCAGATCTGGCGGTCTCCTTGACGTCAACCACGATTTCTCTGCCCTTGCCAAGTTCCCGGGATCCTATTGGCGCGAACTGTTCGATTCCCGCGTTGGCCGAACTATCTGGCCATACGGTTCTGGAGTCTGGTCCAAGAAAGAGTTCGTACTCCCAGAGATCGACGCCGACGACATTGTCTCTCTCTTTGAGGGAAATTCCAACCTTTTCTGGGCCGAGCGTCTTGGTCGAGAATACCTTGGTGGGATGCCCGATCTCTGGGTCAAGCACTGCGGCATCTCACATACCGGATCTTTCAAAGACCTTGGCATGACTGTACTTGTATCCCAGGTAAATCGGCTGCGTAGAAAGCCCCTCTCCCGTCCAATTGCTGGCGTTGGATGTGCCTCCACTGGCGACACCTCTGCTGCTCTTTCGGCCTACTGTGCTGCTGCCAACATTCCTGCCATTGTCTTCCTTCCTGCAGACCGCATTTCGCTTGCACAGCTCGTCCAACCCATTGCCAATGGAGCAACCGTCCTATCCATTGATACAGACTTTGATGGCTGCATGAGGTTGATCCGCGAGGTCACTGCTGAGCTTCCAATCTACTTGGCTAACTCCCTTAATTCACTTCGACTTGAAGGTCAAAAGACAGCAGCAATTGAAATCCTGCAACAATTTGATTGGGAAGTTCCTGATTGGGTGATTGTACCGGGAGGAAACCTTGGTAATATTTATGCCTTCTACAAGGGGTTCAGCATGTGCAAAGAGCTTGGACTTGTGGACCAGTTACCTCGCCTTGTTTGCGCCCAGGCCTCCAATGCCAACCCTTTGTACCTCCATTATAAGTCGGGATGGACTGATTTCAAACCAGTTACTGCTGCTCAAACCTTTGCTTCTGCTATCCAGATTGGGGATCCTGTATCAATTGACCGAGCTGTGTATGCTATCCAACAAACAGATGGAATTGTTGAGGAGGCAACTGAGGAGGAGCTAATGGATGCAATGTCTCTTGCTGATCAGACAGGAATGTTTGCTTGCCCTCACACTGGTGTTGCGCTTGCTGCTCTCTTTAAATTAAGGGGTAGAGGAGTGATTGGAACAACCGATAGAACAGTTGTTGTTAGTACTGCCCATGGGCTCAAGTTCACCCAGGCAAAGGTGGATTACCACTCCAACCAGATTGCAGATATGCTTTGCCATTATGCTAACCCACCAGTGAATGTGAAGGCAGAATTTGGGTCAGTGATGGATGTTCTAAAGAAGAAGCTATTCTTTAAGAAGTAGCTAGTGAAAGGTGTAAGTTTTTGTTATTTAGGTTGCATTTGAGTTTTTTACTTTCTGTTGGATAGAATTTCATTTGGGACTTGGACTTGTATGGTTCTATTGCCATAGTTTTGTACTTCACATGATATACAGCTGGATAAGGCTAGGCACATTAGAAGATCAGTCTCATAAGGAGCACATTTGTGATTGTTTATGCTTTTTCCCAACTGAAATCCTTTTTTTGTCTAGTGGCATGTTGTCATGTTATGATGATATTTCTTGTTTCTAAAAATCTCTTTGTTGATTCTAAAAATCCCTTATGTGAAAGGGATTGATAAATTCAATGCTTTTTAGGAACAATAGACTTGGACCTATTGTGCAACAGCAACAATAGGGTTGCTTATGAAAACCGACTTTCAAAAGCTAATGTTTCCTTCGAATTTTTAAGACCATCAACTTTCAAAACTCAACAAATAATTTTAAATTAATACATTTGAAAGTTGGCAAAAATTAACTATTTTTGAATGATTTCATCGTTGTTTGGAGAACCTTTACAATCACAGCGACCACCACAACAAACCGTCAGTAGTTGGTTGATGCTGGACAACCAAACATTGTTTGTCGTTGTCATTGTCAAACCAAATTATAGATTTTCACAAGACAATTGTAATTTTCAAAATAGAATTATTTTCAATTTACTTGTACAATTGTTAGAATATTGATTAGTCAAAATATAGACTTGGCCGACCCAACCAGACCATACCAGACTGACTAGACCATACTAGACCAAACCAGATCGCACCAAATCAATTACCACACTAAGATTGCCAAAACTTCTTTAGTATTCTACACTAAGATTGTCAAAACTTCTCTAGTTATTCTTGAAAACCTCTTTTGATATTGCTAGATGCATTTTCCAAGTTACAAAATTTTACTAAAATTATATAAAAATATCTTTGTAATATAAAATAATGAAAATACCATTGGTTTTGATAAAACACAAGAATTCTAGAAAATTCTTAAAAAAATTCAAAATCACCCTTAAGAGCTTATGAAGTTTATATACAACTTTCAATGCGTCTGAATTATCCTTGAAATAATCAAATCACATTAAAGGTTAAAATGATTGAGATATACCTGAGTGGTAATAAAATCTAAACAAAATCGAATTAAAATCACATCTTCCATGTTTATTCAAAAGATGTTAGTAAGATTTGAAAATTTTTTAGTTTTAGTCCTTTCAAAAAAATTAATCTATCCCAAAAAGGGTAAAATTATCAAAAACACATTTGTGGAGCAAATTAAGCAAAAATCAAACAAATCCAAAACCTTATTTGATAAGACCAGTAAAACTGCTAACTTTACTAAGTCCCAATCAAATCCAAATAAAATCCATATCAAAATTAAACCATTATAAGTAAAATCTCATAAAAATTACCAACCTTAGGTTAAGCCATATTCTTAATTAACATCGAATGTAAATGCGATTTACCTTTCTTGGCCATATTCCCAATCAAATGATAAATCTATAGACACTTAAGCTGAATCTCATAAAAATATTAACAATCATTAAAGTTATATTCAAAATTACAACCTAAACCAATTGTGAGAAAAATCTTGTAAAACTAATAATTGGAGAGACCTCAAATACTCAACCTACCTATAAAAAATCTTTATCTTAATAGTTGATGTGCCCTCTTTAATTGGTATTTTTATGAGAAAACATGAATCTATTTAAAAAAATCGTATCCAACTAGTAATTGTTATCTCATAAAACTAATAATTAAAGATGGTACATATTCCCGACCCACCAATTCATAAATCTATATATGAACAAAAGTTTAATCTAAACAACTTACATATGTTCATTTTGGTAACTCATTAAGATGCCAATCTTGACACCAATAAACTTTCCAAGTTTTCTAAAGCATCTTGGGAATAAGCATGTGCCCCAATCATCCTATGCATCACCAAGGCATACATAACATCAAGTAGAGTTTATAGTTTATTAGAGTATTTTGTTTTTGGATTTCGATGGATAGCCCTGACATTATTGACATTTTTAATGCATCCAAAATATTCTTTTTCTAGCTTTTGTCTTTTGCTTGATCTTCAACATTAAGCTTTGAATTTGAAGTGATTTAAATAAACAAATAATGAAGTGTGATTTCTTATTAAATATTATTGTTTTTTCATTTGCAAATGGGGAGAATATTATCTCTTTTGGAGTCCTAATTTCTCTTTTAATCGGATTTCACTGATTGGCTAAATCTCTAATTTTTTGTTTAAATGCATTTAGATGTTAATTTAGTATTATGACGTAGACTTAATCTTAATTCAAATTAAAAATTGGTTATGTAATTTGATCATTTTCTGGAATGGGAATTGGAGGAAAGGATGCTAGAATCAAAGAAAGTCAGATATTATTTTAATTTTATTGTGAGATTTAAATAATGAAAATAGAAACAAGTTCAAATGTACTATTTTAGAGACAAGAAGTGGGTATGTTGATGAGAAAGCTAATTGTTTATGGATTAAAATTTGCAGCTGTATTGTGAGTTAGCAATGGATGTGTTTTGCAGATTCTAAATAGAAAATCTAAGGTCATACTTCAATTACAAATAGACTTTGTAGTGGCAAGAAGAACCTTAATGCAAATAAGATTTTATCACACATATTAGATACTATAAGGATTATTATACAATAACAAGCAGTTTTGATCTTTACTAAGTGTGATTGGCTATTTAAATCCTTCGATACCATTGTATTATGCCTTCTAATAACTCTCTATTAAGGTTCGAAACAAATTAATTCATTGACGATAATATCTTGTAGTGTATTTTTGTCATCCATTTCCTGTATTTGTGAGAGAGTTCTAATAACTTCTCTGTCATTATTGGGGCATTTTGGATCTATATTTGATATATTCAAACCATATGAATCAAATCTTTTGAAACTTTTCTTTCATTTGTAGTACGTCATCCATATCCCTTATGCATTGAATCCTACTCATAATTTTTTATTATTGCTGCTCATCTATCTTAGAATAATTCTCTTTGCAATGCTCATTCTATTTATATGTTAGTACTTTATTAGCTGACATTTAGTGCAATTTAATACAATTTAATGTTCTTGTTTTTCTTATATTTCTTTATATCTCAATCACAACACTTCCAATTATGCCACTTCATCCGGCTTGGTTAAATCATATTAATGAGCTCTTTATAAATTTTTCTATCATATTTTTTTAATATATATATATATATATATTATTTTTATCAATTGTTATATCTATGATTTTTATACTAGCTTACTTAACTAAACTTACATTCTATGTTTTTAATTGTAGATTTATTAAGTGAAAATGTTTGAAACTCTAAGGCCAATTCTCTATAACATCAACAAAAGAACATACACTAATGGTTTTGTATCTTGAATTTGATAAAAATGTTCATAACTAAACAACAAAGGTAAAGTTGCTAACTTCCAATTATGTGAAAAAAACCTTTACTCAGTACTTAGTTTACTCCATCAATTAATTGTACCTTTTTTTAATACTTCAATAAATTTAATGTTAAGTATTTTTTTAAGAATTTTATTTTAAGATTAACAAATGTCTTTTAATATCTCCTCTTTTTTGTTTTAACTTTTTGATTGTATAATGTTTCAAATTATGACTCGCAACTTACTCGTCCAATAATTCATACATTGCGAGACTTCCTTCTTATTATAAATATGTATCATAGTACTTTTTCTATATTCATTTGACATTTTTTATTTAAAAAACGGCATTGGATAATTTGATAAGTTAATTTGTACTTTTTTACACCTATTTTTTTTCACATATCTATTCTAATGGGATATTGGTTAATTACTTTTCTGCATTTCATTTTCTTCAAAACTCTCTTCTTTTTCATTTAATAGATTTGGTTTCTTGTGAACTTTACAAGATTTTTTTTTGAGGCCTGTTGAAATTCATTCAGATCAGTAACTTCAATCTATTTCAGTTTTTTGTTGTCTAAAAACACTCCATAAACATGTTTTCAGAAGTTTTAGGAAGTTTTTGCTGAAACCATGGTGGATTAGACATGTTTCATTCTCCATGTAAAGGTTGTTATTCATGAAAAGGGAAGGGGAGACCATTAAACATAGCTTTTGGGTTCTTTGCGGATATAGTCCCGACGCCAACCCATTCAAATGGTCATTGTGATGTCTTCTGCCGGAAACTTTCCTCTGTTGCAGTAAGGAGAAGTGCGATTGGGAAGCATTTGTGGATAGAGTAGAGAAGAATAGGAGGAGATAAAGAGGCAATGACCTGAAAGTGAATGGGAGAGGTTGGTTTGAATCCTTGGAAAAGCATGGCTAGTTTTCTTGCCTTGGAAAGCATGTTAAGCGATGTTGCACCACTTGTCATAGCTTTCCTAGGAATGATGCAATTTTATTTTAAGTTTTTATTATAATTTGATTTTAAGCTGTTTATGGCTTCTTTATGTTAAACTTTAAATAACTCTTAAGCATATGTTCATGCAAGTTTTAAGTGTTCTTCTAAAAGTTTTGTAAAGTTTTGTTTTTATTGAAAATTTAAGCCTAGTTAAAAAAATTATTGAAACAATTAATTGAAACCAAAATAAAGCCTTGTTATTATACTGATTTAATCTTTCATATTATCACCATCTTATTAAAAAAATCATGAAAATAGCTCATCTGTTTAGATTTGATATCCATTAGTAATAATTATCATTAATATATTTTTTTTTTGGAGTTATGTTTTTTTTTTCTATTCTTTTGCCAAATTTATGTATATTTCTTTCTTATTTTTTTAGTGTTAGTATATTTATATAAATTTTAATTTTTTTTTATATCTCTAACCTTTATTTTTGTTATTTTCGTGCAAGTTTGTGCATTCATCTTTATCAATTTTTTATAATACTATAATTATACCAAGTTTGATAATATACACTTTTCCCTTTATTTTTTTTCTTTATTTTTTTTGTTTCCATTACTTATGTTTTTTGTGGAGTGAACGTTTTAAGTCATGAAGCACATTTTTTTTTGCTATGTTACAAGTGCTATTGAAAATATTATTCTACATAACCTTATTGTCCCACTTATCTACTCAAGCAACGTGTTTTACTCTGAGACTTAAGAGGAATCTTACTTTCATGCTTAAGATATTTGACCTGTCTTGCTAAGTTTGTTTGTTTGTTTGTTGAGATTGAGTTGTCAAGATTATTTTGGGATGACTTTACCATCTTTTATAAAATAGATATCCCTTTTATTATTGCTTTTATGGCAAGCATGGGTATAAGAAAATTCATTGACCTTTACTTTTTAGCAAATGCGTGTACCTAGAGCATTATGTGAAGTGTTTTCAAACGTTTTCGAGTGATTTGTACAATTGATATGTGTATCCATTACCAAGGGGGTTGACATATAGTTTCCCTGTTGTAGAAAATTACTTAAAATACTTTAATGTGTGTGTGTTAGATGGAGAATAAGCTTAAGGTCCAATGAGAGTTACCTTATTATAATGTTCAATGAGATTCAACTTTGTATATGTGAATTATCACTGGATTAGAAACTGTCTGATTTATCCTGCAAATGGATTGACAGTGGATGACAATCAAGACAATGGACAATAGATGACAGTCTCACTCATAAGATGCAAACAAGATGGATCTCCTTATAAAATGAAAGTGTTTATAATGCATATTGTTTAAAAAAAATTCACTCAAGGCAAAAATATTTTTTGAACACTTGCATGTTTTATTATGGTATTATATGTTATGGAAAGTTGATTCATGATGAATAAACATTTAAATGGAATGAGTATGGTTGAGAAGAAAACTTTTAGATAGTTAGGTTGTTATATTCGAAATAGATAAATTGGAAATGTGTAGTAGGACAAAGGTTGGAGTAAGTTGAATCCAAAAGCATCTCTAAAAGAATCAAGCTAAATGATTAAAGCATGTACAGGAAGTTTGTCAAGCCAAATGATTAAAACAAATGCAGGAGAGAGAAATTGTTGGAATTTATCCTGTAAATGGTCGAATTTGTTGTTGTGAACATTGATCTTGTAAATATTTCCATTTAGTGATACAAATATCATAAGCATGTAAAGTTCACATTACTCATGTTAAAGCATGAAGAGTAACCTCAAAAGTTTGTGGGTAAGATAGTAAGCTGAATATTACAAGAATTTTAAGCTGCTATAATACTTAAAATTTATTGAAATATTTGTCATAAAAATTCAAATGGCTTTTTCTTAGGAAAAAAAAAACTTTGCCTTCATAAAAATCAAATTTTATTTCTACAGCAGGTAAATTTTTTTAGCTTAACTGAGATGTTTAAGTACGTTACATGTTATGTCATAGACATCTTCTGTTGAAATTGTGAATCATAGATCCATGGATATAGATTTATACCCTTTTTTGTTTGTTATATGCATTTAGAGATGGATAGTAGTACTTGATGTATACGTGCTTTGCATCTATGTGTAGATGAAGTTTGACGATTTGAAACGTCCGTTCTTGTAGATAAGAGCTTAAAGAATGAATCGAACTTTCTCTTGCAAATTATTGAACTAGTACCTATATATTCTTCCTCTGTTAGAATTTTATGTATAGATGAAGATATTTGATGTATCAATAGTTAGTTTATGCATCAAAAGAAATTATATATATATATATGTATGTATGTATATACATAACAGGATTCTGATGGATCCATTCCCATGTGAAGCTAAAAGGTGATGAAAAGGCTCATTTTTTTTTTCTTGGAGGTTTTGTGGTCACACATCATTGTCTCACTTTAAATGGTGGAAGAAGGCATTTCAACGCAAGGTGAGTGATTGCAAGAATCCAAGGAAAGGTCTGATCTGTTGTGGGCATCCATCACTTACCAGATTCCATTAAACATCAGCCATAAAGCTCCATTGACGTGAAAACAACTCCCCAGCAGTAAACTTGAGGCATTTTTCAAGTTTATTTCATTTTATTAATTCTTCTTGATATGCAATCTTAGGTTTTATTTGTTTTTTTATAATTTCATAGAAATACAATGAGATAAAACTTACTGAGGTTGTTAAGATTGAAACATGGATGTTTGCTAGTTTGTGATTGAATTGTGATATTTAAATAAACTTTGATGCATAAGGATACATTTATATTTTATTTTTAAAAATAGATAAGTAAATGAATCATATTATATATAATAGTTTAAAATTTTTATTTTTTTAAGAGTTTATTGGTAGGTTTTATGTCAGTTATAGTATTTTTTTTAATTGTAATATAGCCATGTAGCCATGTTTGAAATATTGAGGTTAATCGTATTAAAATTAGTTTAAAATATAATAAAAGAATACCTGAAAAAGAAACATGCGGTGTCCCGTGCTGAGAAGAAAAATAAAAGAAAAATAGCTTTCAAGGGCACATAATGATAAATATATATATGTCTTGTCAACAGAAGAATAAGGATTGGTATCTTGCCCTGTTAATAATATTTCTTGTTTTTGTTTGTGTATTATATTTCTAATTGGGTTTTTTTTGTTTTCTACTTTTATTACTTCAAAATATTAAAATCTCATTTTTTTTTAATTTTAATTATGCTAAAATATAATTTCTTTATTTTTTTTCCCAAAATATTCTATTAAAACATTTTTCTTTAAATGATCATAATAAAAAGTATTAGTAATCTTATTACTAATATCTATTAGTGAAAGAGACATCTAAAGAATATGATGAAATCATTTTTTGACATATATCATAATAACAATAGAATAAAATAAGAATAAGAGTAAAAGAAATTTGTTCTAGATAATAACTTAACAATGTCAATTATTTTGAGAATAAATAAATTTATTAGATTATTAAGCATAATTAATAAAATACTATTTATCAAAAACAATTTTATAAAAGATTACAATAAACAAATATAAATCTAATTATCAATCTCTTTTAAACCTTCATCAACTATCAATTGTTTAAATAATAACAATGACAACATGATAATATGAGTTTGTTTGTTTAGATTTTTATTAAAAATAACATATAAAATAGATAAAGAATTACTTTTTAAGAAAAATAAAATATACGAGAAAATAATTTATATTTAATATTTTTATTGAAGTAATATCCAACATATTTGTATCAATATGTCATAAAAGTTATATTAAACGAAACAAAAAAACATATATCTATAATTTATTTAAAAATACTATCAAAGTTTTTAAGTAGCACTAAACCAAACAAGCCCTTCAAATACAATACTTGGGTTTGACATTTATTAGCCAACATGATAACATAAAATATGATGGATTAACTTAGAATGGTAATAATTATCAAAGATTTTGTGCCAAACCACTAAGATAAATGCAATCCCATTTAAAGAGGCAAAGTTGGGCAGTAAATGATATTTTCTATCTTATGGTTGAAATTCAAAGCAAAGCATGGCAGCCATCAATGGTTGAATGGGTGACAAGTCTCCACCTCCTTACACTCTTTATCTTTGAAGGTAGGGTGGACCAATAAAGGAGACAGCTAAGGTCTTCAACCATGTGGTTGAGGAAGACGAGGAGAAGAGCATCTACCTAACAATAAATTCAAATGAAAAGGGAGAGGGGAAACTGCTCTGAAGGTCTCCTCAATCCTCTTGCTTGCTGATCTCTTCATGTATCTATAAGTAAGAGAGGCCATTTCCCGGAGAAGTGAGAAGAAGGATACAGGCCAGCTTTTGCTTTCTTCAATTTGCTTTCCATACCAGAGATGAATTCATGTGTCTTTATTCGCTTTAAGTTTTTTTTTTATTCAAATCTTTTTTGATGTAGGAGAAGAACAGTTACTTGGAAGATAAAAGGTATTCTGGAGAGAACTTTGGATTTGATGTTAAGGCTTCCTTTGACCCAAATGAGGGATTTGAAGGGTTTCTTTGAGCTGCTTTGTTATGGAATCCACTCTCCTATTCCTAGTGAATGATTATGGGAACAGGCTTGTGGTTTGCATAACACAGGAGCTTGATTTGCCCTACATGAACCTTCTTTGGATTGAAGGGAGCTCTAATCTCTCCCTTTCTCTCGGCTTCTGTGGCCCAAAAAGTTTAGACTCACCTTTTTCTTGCTTCATGTGGATATTTTCTTTTATATTTTCCTCATTAGACATTAATGATTCAAAAGATTAAGCTCTTTGTTTTATATAGGTTTCTAAAGATGCAACAATTTGCAAGTTCATTCTTAGTTGTCGAATTGAAAAGGACCCATACCACGAGCTTTGGCGATGAACTCATCGGAGCCATACAATCAAGACCTAATTATTCGAGACCAAAAGCTTGAGATCGAGATGCTCAAGGCCAAAGTTTAAGGATAGACCCTCGAGGGTTAGTGGCTCAAAATCTCAAGAATTGATCACTTGAGGCTAGACTTTCAAAATAGAACTGTTCCATGTGAGATCCTTAAAACTTAGTCATTGAAGTCAAGATGTTTAAGTTTAAGTTGTTTCATATCAACTTTGTGAAGATTTATTTTAAATTTCATCTAATAAAACCAACTTTATCTTGTACTCTAAGCTTGTCATTCATATATAATTTGTCTCAACAAATAAATTATCATCAAAGTGATTTTTTAAGTTTTTCTAGTAACGACATAACTTCTCCCTTATACATAAACGTAAAAATTAAGTATTATTTAAAAAATAATTTTTTAGTCTTGGTTGACATATTAAATTTAATTGATACTTCCCTTTTGTCAAATTTGAATAATAAAATTCTAAAATGTTTATTTTATTATTAGATATTATAACATATTTTTTAATGTTGTAGCATAAGAAGATTCTTTGAAAAGTATTTTTCTTTTGAAGCTTTGTAGTTGACATCAGCAAAGGGCAGCCATTCCATTGAATTGTATTGTTTAATGGATTTTATGCCAATGATGACCACATGAATTTTGTATTGGATTTAGATTGGATGCACCTTGAGGAGATTCCTTCTTCAAAAGGACAACACAACAGCCTACACTGTTTTTTAAGTAGAATTCCAATTTTAATGAAATAAAAAATTCATAAAATCTTGTTGGGTTAAATTTTATATCTAACAAAAAATACAAAATATTAGAGCACAATATTTGGTCCATTGAAAGAAAAATAGCCTATTCAAAAACAAAAAGGGAAAATAATCAACATCATTTCATATCTATTTATCTACAACTCATATTATTAAATAATATTCTGTTTTAATTATTAATTTATTCTATTAATCACTCTCTTTTGTTTTTTAATATTGATAAATTTAATAAAAGTTAAGGTTCTTTGAGATTATTGTGATAACTTGTTAGTTATCATGGGATAACGTGTATTCATTTTCTTTAAAACTCGAGGGAGCCAACTTGTTGTTTCAATGCTCCATTCTTTAATTGACATAATTTGTTGATATGGGTTTAACAGATGATTATATTTTCTTTGTTTCTAACATTTGTTTTGTCAATATAAACAATAACAATTATGTAATATGTAAAAATTGATTGAAATACTCTTGACATTTGACTATGTTATTTTCTCTTATATCTATTAGTCTATAAGCATGATAGATGATTTTTGTGCATGTAGTACTTCACAAGGGAGTTTTGAGTGAGTTAAGAGTACCTTCCTCCTATCCAAGATTTTAATAGTACTTGATAGTGTATCATTTAAAAAAAAAAACAAACAAAATTGAGATATTAAAGGGTTTTTCAAAAAAAAAAAAATATATAGGAGCTGGGTTTTTATTAATTTAACTATTTGATTTATTTAAAAAAATAATAAAAAAAATGCTCATAAAAAGAGTTCATCAAAGGCACAATCGGGTTAACCAGCCAGAAGGCCTGTGAACCTAAATTTTTGCATCGGTTACAATCATTAAAAATATATTAAGAAAATAAGAAAGTATATTTTATATGAATTAATATAAATATATAATATTAGTAAAATAGATGACTTCTATTTGGCCTGAATAATTTCTCTCTACAGTATATAGTGGCACAAAACATCAAAATTATAATTATTACTAAAAATACGATATTAAATAATGTTGAAAGATATCCAAAATATTGCTATAAAAAATAGAGAATAAAAAATAAAAACCCATTTTCATCTCATTACGTAACATGCTTACTGACTTGAGAAGATCACTTCAGCATTCATTCGTCAAAATTGTTGAGCTAAGCTCAAATGCATCAAACAACTGATGCAAGTACGCATCACTAAAGACACTATGAAAGTGTTTTTAAGTATCATACTCATCTAAATGTAACAATTGTACACTACGTTTCTCCTTTACAACAAAGAATATAGGCATCTGGCCCACGAAATAAAAATTACAGATCCTTAACAACGATCAACAATCCATTCAGTAGTGTAATATTCATTAACTTTTCTGCATTTCCCTTCATTTTTCAACTTCATTTTTCAACAAGAGAAGGGAATGGCAGCGTGTTCGAATACAGAAGAGTGTAAAACTGCTCAACCTCAGGCAGCGTTTGAAGGATCTGAATAAACCTGTTGTTGCTTGGTTCTTCGAGCAATGGTGGAGCAGCCTGCGTCACTCTTGGAAGAAGAGTCACCAAAGGAACGCCTCCTGGAGACAAATTCGACATCTTAAGCTGCTTACTAATCTCCTCCACCACAACATCTACCAACTTGTGGAGTGAAAGCTCCATTACATGCTTGAACTCATGGCTACAACGCAGGAGCATAAAACCGTGTTCAAGGATGAAGGCTTGATACAAATAAGAAATTTAGGACTGTAAAGTAACTCGCATTTAAGGTTTTCTCGGGTAATGAACTCTGCTTAATAGCTTCTGTTCCTTGCCAATCCACACTATCTCAAAAGAAGTGCACTGCTTCTTACTTGGATTTTTCCTCATCAGATTAGGCTTTTGCAATAGTAGCATTCATTAAATGGGACAAGCGATGAACACTAACATAGAGTTTATTACATTATAGGTCAAATCTCCTTTTTGCATCTCATTGTTGTTGTGCATGCACTCAACTCACCAGAGAGGCACCCTCTGTGGGTCAAAAAAATTGTAAATAAATTCCTCAAGGTGACCAAAAGGAGGTATCTCTCACGCTTGGTTGGTTACCCATGACTATATTGTTTATCACCCGAGTCTCAATGAAAGACAGTAAAAAGACATAAAAGTACTTTCAAATATAGGAATTATAGAGAAAGACAAAAAAAAAAAAACAAAGCATAAAAAATAATTGAAACTAAAATCCCCAAACTTCTATGGCCACACTACAGAAACAATTTCGGCCAGGTGCTTATAAAGTCATTTGTTTCAATGTTTATAGACTAGTGTAGAGTTTTGCCTCTATTTGTTCTTGCAAAATACAGTTTAGTGCTTTTACTTGGTCTTTTGGTCATGGATGGACGTAAATCTGGGTTTAGATTAAACCAACTAGAAATCGATTATGTATCTTTATTTATTACATTCTATGCACACAGGAATTAAAAATAAACAAGCATTTTAAAAACAAGTTTATAGGAGCTATTAAGAAATATTGAATTTACGAAAGATTGATTGAATTTATGAATCATACAATTGATTTCTCTCTTATGTTAACATCTCGCATCCATTTTTCCAACACAAGTTTTTTTTTCTGTTGACACGAAAATAAAATGCCATCTTGTGAGATCTTTGGGAAAGGCATGTTTCGAAGATCCATTATCTTCTCGGGATTGGCTTGGATCCCTTCTCTCATTACCATTTATCAAAGAAATCTTTTTGAGAATGCACCAAAAGAGCACTTTAAGGGTAGAGCTTAAAGTTAAATTTTCAACAGGTCTCAAAAGTCTCCTATAAATCTTGTAAATATCTCTCATAAGAAATGCTTTTTACTAGGAGATTGTCCACATAAGCCTTAAGGTTCCTATTTTTCAAGAGCTATAAACCAAATAGTACTTTCCAATATCACAATATGTTTTAAACAAACTAGCTTCTCTACTACTAGGATGGATGTATGCTTTGTTTCATGGAAACGATTGTTAGCAAGTAACCATCACCTAATAAATATGACCACATCATGGAAACGATTGTTAGCAAGTAACCATCACCTAATTAAGGTGACCACATCCACAATGTATTACTATGATCATTGCATATAAATCCTACATAGGAAAACACCGTATAAGACAAAGAAGAAATTGTTTAAAAAAAAAAAGAAGAGATTTGTATAAAAACTCATTCACTCACTTCAATTATTGAAGATCCCAATAGAACACCACTTAATGGATCCAACTCTCAAGGGTTTCAAGTCCACCTCATTAGAGGAATTGGTTGCCTCTTTTGACCATTTACCTTCGATGAATCACATTATTCCAAAAACAAGTCATTCATCAACAATAAGGATCATGCAGATCTTCTTCTTGAAAGTTTCAAGTTTGCAAATTTTACAAAATACGTAATAACCTCTCTAGAGCCTCTATCATCAATAAGCACCATTGGCATTTCAATCAAAAATTACTACTAGCATTCCCTTGCCCACAATATTAACAATATCAAGTACACTTGAGCTTTGAGTATGAACCCAAGATCTATCACATCTTTTATCGAAACTATTGATAAGCCTCTTAACTCGTGTTAGATGACCATAAGTTCATTCTTGATTCATTAGCTTCATCTATAAAGTCTACATGTGCAAATACAAAACAAGCATTGAAAATTATCATCATTATGATTGAGTGTTCCCACTAATAGTATTAAGGAGACAAAATTACCTACTAGATATGTTGACCACTTAAATAGAGATGTCATTATTGATTTTATGAGAAAATCTTTTTCTTTACAAAGTTTTTTGCATTTTTCACCATTCTTCCTTAATATACATGCTTAAAGCATACAATCAGCCCTCTCTCTCCACACACAATTTTTGGTCATTGAGGAAACTTGCATTTACCTACTAGAGAGAGGCAAGCTAGTGGGATGACATTTGAACACCATAGGTTGTTGATTCCATGACTAACATTAACCATAGATGAGAACAAGATTTTCATGGTTGCTTGTCAAATGCTTTTTGTTCTCTTAAGTTCACAATAAAATTAATATTCCTTGGTCAAACATCAAGTTTCCTATTTTTTCATATATGAATTGCTTTATGTTATGTGTAGCGATTTCATTCCATTCCAATAAGAACATGGTTTTTGCCATTGCATGGGAATTTTAACTCACTAAATTTCCTTTGATTTTGCAATGTTTCAGCTCGCAATTGTGCCATAACATTGCATATTCATGAATATTTCACAATTACTTAAAGGAAAAATTAATTACATGAAAGAGAGCCATAGTTTACATATATACTAATAAGAATTTAGAAAACACAAATTAGCATGATCCATTTTAGGTCTAAGAATTTCACTTGAAACTTTTCATATTATAATATAATGGAAGCGACTTCAAACATTTGGAAGCTTGCAACATACAAGCCTCCATCAGCATTGTAGATCTTATCTCCTATAACGAACCACTAAAGATACCTATGAGAATGTTGAGTCATACTTTCCCTATCATTATTGAATGACCTATGTCTAACACTTCATGATTAGTCTCTTTACTTGAGACAAGGAAGCATATTGATCAGTTATTTAAAAATTCACTCATTTATATTCATAACTCAATTACCAAAGATATTTCGTATGTTGGCAAAATTGTTAAATTTTGAAGATTCCAAACTTTTGAGTATTAGCCACACCTTACTCCCCCTTCCATTCCTTTATAGAGATTTTACCCATACTTTATCTCACTACACTTCTCTTGAAAAGCTTGCCACTACTTACGTCCTACAATCCATAGAGTTGAGCCTTCTCCCACCCTAGGAGAGTTGGAGCAAAAGCATCGCATGCCTCCAAAAATTATTCTCCATCATAACTATTCCAAACATAGAGTAGACCCTCTAAACTTTTTTGAGATGAGCTCACAAAATTAAGCTAGTTGGATTATGGGGGTCAACCATAGCAATGAAAGTGAACTTTGCAAAACCCTCCTACAAAGATCACCAATTTGTGGTCAATTATAACGTTTCCCTAATGTCACATTATTTATTGGTCAACAATACCATTTTCTTCATATTCTACATAAGCATGTCAACTGATCTATCCTAAGTTATTAGTGTTAACTATCCTAAGTGGTAAAACAATTACACTAGATGGTCCTGTAAACACAACATTGCGAGGTTGCCTTCCCACACAAGGTGATTGACTTAGTTTATGTATTGAATTTTTTTTTGCATTTTTTAGGATATTTCTTAACGCATTAGTTTTAATCCCATATCCTTTAAATCTGGCTCCTAACTCATAAAAGACAATAAGAGAGAATTTGTTGGAAAATTTCATATTTTTCTTCAAGTTTAACCCCATACCATAAAGGAAGCTTTATGGCATATATGAAAATCATTTATGTAAAGGTGCCTTAGGACCATGTTTACAACTTCATGACTTAGTCATATTCTACGTTTGAGTCAAAATTTTCTTTATAGTGAGATTTTTCCTTGCTCGTGTGAGAATTTAAATGGTTATGATTTTAACGATTCGTCAAAAAGAATGGACAATGAGAGCCAAGGGGGGAGATCCATACCCATTATCAACTTCGGTAACCAATAACTTTCTCTCTCTAAAAATGCTTACAACATCCTAGAATTTTCTTTTGTTTTCTTTATTTTGGCCTTAAAAAATGCTAACTTCAGCTTGACTACTCCAAGGCATCTCTAAATTACCCCATCTTATAAAGCCTATTCACACTTTGCGGTTAAACATGTACGTGAGGCAATCTATTAGAATTATCCCTTATGTACTTGCCGCCACATAAAGCTATTAGTCTAAATGTCCCAACTTGAGAGCTATCCCTTGTGAGCTAAGTTTGCCATGTGAAGATAGCCTTCTCCATCTCATATGAAGGTATTGGACCTCAGTATTGCGTGAATTATAGACTTGTGATTCATAGTATTTTGCTATTCATGTGCCAGCGGGGAAATCTGATTTTCTACTATTCTAGTTTTTGGTGGTGTAATCATTAGTGGTTAGCTTTTATTGCTGCCCGAGTTCGAATTTTATTTGCTTTAATAATGTTTTAAGTATAATCCATAACTTTTCGATACAACCTTAGTTAAAATGATTATTAGTATGTAAATACGACCAAATTAATGTGATCACATTCATAGCATCTTAATTACCTTGCATATTGTCCTACATCACTCACATCCCTAACTCAGTCATATTGTTAAGAGAACATAAGCCATACACATACTATAGGAATGTGTTAATGACATTACTTGCAAAGAACATTACCAATAAGGACTATGAAAAGACCCATCCCTCATATGGTGTACAATGGTAACAATAATTAATAAAATGATGAAAAAGTTGAAGCCCACAAGAAAATAAAACAAAACATAATCCAAGTGATAGCAGAAATTGCACCAATAATAGCATAGTGTCTCCAAAAGGAAACAATAAACTAATTAATTAAACAGTGACCTTACACCTTAAACAAACATTTTATTGAGAGCTACCAAAGAAATTCAAGCTTTTAATGTTAACTAAAGAAGTTTGAAGTTGTGAGAGAAGGATGTATTTTTTCAATTTCTTCAAATTCTAGTCAAGATATATTAAGTAAAATCTTGATTTTTCACCAAAGATGAAAACTTTCTTTGTAAATATTGCCTTCTTTTTCTATTCTTTTGTGCTTTGTCGTCCTTCTTTGAATGTGCAAACATTCACTCCCACACAAGGTGGCAAGAACTTCCTTAAAAATCGAGCATGAGTTTTTCTTAATGATTATCGCATTAACTTTGTGCAACTATTCTCTCCAATATCATATACATAAAGTTTGAGTTAATAACCAATATCACGTCTACCAACTCAAAGATAACACTTACAAGAAGAAAATTCAAAATCTCTCCCATTCAAATCAAATGTTTGTAATCTCATGACCGTCCCTCAATATGTTATTACTCCAGCAATTGTTAGATACAAAACCTACATTAGTTGATCCCATTCCATTATTTAAGAACAAATTTTTAATTTTTATTGTTATTCATTGTATTGAGTCCACACATTGAGTCTCCAAATTATTTCCACGAAGTCATCATATGCAATCTTGGATCCGACTCACATGACTAAGCTTACACTTGCACCCAATGAGTCCTATAGAAGTAAATGCTTCCACGTATCACATACAAGATAGTGTTGGGCAATTTTAGAGTTTGTGCTTCTTATTGATTCACACATTACAGCTACATGGTCTTATGCATGCATATTTCAGGTAGCACTAGAGCTAATAATCAATCTAACCCTTGCAAAGATCACATTGCTATATTTGCCAAAGTTAAAACGCCTTTTGTTGCTACTATTAGAGCCACTACTACTACCTTGAAGAAGACCCCAAATTTCGCTACCATCGACCAAAGCTGTTTAAGGTGTTAAGAGTAAACAAAATTTTTATGGAAGCCTACATAATTTCAGAGGAGGTTTTCCTTATAATGCCTCAACGTCAAATAGTAGTTGAGATATTTTAAGAGGAGAATGATGCAAGGCAGAATAACCATCAAGGTTGTGAACAGTTAATAGGCACTTATGTCGCAGAAGATTCAACCAATGTCTAAGGAATAGAAACAGTACTTAGGGCTCTTTTTTTCTATATAAGGGATGTGGTTCTGAAAGCTCTAACGAATTTTGAATGCTGAAAGGATAAAGAATTATTCTTGGTAACCATAGCACATGTAAGTCACTGGGTTATGCAAATTAGTGGTAATGCCGAACAAGGAAATCCTCAGATCCACTGCTAGCTGATATATTTTATCGTTTCCTATCATTTTGGCTGTGTTAATCATTTTACCTTATTGTTTTGTCATCTTCTTTCATTACCTAGAATTTTTCTTTGTTTTGTCAAATTCTCAGCATTTCTTTTAATAGTTTCTCATGGCTTTCTACCTATATTCAGCCAGGATTTAATGTTTTTATTCAGATTTCATGCCCTGTCTCACAAATCCGAGGTTCCGTCGCTATTATCCTACTTTAGTTCCTAGCCAATGGGGTCCAAAGCAAGACCGATACAAATACTTGTTATTAGAGATCCAAAAATAATAACCTCTTTGTCTACTTTAATTGACTAGTATTTTTAAAAAGGTTGCAATTTTAAGTTAACCTCTTACACCAACGCTACCATGGATGGAAATCCATGACTTCAATTACAGATTAAAATTTTATATTTAGTAAAGAATACAAACAAACAGAATGATTACTTTCCTTCAAAACCGAGTTGCTGTCAGGAAACAGAATACTACTTCACGTGTTAATTAGATACTCATCTTTTAATCACATCATTATGTTTGGCTAAGTAGCGACTTCCATCAGTTTTCTTCCGTAGCGTAATGCAGAAACGTCATTAAAAAAAGGAACAAAACTTAAATAGGTGATATCCAGGTAGAAATAACGCATCAGAATTACACTAAAAGATTGGTTAGAATATCAGGATTCAATGATCAGTAAAACAAGATTAGGATAAAATTTACCTACAAAAAACTGGATAAAACTATTACTTAACGGCAGTCAAAGTGAGATTTGGGAATGAGGCTTGCCATAGAAGGACTCAATTGGATGGAAATGATAGACTACAATGATCTGAAAAACAAATGTCTTGAAACGTATGTATTACAAGACGAAGAACCCCTGGCTTCCTTAGCAAAGGAAGATAACAAGGTGGACTAAAACAGCATTCTCCAATCTAAATCTCTTACAAGATCGAGTGAGATCTTTGGTGATACCAATGTCTTCATAAACTGATGGAGTCATTTATAGCTGACATAGGTGCCAGTATAGACACGCAGCATGCTATAAATGTCATAATCATATATGGTAACACGGACATCTAATCTTCATAATTGCGAACATAAACTTTAGATTGGCCACTGGAACATAAAATCATAATTGTATTTGCTGATGTCGGCCACTTGGGGCAATTATAACAAACCATAACCATATCCACTGACATTGATTTCACGTGAGCCACTTAACGTGGTTATAAACATCATGATAGTATCCACTATTGTGAATGCCAAATGGGCTATTTGAGATGTCATCATGTTATGCAAAATGCAAGATCTTGAGCCCCTTCAAAACATAGGGCCACATGAAGCCCATCGTTTGTTCATGTCTCAAGACAAGTTCGTCAAGCCAATAGTTCATATCAAGATCTAATACAAGACCTCAAGTTCAAGATGTATGATAATACCTCAAAAGCAATTTATGTCCACGAGTGAACAAATAGGTTTTCACGTGTCCAAAGAACAAGCGAAACCTCCTCCTACCAAGTAATATTCATACCCATGGATACTGAGGCAAATGGAACATCCTCTAACCAAGTAATATTCATACCCATAAGCATCGAGGAAAGAAATCAAACCTTGTAGATAACCAATGTTCATAGGTCTTGAAACACATTGCATGGCCTCAAGGATCATGATGGACTCTTGGTTTAGCATGCATTGAAAACAAGATTTAGGCTTAGGCATATGAGGTTTCTTGATTATAAATATCACATAATTTTTTTGATTTTATACCTAACAACTAAGAAATAGGTCTTTAACACAAACTACTAATTGGCTAAGCTTAATGACTTGAAACCAAAGTTGAAAGTTCAACTTATAAAAGCATGAATTTATAAACTTAACAGCAAAAAACATCTTGGCATTTCTTTTCTTTTAGTCATTGAAATTCAAAAAATAAAGATTCTTATGGTTTACTATTATTATTATTAAAACAAAATAAAGCAGCTCCAAACATTTCGTGCCATTAATGCAGAAAAGAAAAACGTTTCCTAAAGTTCGAAAATTTGACAACTCCATCACTTCACTCGTGAAAGAAATAAATCCATTACTTTTATGCATAACAACATTAAATTAGAAATAAATTTATATGGTAGAGAACTTTCACAAGAAAAATGAATTAATGCCATAGGACTAGTTGCATTGACAACTGGACAAGTTCCACTCTGCATAAATCCATGGAAATATTGAAAGGCTTGTTCAACTTGTAATCCAAATTATCCTTTTTGGCATAATGTAATAATATCCATAAAAAAGGTGGAAAAATTCAATCTGAGGACTAATGCTGGTTTATGTAATGAAACTAGTATTTATATACCTTGATAGGACTTCCCGAGTTTCTGACACTAGTTGCTCAAGTTTGCTAACATCCATTAAGGCAGAGGAGCCTTCAGCACTACTAGAGGGAAAAGTCATCTGCCAGTATGATGTAGCATTTTCAGGAACCAAATAGCTTATCCAATAATTTGGTGTCTCTGTTCTCAAGAGTAATTCTAGTATTTGTAGAATCACTTCACGCAGTTTCTCCACGCTGAAAGGATTTTTCAGTTGTTTACTGCACTTTTCAATACAACAATACAATAAGTTAAATAAAAGAATTGTTTAATAAATATTCTATTAACAACAATTGCATAGTCCAAGCTTCTCCAAAGAACTTAGTAAATAAATCTATTCTCGATCAAGAAAAATAAATATGATCACGGATGTTGATTGGCCATGTGAGTACCGCAACATATATAGCTAGGAGTTATATCTTAGGGATGTTGATTACACTTATTAAATAAGATATATATATGTATATGAATCTTTATAAATTTTTGGCTACTAAGACATATATGAAAGGAGCATGTTAACTTACTCTTTCAAAACCTCAGCAGCAGCCCTCTGCAGGTTCATTATCAATGCACTGAAACCATAGGTGGAAAGATAATCAGCGGTTGCAAGAAAGTCTTTCTGAGCATGCCAGCTAAATGATTCATATTCTTCCTGAAAACAACATATATGGAAAGAGTAATTTAATCAGAGTGCATTCAACCAGAAGTTCCAATGACTACTAGGGAACCTATTAGATGATAACTGTGAACTACTTCTAGATGTCTAACAACATTCTGCTTAAAAACACTTAATCCTCAGTTCCAAATTTTTGACATCTGGGAAACCATTAAAAAAATGTAAGTTTTGTGAGGTTCCTACTGTATTTAGTGGTAAAAACCACAAAAAAAAAAAAACAAAGGATTAGTTAGCCAAAAAATATTAGAACCAATAGAATGTCCATCAGAGTAATAATCAACAGCCAAAGCAGTTCCAATCCAAACATTTTCATTACCAAGGAATGTTTTATAGACATCTTTAACAAAAATGACTTTTTGACCAGAAATTTGAGGATGAATTTAATATAATAAATGAGTAGAGCAATTCAGTGCAACAATGCTTCTGCATATGTCATGCCCTACCACTCATAACACCAATATTACAGCCTACCCAATGACAGATTAGAGTTTACGCAGCTAATTGTGAGTACATAAACAACTGTGAACGGGAGTAACGGAATAATGATACAACAATTTTACTTAAATAACAATTCTACTAATTTATCACAGCAAATAAAGTGCATACATATTTATTCTGTTTTGTAAAAATCCTCAATAATATGATAACAGATAAAATTAATATATATAAAAGAGTGTTCACACACCTCACATGCCACTCCATGCACCCTCCCTGTGTGAATCCGTGACATGTCCTGTAATGTAAGCAGGGGTGACCATAAAATGCCCAATAGGTGAATTGACATGAATAACTAATAAATATATGATAAACATAATATAATAAAATGATGTCACATGACATATCATAAATGCTCAACATATAAAAACATGAATAACAATATGTTGTATACACATCAAATATACACATACACCTTTGTTCTTTTATTTCATATTATTTTTTTTCTTTCATTCATTTTTTTTCTTTTTTTTTCATTTTCTTTATATCTGGGTCCCATATGGTTCTCATAGAACTATAGACTCATGTCCCAATCATGTGTTATCTCATCTGTGACATCTCATCATCTCTAGACCTTTGCCTGTAGACATAACTAGTTAGTCGTATCTATCACATATCATCTTCGTCCCTCATCCTTGCACTAAGTGCAAACGGTATCGAAGGAAGTCTCTGATGTCATCTAATCTCATCTCATGGCCCGATATCAAACCAATGCCTATTATACCCAACATCATGTACTGATGCTCATCATATTCCATATAATATCATAACCTGGTATGAAACCAATACCTATGATGCCCAACATCTTGTGTCGGTACTTATCTTGTCATGCTAAGCATCCTATATAGGTGCTCATCACATCTCAAGGAATCACGAAGACAAGTCCAGGAAATTTTCACGTTCTATTTTCATCTCTTTTTCTATCAGGATATTTAACCCTATTATCTTTATCAGACAACACACATCATGTCATATGCTTATCTTTTTATTTTATTTTCAAAGTATATTATAATATCAATTTATGCAGCATAAGCATCATTAATATCATGTCATATATAATTTAAATTAAATCATACCTACTTCCATTACAAATAATTAAATTCACCTACCTTTGTTCCAGATGCTCCCTCAATTTCTTTTAATTTTCTTTTTCTTTTTAATTTCTACAAGCAATTAAATATCTATAACAATTCCTACACTTGCATATATCAATATTAATAAAATACTAAATTTAAACTTACCCATGCAAACTTGTTCCTGAAAATAGAAATTCTGCATTCTTTGTTTATTACTTTCAACCCAACTTTTTCTCTGCATACAAAAAAATATATATCAATTTTTCTCTTTTTTTTTTGCAATAATCTACCACAAAATATAATACAATCTTCCTTGTCATTTTTTTAAATTTATATCTACTTACAAATAGTTTTCTTTCCACCTTGGCAATTTTTTTTCCACATTTTTTCCTTTTTCTGATTTTTATTATATATATATATATATATATTTTTTTTTTTTTCCTCCACTGGCCGACGGCGAAACGATGTCGCATGCTTACTAGCAGGACCTTATACAGTCCGAAAAATCTGCATGCAACAGGAAAATATGAAAATAAACAAAAAATTACCTTTTCTATTGTTTTACTCTTTCGTGCTTTGAATTGAGGCAACAACACTCTTTTTTCCTAATTTCCCACGACGAGAGCTCGTGCGGCTCGCTTGATTTGGGTTTCAATCAAGCAGCTTTGCCGAATAACTTTTTCCTCACATTCACCCTCTTGAACATCGTCTCTTTCCTTTGCGCGGGCTGTCCAGTGACTGGACCTCGCCTATTCACCGCCCGAAATCACTGCTCTTTGAAACCCTAGCTGCGTCGGGGAAGCTGCATGCAGAAAAAGGGGTTTTCGGGAGATTCTCGAGCCCGTTCAGGAAATTTCAAGATATCTAAACCCCGATTTTGGTTTTTTTTTTAATTTATTTAATATAATTTATTAATAAATTCAAAAATTAATTACAAATTATCGAGAACTCCAAAATTATGCGACAATAACCAAAATTACTCGCTAAATTCGCCCTATTCAATTTGATGTTCACATTCCAATTCCAGTTGTTGAAAATTATTCTACAAATGGGTAAAAGCTCGTACCTTTTGGTGCTTACTGTGACGAGTCGTTATAGCATACATGGCATCAAAGAATCAAACCAAAAGTTTAATTTACACAACCCTATTCCAAGTCATTTCCACTACTCAAACTCACAACCAAGTCACCTGACTAGAACTTTACTAATGTGTCAAGGCACCCCTTCATACACTCCAAGTTCCAAAATAATGAACCCTCCAAAAAAAGATTTTATTATATAGGCTTAAGGAAAATATCATTCTTTCCAAAATAATTTAAACTAACTTTTCCTCTTATCCAAATAATGTACATTAGCATTGACATCCCTTATATATTAACCATATTATCTCATATACTAATCCATTTTATTTCCTCCATAAATAATTCTTAAGTTTTCAACAACAACAAATTTGATGAAAACTATTGTGCAGTCTACTCAATCATAGGATAAATGGCCACTACCAATTGTTGTGGCCATTAGCTTTTTTCTTAATAACTGGAAAAACCAAAATTTGGAATTATTTCTTGGCATTAATATAATTTTCTAGAATTTAATATCATAATCTCTTAAAATTTCCCTGTTCCCCCTGGCCATACTTGAATTTGAGACTTCACTTGGGATAAGAAAGATCTTCAATCAAAAGATAGCAACGGATTATTTTTCCAGTTTAATACATATTGAACCCTATATGAATGATTTTTGCTACATCAGCTTGGCAATGCGAATTTTTCTTTCTAGGGCAATGTAAAACAAGCTTTATAGGATTTTATTTTGAACCCATATTATCTCCAATAGTTTATTAGAAGTAGGATACATCATATGTAAAAACAAAATTATGATGTAAATCTAGCTTGTATGATATGTTAATAATGGAACTATGCCTACACATAAAAAAGGAAACAAGAATAAAGGTACTAATTCAAAATTCAAAAGAACAAAGAAACAAAATTCACTAAAGAGTGAAGGAAACTTTAAATGCAATTTTGATGAGTATCACAAAACAAGGTGATGAGGTAGCTCAAGCCATGCATTTGGTTTATACAAAGCTTGGATTAATCTAAAGATTTATAGAACATAGGAAAATAAGTAGTTGTATCTATGAATATAAAGGGTTGTTCACTGCACAAAAGGATACTCATAAAAAATTTGGAAGTGTTTTGCATTTTTATTTGCTGTTAATATTTTTTTTATATTCTAATTCCCCATTACCTACACTTGTTTCAGTTTTGCAATACTTATCAGCTCAAGGGGGAGGAAAGTCTATCATTGGCATGGTGAGAATCATTCAACAAGCAACAATGACAAATCCATGGGAGTGTGAAGAAGTCTTCTACGTCAGCATGTCCATGATTATAATTCAAGTGGTAAATAAAAAGTGTACGAGGAGTTCACTCCAAAGCACAACACGGCTAGGAAGACTTGTAATTTAATAGGATGGTGCAAAATGGATGGCATCATTGAAAGCCATGGAAGATAAGGATAAGTTAGTACTTTAGTGTACGAGTATGAAGCCTTCTTTGCAAGTACGATCACGGATGAATACTTTTCAAATAAGTTGTAGAGTGTCAATACTAGGGCATCTCTTCTACAAGTCATAACTTCCAAAAATACTTAGTTGTTTCCTCAACAGGACATTTCATGTTCTCCAAATGAAATAGATTCCAAAGCAAGTAATATCATAGAAAATCTATGCACATTTGTTCAGCAAAAAACAAATCATGAATGACATGGATATTTTTAACATTAGATCTAATTAATCTATGAATCCAAATGATTATGTGTGATTTTGATGATAACAAAATATTTATGATGTTATTTGTGATCATCTAATTATTTATCTGATGATTGAGTTTTAGGTTGCATCTAAGATATACAAAAGAAGATCATTCGTATCCTATGAAATCAGTAAGTTTAGAATTTAGCCTTGAAAAATTTTAAGTTAGATATGAACCTACAAAAAAATCAAAAGAAGTTAGCATTCAAAAATTGAGGTTAGATATGAGCCTAAAAAAATCAAAAAGAGGTTAGATATGAGCCTAAAAAAATCAAAAAGAGGTTAGTATTGAGCCTAGTAAAAAACCAAAAAGAAGTTGAGTTTTAACTTAGGGAAAAGACTTAAAAGTCATTAAACCTCCAAAGAAAAAACATACTTGCGATAATTTGTGAACCAACTTAGGCAAAGAAGTTGAAAAAGAAATGATACGCTTTTGAGCTACTTGGCTTGAGAATGGATGTATTAAATATGAGCTAAAACACTTGAAATACTTTTATCTCTTCACTTATTGCATTTATTATATTTTGACTAGATGCTCAATTAAATTAATAGCACTAATGTCATGATTTTTTCTTAAATAGTATGTTTTGTAAAAGAATTTTAAAAAACGTTGACTTACCAAATTCACCTACCTCTTGGGCACATTTGATCCATTCAAAAGCTTGCATTCAAGAATACGTAAACCCTTAATTTGTATTGGATCTTCTCGAAAGAACCTAATAATATCTACAAGACAACCTATTTTGTATAGACTAACATAAGATTATGTATAAACTTGGGAGCTTTGAATCATTTTGAGACCAGCAAACATAGCCTATCATATCTCTCCAATCAAAGTTTCCTCCAAAGGAAAACTAAATCTATTTATTTTCAATGGGTTTGCATTCTAACTCTGACAAACTATCAGGTTTTGTTTAAGAAAGGACATTTTACTGATATGAGGGTTCAAGTTATTTATGATTACTGAATGTAAATGAGAGTTATGTTTATGTTAGAATTTAAACATAATATTAGAATCTTATCATACAACAAAATGGCCTCCAAATAAATGTCAAATCTTCAGATTAATGGTCACCTAGCTTTGGAATTCTAACAAATATGGCATGCCCCACCTCAAGCAAGTGGAATTTGAGCTAGTATTGAGTGGAATAAATTGGTTCATATGATCTATGGCTCTCATGGATCTTCATGCGGTCTTCATCAAGGTTGAGTAGGAATTTTGTGAACACAATGTCTCTATATGACTAAATATCCTTCAATGTACATTATACTTGACCATAAGCTTTTGTTAAGCCTCTTGGGCTTGGTTTGAACGACCGATCACTCCTATTGATTAGCCACCCACGCAAGAGCAATTTAGGTGTCTCCACAAGAAATTGTTGTGAAATCATGGTAGAGCAAGATAACTAATGCCCTCAATATAGAAATTGTTTCGAAGAGTTCAAGGATAAGTAAGGAGTAATGAAAAACTTGAATGAGAGTTTCACTTAAAAATAACATCTTTTACCACAAATAAGAGGAATTAGTACCATATTAAAAAGTTATACATGGTTTTGGAGGGTAAATATACAAACAAAATGGTTACTACTCTCAAACTAGTGTACTCAATTAATACACTACTCTCAACAAAGGAAGATTGAAAAACTTCTTCATTGCCATGTTTGATAAGGAATTTAAGGGAACATATCAAAAGAGCAACATAAAGACAAGAAACCAAGATAAATAAACGAGGTGAATGGTACTGATAACTCAATCGATGCAAGTTTTAAAATGAAATTTTGATATGGTTTTAAGTTACTTTCCTCAAAAAACTGAATAAATGTATATCGATATATATAATGAAAAACATAAACAGAGAAACTCTAGAAAAATCAAAATACGTACTAATGTTTGAGAGCATTCAGTGTCACGGGCAATATCCACATAAAGATGTCTCCCCAGTATGTTAACTTGAACTCTTACATATAAACAAAGCATCATCATTGACCATACTGAAGCAGTCAATCTCGTGAAACCTGGCACCCGAGAAAAAGGGAAGCATCAGAAACCATAAAGTGGTTTTTCATAATAATATAAGCAGTCAAATTTGGACACAAAACCATTAAAAATAACTTTGGCAAAGCACGGGAAAGAAGACGACATGGAAGGAGGGAGGTAGGCATACTTAGAACTTTAAGCCTTTCCCACAACTCTGCCTTCTCATGTGGCGTGGGGGCCGTCGACTGGCCCTTGGCTTGCCTAAGCTTCTCCGTCAGATAAGAAAGATCTAAATCCTCAGATATCCGGCATCTCAGGCAATGCATTGCATGCGGCAGAGTTGTGCTATCCGAGATTCGCTGAATGTTCTCAAAGTGGTTCTGCAACCTAACAAACCAATACAAATTCGGAAAAAAAAAATCTGAAAAAAGGCAAGTGATGGCGAACTTTCAAAAATATCAATATAGAGTGCAAAAGAAGAATTACTGGGACTTAATGAGCTCATCAATCTCCCGAGCTCCTTCGAACTGCCTCTCAACCTCCGCAACCCTTTTTCGGTTAGTATCATAAAACTTATATAGAACATAAGCACCTCCCAATGCCCCAACAGCCAAAAATACTTTTCTTCTATGCCTACTCCAAAGGCTCCTGCTCGAAAATAGTCATTTTGCCGACAAAGACCAAAGATACGCATCGAAATAAGTTCAAAACAAAAACCATCAGCACCCAGCGTGAAGAAGTGGCATAACTCACCTAACTGAAAGCATGTTTTCCCTTTCAGCGAACCCCAGACTTCATTGTCAAGCCCTCGCCGTCACCACAAACATTTCGATCGTCCAATA
Source organism: Vanilla planifolia (assembly GCA_023846275.1). Lineage (NCBI taxonomy): Eukaryota > Viridiplantae > Streptophyta > Magnoliopsida > Asparagales > Orchidaceae > Vanilla > Vanilla planifolia. Next base: position 41,455,826 of record CM043867.1, on the reverse strand, counting down.
GGAACCCTAGTCGACAATCGAGCAGAATGGATCGCGGATTAGTTTGCAAAAGCTAGATCCTTTCACGATAAAGTGGAGAGAGGATTTCAAATATTATTAAAGATATAATTAAATTTTGTTTAATTATACTTTAAAATTTTTTTAACCTAAAATAATAAAAGTAATATTAAAATATATTTCAAAACAAAATTATAATTTTAAATTTTTTTAAATAAAAGGCCAAATATTTCTTTTAACATTTAATGACAACAATCAGTCTTTTGAACTATGAAAATGCAAGTTTCACTTTTAAATTATATTTAAAATAATATTTTATATATTTTTTTAATTAATTAACTTAATATTTAATCATAATGTATATATCATAATCTTATTCTATTTTCTCTGAAAAGATAATCTCATTTCATTTTCTGAGAATAATAATATGACTTTATTCATATCTTCAATACATGATGGAAAAACGTCACATCGAAATATTTCTTTAAAAAATATTCATACAAATAATAAACATTTTTAAACGTATTTTTTACGCAATCAAAAGAAAAAAAAAATCAGAGCCAAACAAACAAAATTATTACCACAATAATTTTTATTTATAATATTGATCAATAATGCAGCGTTGGACACGTGGTTTTTTATTGTAGGCACTATACGACTAACCGTCGAGTATTGTCCTTTTTTTTATTATTCTTTTATATTTATATATTTTTATTAAAATGGCCTGCTTTAAGAACATTGATCTGCCGCTCCCGTCTCTACCAACCGGAAGCTTCCAGGTTTGACCAATTTCTCCGTCTCTGTCTCACAGTTCAAGTATCCGTTTACAGGTCGCACTCGATCTGCAACTACTGAAGAAAATGGCAGGATACTTCAAGATCGGCCGTGGATCTGCCGAGCTCCCATGGAAGCCACAGCCATCTGAAGACCTCTCAAGTTTGCCCTTCTCTCCGGCGAAGGCGACGCACGAGAACCCAAGGCACCCCACCTTGATCACCGAGCAGTGGACTCGACACGGGATGACGACGCTTCGCAGGAGCAGCTCTTCTGTTTCTCAGCGGTTCGCTCCCTTTCGTGGAGCCGACGGTCTTCAGTCCGCAGTGAGAAGGGCTTTCTCCATGAGGCGTAGCTCCTCGATCTGCAACGGGTATTTGAGGATGCACACCGGAAGCGCCGGATTCGTGGCCGAGGAGGAGGAGATTGAGGTGCAGCGGCTGAAGCGGGGAAGGAAGAAGGCTTCAAGGAGTGGGTTTTTTGGTACCTGCAGGAAATTTATGGGGCTTTAAAGCACTTTTGTTTGATTTCTTTCGTCTTCCGTCCTCTTCTGTTTGATTCTGTGTTGGTGCTATATGAGCAGCAAGTCTATGAAGCCTTCTCCTTTCGTTACAGGAATAAGATTGGCAGGATTACATCTTCAATTAATCAAAAAAATTCATCTTTTTACTTTGTTAGTTTTGGGTTTTCTCGTCCGAAGGCAAATCCCAATCCTTCATGAATGAATTCAAGCATAAAGCAAGGAACGCATTCGATTCTCTATCGATCTGAGCTGACTGAGAACTCCGGCTTGAATGGTTGCAGAAGATCAGCAACTGAGCCCATATTTCATTACAAATAATTCATAGCATCGAAACCGTTTGATATAACCATGAGAGGTCTTCAAATAATTTTTTAATTAGATTAGCATCAGCAAACCGGGTGTAATGTCTGAATTTTAAGCGATCATACAAGACAAACCAAAACAATTAGCATTTCTTTATCTTAGGAGTAATCATAGAACTTGAGAAGGATGACATCAAAAAATGAAAATAATTAAGTGAATCGTCTGTGTTTTGGTCTAAACAAACAAGAAAAAAAATGACCCACTTTTGATTTTTTACCCAAAAATATGTTACAAAAAAATTGAGATGCTTATCCAAATTATTCAGAGGACATGTTTTTATCTAATTTTTTTTTTCTTTTTGCATCTATCCTCTCTGAAACGTAAAGTAATTTAATTCAATCTTTTCCTTTAGTCTCTTTTGAAAAAAATTCATTTTTCTCTTGAAAAATTTTATTAATTATCTAATCAAATTCCATAATTGATCTATAATTTATGATTTAAGACTTTTAAAATATATATTAATTTATGTATAAAACATCTCACTTTAAGCTCTTAACAACAGATTTTGTTATAGAGTCTAAACAACTAAATAAAATATAAGAATAATAAAAATGACAAATGAGTTAAAAATAAATGAAAGAAAAGAGATCGTTGCCCAAATGATAGAAATTTTCACAAATGATAAAAAAATACATCAATTTATCATTTCTTCCATTTTTTGTAAAGATTTTATGTAATATTTTAACATAAAATATATGTTATTTTATTTCTTATAAGATATATAATTTTTTACTTAAAAAATTAACAATACAAAATTATTACATGTGCAAACCATGTGTGGTGATAAATGTACCCATCACATACGTTAATACATCAATGTGATAAGTGTATTTATCGTGACATGTGTTGTGTATGTTTAGAGGTTCTACATGTCTCACACTTGCTATAACTTGTGTATACAATTACACATGCTTTCTCAAGCGTGCAATCGGTATCTAATTGTAGATGCGCTCTCATGATATCATATGATATCGTATTACGACTTTTGTTATCTATCTCTTATATTAATTATTTTTTAATCATAGATTGTTTAATGATTAAATAAACTTACAAGTGATCTATTATTCATATATCTTTACGAGAAAATTTATTTATGTGTAAGTGATTAACAATCAATTTTTTAATTTTATGATAATTATGGAGTTAAAAAGGGGACAAGATGTTGAGAGAAGATAGCCTTTGATGATATAGTGATGAGAAGAAAGGAGAAGACAAAGTTTTGTGATGAACGGAGAAGCCGGTCGGCCATCCCCGATGAATACATGAATAGAATCTCTCCCCCTTTCCCTCCCTTGTGCTTACTGGCTGCCGTCGAGCATCTTATTATCTCGATCGCTCTAAATGTTTATGCGTGTATTTGTTGTATGCGGATATTTCTTAATCCTCGTAAGGACTAAACAGACCATCTTCATATATATATTATATTTGATGACCGTCGGGTTATTTTAGACATTTAGCAAGGATGTATACCCACAGGTCTATCCCTAGGGTTCAACCTTACCAAGATCCAGGCGCATTCGTTTTCTGCGTTCTTCGCCGATTCTTCACACATCGCCGCCGGCGACCTCATCCTGTCCCTCTCCGTATGAAAGAGCAAAATTGCAGCCCTTGGACATCCTTATTCCGCTCAATAGCGTCGGATTACTCGTCGGTACTGAAAAGGTTGTTGGTGCCGGCGCGACTTTAACCGCTTCCCGAGTCTGCCATAAGCCCGTCGTTACTCGCGTATATTACCTTGCGGTATACTTCCTCCTATCTTTTTCATCCACGTTCAGCCTTCCTTTTATTGGGCACGGGGACAGCGTAGATGCTTCTCTGGAAGAAGAATTGTGGACCAGGATGTGGCCGTTGAGGCATAGGTCCGCTCTTATCAGTCACAGAACGTTCCTATCATGCCAAGCAAGAAGAGGTATCTTACTGTTGCACTTTCGTGCTGTCATTGTTTTCTGCTGTTTCTGAGGAGCCTTGCATTCATATGTTTCTCTGTCTAGGTGCGATGACGAGCCTTTCTGCTGTGTTTCTTCCGCTGTGTTTAGTCATTGCTCCTTATCTGTTTCTTTGACTGAGAATTAACATAGTTGACAATGCAGAAGAGGTAGGAGTGTCGGTTGATGTCTACGAATAGGGAGGGATGCAGCGTTTAAGTTAGCCCAGGGAATATGATTTATGCTTTAGTTTGTATGATTACTTCCTCTTCCTCAACCCAACCCCCTTCCCCCAACAAAGTTAGTGCGCAGAAAGGTGATAGAGGCAGAGAATTTTCCATCATTACTAATCTAGTCCCTTGTTAGTCTTAGCCAACAAATCGCCAGCAATTGGGAAACAAAGCAGAGGAAGAACTTGATGTAGGATGCTTACTAGAGGCTACTTTTTAGGTAATTAGATGGTATTGTTGCTAGTCATGACTTGATTTATCATTGAACAAAAAAGCTTTTTTTTTCTTTTTCCGCGATGAATAACTCGATGCCCTTTATATAAGAAGCAGTCAACTATACATGTAAGGAAAAGGACATGTGAAGGAAAGATCATAAAAATGCTAAAACACTTACGATAATTAGCCTTATTATTTATATTTTATTATCAATATAGCTATCACAGTTAGGCATGTTATTTAATTTCCAATATTTACCTTTAAACTAGAGCATGGATATCAATCATGCTTAATTTATCATAATTTCGTTTGAAGGGCTTCATAGCTAAAGTTTTAGTAAACATATTAGATACCTATTTTGCAAGAGTGTAGGGACTATAGATCTTTTGACTTATGACATCTTCTCCAATGAAATGACAATCAACTTTAATTTGCTTGTGAAAAATTAGATTACTTGCAATGTGAAATGCTGTTTGATTATTATAGTACGTGTAATGACTATAGATGCCGAAAACCAAGTTCTTGTAAATGTTTTGCTGCGAACTTCTTATAGGTTGTAGAAGCATGGCTCGATAGTGTGCTTCAACACTGCATTGAATGACTACATTGCCTTGTAAAAAAGTGCAAAAATCTAAAATGGATCTTCTTTCTTTCTTTGTGATAACTTGATCAACCGAAAAATACACCTTGATCTATAAAGTAGCCCAGTTGACATATTTCAATACCCACATAGTGACATCCAATAAACTTGCTTATGTTTGTCCATAATCAAACTAATGACACTTTGTTACCAAGGAGATATCTAGTTGAGTCGTGGTCAAGTAAAATAAACATGTCCTCTTGTTCTTTGAAACAAGATTTATCCTCCAAAAGCTCACCATTGTTATCTTAAAAGTTTATTTTTTGGTTGATTAGAGTCTACATTAGGCTTGGCATTAATTAGAGTTGTCACTTGTAATAAATCAAGTGCATGCTTATATTAGGAAATGAGAATCTTATATCTTTTCTAAGTTAAATTTTTATCAAGTATTCTTTTTTCTTTTTAATATCTTTGAACTCACTATAAAAAACAAGAATATTAGCAATGCACAACAAGTATTCTTAGCGAACCTAGAATAATCCGACAAATACCTCAATAATCCAATGGAAATGGTGATCTTATTATACTTTTTTAATCAAACCTCGAGAAACCATTTTAGTTCATAGCTGGTTTTCTTCAACATACAAATATGATTCTCGTCCTATCTCAAAGCAACAAAATTGGTGATTGAACTGCATTCTTTGCATTCAGTTGAGCTATTGGCCTCTTTTGATTGAATACAAGAGGGAAAAATATGTTTGAGTGAAGACTTTGATGTCCATGCTAGCATTTTATTTGTCAGTAATACCCTACAATTTTATACTTTAAACCCACCCTATGTCAAGTAGTAGTATCAATATCAAGGGCGTAGGAACTAATTCCTAAGCATTTTGAGAGTCAAGGATCGACATTTCCTTGTCCATAACATATAGCATTTAGGATGGATAAGTTACTTTAGGTAAGTTATGGGGATCAAAACAAATGAGTGGGAGGTGATCATGGTATTGTAAGATGGGCTAAAATTTTTAAGAGAGATATGGGCATGTATAATGGGTTGGTACTTAATCTTTTACAAAACCTTTCTTTTTCATATATGCACACACAACCCATCAAGTTGGAGCATATCAATCATACCAACTCATCATAATTTTCTTTGAAGAACCTAGTAATTAAGCTTTAGTAAACATGCTGCATAGCTATTTCGTAGGAGTGAATACAGTCTAGATCTTTTGAAACATGACAACTTCTTTGATGAAGTGATAATCAACTTCAATTTTACTTGGTTTGTTTGTAAAAATTGAATTTCTTGCAATATGAATAGTAACTCGATTATCACAATACTTGTGTAACAACTATAAATGTTGAAAGCTAATTTTTTAGGCAAATGTTTTGTTTATGACTTCTCATAGGTTGTGTAAGCCATGACTTGATAGTTTGTTTCAGCACTAGATTGAGTGACTGGATTGCTTCTTAGGAAATCATAATAACTTGAAAAGGATCTACTCTCTTTCTTTGTACTAACATAATCCTCATATGTCATATTTCAAAACCTATATAATAACATCTAATAACCATACTTAAATTTGTTTGTCGCCAAACTAATGGCAAATCCAATCAATGAGATGTCTACTCAAGTAATGATTAAGAAACTCAACATGCCCTCTTATTGTTTGAAATGAGATTTAACCTCCAAAATCTCACAATCATTATCTTAAAAGTAATTTTTTTTGGATATATTAGAGTCTCAATAGGTTTTGTATTAATCAGAGTTACTACTTAAAGTAAATTAAGTATGTACTTTCATTGGAACTAGATAATCTTATATCTTTTATAATAAAATTTTTCATCAAGTATTATTATTTTTTCAATATTTTTGAAATTACTATTGTATAAAATAATATTATCCATGTAGGCAACAAAGATGACGGTACGACAAGTGTCATTAACAAATGTGAAATGATCTAACTTGCACCTCTAAAATCCAAAAGCAATGACTATTTGGTTATACTTTTTGAATAAATCCTAGGGATTCTAATTTAGGCTATAATTGGTTTTTTGTAACTTACAAATATGATTCTTGTCCTCCCTTAAAGCAACAAACTTGGTGGTTGTTCTATAAAGATGGTCTTTTGAAGATGGCAATAAAGGCGTTCTTCGCATCTAACTAAAAACGGGCCACTCTTGATTGCACTCAACAAAGAATAATACATTTGAGGGAAAAATTTGTCAACTAAGTGAGACTTATACTTGCCAATTATCCAATTTATACTTTAGACTAAACACTTAATAACAAGTAATAATATCAACATCAAAGACTTTGGAACTAATTCTTTTGTTCGAGAGACAAGGATTGTCATTTCTTTGTCCGTAGCATATTGATATTGAGATGTATCAGTTCTTCTTAGTGAGTCATGGGGTCAAACAAATAAGGAGATAACAAAAGAATGGTAAGATGGGTTTAAGTTATCAAGAGAGGTAATGAGCATGCATAAGATGGATTAGTACAAGATCATTTATAATCCTTTTTTTCTTTTGATATGCTTGGAAATGAGGAGTGATGAATTAGAAAGAGCAGATGTAACATTTGGCTAGGGAGGTCAATATCTAAAGGAGATATGTCATGAAGAAATATAATGTTAATTTAAAGAATATGACATCCACTGAGTTATATAATTGGTGTCCATCAAGATCATAATAGTGACTCTATGACTACAAAAATATCCCAAGAAGAAAAATCACACTTAACCACCAAAGAAGACAACTTGTATAGAGAGATATAAATGAGGTATAGACAAAGAATCTAGTAGTGACAAAGACGGCTTTGTCGAGATGCAATAAATCAAACAAAATAGGACCATCTACAAAGGAGGAAGGTATTTAATTAATAAAATAATAGAGAATAAGTATTTTTTTTATGCATATTCATTTGAACTTAATTTGTACAAGTGACATCAAGTATGTGTTGATGTTTACATTCTACTACAACATTTTGTTGCAATATATAGAGATAGGATGTAGGATTCTAAGCAAAGTCAATCACACATTTGTTAGCAAACAAAAAAGCATTGTTGGAACAAAGAACATAGATGGTGATAGAAAATTGAGTCTTTCTTACATTACAAATGAGTTGTATGACATAAAGTATCTGAAAATGAGATCTATCCATGAAAAGGTAAATCCAAGGAAACCAAGAATTATCATTAACATAATGATAGAATAACTAGAACTATTAAGAGAATCCACTTGATATAGATCTTGAACATCATAATGAATTAATTCAAAGAAATTGAAACTCTTTTTATCAACTTGAGGAGGATAAAGAGCACAACGGTTTCTTCTTAACTCATAGGACTCATAATTGAAACCAAAAAACTCGAGAAAATTTATTTGACTTAGGAGCATGTGAATAACCCAGACGAAAACATCATTGGAATAAAGACACAGAAACCGATATCATCTTATTAGAGATACGTGTAATATTAGCATTTAAAAAAAAAGAAAATGCTATGTTCATATATGCCACTTATTTGCATCTTGGTCTCTAGATATTGAAAATTACATTGTTTATAACAAATTATCACAAAACCATGAAATGTTTTTGTAAGTTATCTGATCGATAGATGGTTCATGAGAATTTTGGGCCTTAAAGAGCATATTCAGGGGAAGATTTTTAAATATTAGAACTGATTTTATGCCGATAAGAAGACAATAGGATCTATCTATAATTTAAGCAGAAGGGAAGGATTAAGATACAATTAAAATTGATGAATTGGAGCAATTACTAGTTATGTGGGATGTTGCACCTAAATGTAACATTCATGACTCATCAAGAGTAGCACTTGAGGCACATGGAGAAGCAAGCATCGCTTAAAAAGAAGAATGAGAAACTGATAGCTGTAGAAGTTTCTTAAAGTTTTCATATTGATCTCAAATCAACATGATTCCACTTGCACTAATAAAAGACTTCAGAGAGAGGCTTTAAGAGCAATGACTTTAGTTCACATAGGCTTTTCAAACTTGAGTTGGCACTTCTAAGAAATATCATTGGTGTGGTTACAATGCAATTAACAATGAGGAAGAAAGAATTTAGATCGACCTTCATTATTCGAGTTATCACTTGCCGCATTGATGGAGGATGGATGGTTCGATACCAAATTGAAGGTTCAAATGCGATGAAAAGAGAGGAGATGGAGGAAAAAAGGTCGACCATGCCTTCCTTGGAATAGAAAAAGGGTTGGTCACCCTTGACTTCCCAAAATTCTATGCATGTATGCATAAAGAGAGGATTTCTTATGCTTTCCTAAAGAGAGAAAAGGAGTTCATTGCCTATGCCTTTCATGCTAATCTTAACAAATTAATTTTAATGTAAATAATCATAAAATTAAAATTAAAGAAATTATTGGATTTTAAAAATCAAATTTAAATGATTTAAATAACAAATTTACATATAAATTAGAATAGTAAAAATTATCCAATGAATTTAAATTCAAAATTTTATTTTAATTTTTAATTTAAATAATTATAAAATAAAAATCCAAATAAATAATTTTTGATTAATTTAAAACTATATAAAAAAATTTAAATATAAATTGTACTAAATTTAAATTTAAATAAAACATTTAAATACAAATAAATCTAAAATTTAAATTTTATTATTTATTTTTATAAAAAATAAAAATTACAAAATAACAACATTTGTATATCGTATGACATGACCATGACCTTGACCACTACTATGACCATAGCTATGATCATAAAAGACTAGTCAGAAGAGCTATTGTTGGAAGTAACTAGTCTTTTAAGGTTAATGAAGACATTGATTTCACGAGAGAATGCGATAGAAAGAGATGTCGTTACATCGGTAATGTTTGAAAAATATATTTGGGAAATTTAAACAAAAACTTAGGGCAACGACGAGGAAGCCCGAATTGATGAAATTCTCAAATTGGTTTAAAATAAGATTAAAGCACATATTTGGGGCAAGTTGGTGTGATGCGGTAAAGTTTTGGTTAAGAGATTTTGATTTGCAAGTACGTGACACTATTGAAGGATGTCTCGTTGATGTTGAATACAACGTGATTGATGTTGAGATGGTGCGGTAGGATGCGGCAGTGACTCATCTTGGATCGGCGGTGACTCAGTCATAAGCAACGGTAATTCGGCAGGGATCAGCAACGACTCGGTCAGATCAGCGGCGAGTCGACTGGAATCGGTCTCAAATCACCCAAGATCGGTGTCAAATTGGCTCGATGGCGGCGGCGAATCAGCTAAGCGAGCATGAGTTGGTGTGGTCCAACACAGCTTTGCTCGAGCGGGTGCGAGCTGACTCAGGTATGCTCGAGCCAACGGGGGTCCGCATGGGTTGGCGTGGAACAACTAGTCGATGTGGATTGGCGCGGGTCGGAGCAGGTTGACATAGGTGTGCTGGTCGATGCAATTTGCTGTGGGTCGGCGTGGGTCGACACAGGTGTGTGCGTCGACGTGGGTTGTTGCGGGTCGGCTCGGGTTGGTGAGTCAATGCGGGTCGGCGCTGGTCAACACTGGTGTGTGCAAGTAGCTTTTAGAAAGTTGCTTTCAAACGAAATTTTAAATCCCTAAAACATGTCGCTGACACTCGGGAAGATGAAGGTCTTCTTCTGCAAAGAAGGAAATGTGGTGAGGGGTTTTGAGGCTCAGGAAGCAAAGAAAACATAGGATCGGCGGCGGAGGAGAAGAAATTGGTGAGGGTTCCAACGAATTTGAGATTGCGTACGGAGGAAGAAGAAACTCGCTCGTCTTGCGATTGTTCTTCGATGATTTGATACGAATGTTTCAACCACGCCGGAGAGGGTTCCAAAAGCTAATCCTTCTTTTGCTCCTTTCCCTTCTCTCTTTGCTTCTGCTTCCTTTGGTTTTCCCTTTACAATCTGAAAGAAGGGGGGATTTATAGCAGCATTCAGCAAATGCCTTCAAGACCATGTTAGATTTCCTCTTCTGTTCTTTATTCCAACGTGGTGGCTTGTAAAGTGCGGTAGGTCTTCTACACCGACGAAGTGCGGTAGATTTTTCACCCTATATACATATATATATATTTTCTAGGAATTTTTCTACATCTTTAGGCAGCGATGATTTATCGTCAGACCAGTTGTATGAAATATGCAAAACTTTAAAGGAATTTTGCAATGATGAACTCTGCCCATTGGGCCTTGCATTGCTTGGAATCAACAACCAATTGGTGGTACACAAATAATTCATCAAGAGCATTGTACAGGACGCCAAAGAATTTCTAGAGGTATTATGATTCTTCTTAGATCAAATTAAAGATTTTCTCATATAAGTTGAAACACTCAAGAGGTATTAATCAATAAGGAATGCATCTCATGGAGCATATTTTGATTTTAGTTTGTTTAAGAAGCATTATAGAAGTAGAAATATCTAATTCTAAACCATTGGGAAGCCAAAGATATGATATATAATCATCTTTTTTCTATTGTTTGTAGGATGTAAACTTTTGTACTTATTACACAATGACAGATCTAAAAGAAGATAATTTAATGTGCTTTGGTTAAAGATAAGAACTTTGATTGGCATCATATGAGGAAGTTTGAGCTAATCAATTTAATGTTTAATGTTAAGAATAAATTTATTTGAATTGGATATCATGATTGATTAAAAAGATGAGCATATGATAGAATGATTACAAATATGAAATAATGGGTGAATTTTTACTTTTTTTGTGACAAATGATTAGACAATTGGTTAGTGCAAATAGATTGTGTAATTCACAAGAGGAATACATTTTTTTATTGGAAATGTTAGTAATAAGGGAAGGAGGACGTAGGAGAAGTGAGGAGAGAGGTGGTGAAAGTTATTGGAAGGGAAACGAGAGACATCAAAGTAGGAGGCGACTGTAAAAGTTGTTTTATTGTTTAGGAGCTATTGAGGGCTGCAATGTACAAGGTTGTGGTAGTAGTACAGCCACAGACAAGACGGCAAAGCAAAGGGTGGACTTGTGGTTTTGGAGAGGTGAGTTGATGGAATCTTGTAGATGAGATCAATAGGGAAGCTACATGTGATGATGATGATGATTGGGAGAACTGAGAAGCCACATGCAAAATTGGTGGGATTGATGCAAGTATGGCTTGTGAAGAGAGGTGGCACGGTAAGGAGGGGAGGAGGATATTGAAGGCATGGTGGGTGGCTTATGGTTTAGCATCGAATGGATCTGATATCATATAGAAAAGAAAATGGCTTGTTTTTCTTATTTGAAGAGGGGGAATCTTGTGGTTTTTATATAGATTTCAAGCAATCATACATATTAAGAAAAAAATCCATATTGAAAATGTCATAAAAATGCTTATTATAGTTAGTCATGTTGTTTATATTCTATCACTAATATAGTTACTGTATTTGAACCTACTATTTGTATTCTAACAATCAATCTATGCATTTGTTTCTCCCTTAATTTTATTTGCATGTTGAATGTACACCTAAAAGTCATCCATTTAGAAGAAAAAATATAATGGAGTTTAGGGATTAGAGGAATAACCAAAAATTTGTTGCAAGAGATAGTTTGGAAGGATTTTACTTAGGTCAGTGAGGAACATATGCTTAATAGAACCAATTTTCAGTAGAGGATTTGTTTAGTAAACTTTTTGGGTCAAGGCATATCTTTGTGTTATTTTTATTAGTATGTTAATGATTTTATTGAGTAATTGTGGAAAGTCTTGCATTTGTTTGGAATTTGAGAAGCATTTAGTTCTGGTTTTGTTATAATTCTATTTTGTTTTCGGCATCATTCTTGGGTTCTTGTAGTTATTGAGGCATATAGTAGTGAATTCAAGAAATTTATTTTTTGTTGTGGGTGTAGTCTTCTAAAATTTATTATAATTTGATTTTTCTTTCCTTTTTCATATCTGTGCAGGACAGTTTTAGCAAAAATACAGTTGGTTTAGTGCTTTTTTTTAACAAGTTTATTTGTATTTCATAGGGTTTTTTTTATTAGTTTGTAGTTACCATGTAACTATGCTCCTTTTTCATTGGCAAAAGTATTCCAAATTTTATGTGTTAGTTGGATGAATCTAGGCCAAGTTTGGTTCCATCATAAGACAATCAGTGGGCATTTTAGTTGAATAAACATTTATAGAGTTTGAAATACTTGAATTTAATCTAGTGAGATAAATCCCCACTTCAATGCAAAGATCAAAGACTACATGAAAATTGGTTTAATTTTGATTTGTCTCTAGTTAAGTGATTAGTTGACTACTAATTAACTATGTTTGAGTTGCTGTCAGTTACTGAGCCAGCCTAATCCAAATTGAGAAAGCATGTGATAACCTTAAAATTGATTACTATGTATGGTTGAATGGCTACGATGAATGTATGCATGCCTGTATGCCTACATGCTCTTAAGTGATTCAGGTTTATACAACTTTATTGCTTATTTAGATTGTTGCATTAGAATTTGGTTTTCATTGATTCATATTTCTAATGGAATCACATTTTTGTGGTTGCATCTCTGAAATGAGATAGTTGAAGTACATTTTTGTAATGCCTATCAATGCAGATATTCCTTCGTTCCCCATCTTGTAGTAGTTTGTCTCTGCACTTGCTATCTTTGATACTTATGTCATGGGAGATGTTCAGTCTATTGAGGCTACTACAAAATTGTTAGACACTGGTAACCTTGCTGTTGTAATCTGTTTCAATGTTTAACTTGTCTATATTGTTTATCATGGTGAGATTGAGCTTCAAGGAATAATAAGTTGTCCCATCAATACTCATAACAATTTAGAACTCTTAAAGGAACGTAATTGCACTTTTGGAAGAACTGTTCTGTATGACAATTTTGTGTTTTTTTCTTGGACTTATTGTATTAGAAGTGTGATCGAGCTTGTTATGAGGCCTGAAATTCTTAAATTTTTGTTATGAACGCAAAACTTGTTCTGTTTTGTTTTTGAAGTTGTATTTTTCAACTCAAGTAATCACTAATATGGAAATTGTCTCCAGACATTTTTTGTTGGAGGTGCTGTAGTGAGAATTAGACTGAACAAAAGATGTAATCAGTGCTTTACTGATGCTACAGAAATTGAAAGTGACTTGTTCAAATTATTTACAGATAGATACGGCCCTCAACTGTAATCTTCATACATGCTGAGGCTTTGATGCACCATGCTGTCCCTTGATTTTGTTATTTCAAGTTCTTACATTTTCTTAGTGTTGTGTTATAGAGTTATTATTTTCTGGAAATTCTGCAAAGCAATGTTTAACAGTTTTTTATTATATGTAGAGAATGATTCACTTTAGTTGGTATTCATTATATGCGAAGCAGAGAATTCACATGATGCTAGTTTCTTATTTAGATATGTTGTTTTTTTATTATATCAAATTTCATTACATGCAGACATTAAATAGTTTCAGTGAAATCTTTTCCAGCATGGAGCCTGCAAATTCCTTTTCTGATGATGGTTCGGTCGAAACTGTTGAAGATTCTATTGATGGAGAAGAGGATTATGATTTGAGGTCGCATGTGCCTCTAAAAGATTGCACAACTGTGGATAATGCATTATTTAATTCATTAGGATCTGTTGTGCGCTTAACTGCGAGTAATGGGAATACAATAGATCCACCCCCAAGCTCAACTGATAGCGTGCACTTGGAGCCAGAAGTTGGTATGGTCTTTTATTCAGAAGAGCAAGCTTATGCTGTTTATAATACATATGCTAAGAGAAAAGGATTTAGTGTGCGAAAGGGTCATCTTGGTAGAAGGAAAGATGGGACTATCCGGGACAGGGTTTACCTATGCAGCTATGAAGGCACACGGCAGAAGCATTCCACACATAATACAAGGAAACCACGCCCTGTTTTCAGAACAAACTGTATGGCACGAATTGAGTTCAAAGTTAATCGTGATGGGATATGGGTTGTCAACAAAATTATTAAAGAGCACAATCATCCACTTATACGACCAAGCAAAGCACACCTATTAAGATCCCATCGAAGGCTATTGTTAGCTGGTCAAGGTGCTGCACAAATTGTTCAAACTGATAATTCTACCACAAAATCAGCTGAAGGTGTTACAGCAGAACAAGGTCCTGAAAATGAATCTCCTGTGGGTTTTCTTGTAAGGGTTCAAAGCAGCCATTTGCACACAAACAGGATGAGAGAGCTTGATAAAGGAGAAATGCAAATGCTTATGGACTTTCTGAGAGCAAAACAGTTGGAGGATCCATCTTTCTTTTATGCTATTCAACTTGATGACAAAGAACAAGTGAGCAACATTTTTTGGGCCGATGCAAGATCAATACTTGACTACTCCTACTTTGGTGACGTTGTTTTGCTCGAGACAACTTATCACATGAACAAGAATGACTTACCAATTGCTCAATTTGTTGGGGTAAACCATCACAAACAGATTGTTTTATTTGCTTCTGCTTTACTGCTTGATGAGACAACAGAATCATTTGTGTGGTTATTTAGGACTTTTATTGCTGCAATGTCAGGTCGCCAACCAAAAACAATACTTACTGAACATTGTGCCACTATTGCTAGAGCCGTGACTGTAACATTACCTGATTCCTCCCATCGTCTTTGTTTGTGGCATATATTGCAAAATTCTGCAAAAAACCTATCTCATTTATACAATAGTGACTCAAACTTCCAGAAAGATTTTAAAGGTGGCATTTTTGAAACTGGTTCTGAAGAAGAGTTTCATGCTGGATGGATAGCATTGCTTAATAAGTATAATCTAGTGGGAAACACATATCTGGAGGATCTTTTTGGAGCTCGCGAAAAGTGGTCTACTTTATACAATAGCAATACATTCTGTGCTACCATGATCACTGCAGAGTGGAGCGACATCATGAAGAGGCATTTCAGAAAGTATTTCAACCGCAAATTACCTCTTCTGAAATTCTTAGAACAATATTCCAAGTCACTATTCGAATACCATGATAGGGAACTGGAGGAAGATTTTAGATCAAAGCAAAGCAAACCTGTGTTACTGGTTGATATGCCTATGCTCAATGAAGCAGCAGATTCATATACTAGAGTAATATACAATGATTTTGAAACCGAGTTCAAAGGTCAGCTTTCATGCCTCTGTGAGCTAGTTCGCACTGATGAAATGATGTATGTGTTCAGGGTCTCCCTTCCCGAGAAGGGATGCTATGGTATTGTTGACTTCAGCCCTTCAAATTATACAGTTACTTGCAGTTGTAAGAAGTTTGAGACTACAGGAATTTTGTGCATGCATGCGTTGAAAGTTCTGAACAATAATAACATTCTTCATCTCCCACCTCATTACATTCTTAAGAGGTGGACGAAGTATGCAAATGATGGGATTGTGACTGATAAGTTTCCAGTGATGAATGCCATCAATGATCATGAATCTCTAACATCCAGGTTCAATCGTGTCTGCCACAAGGCGATTACAATATGTTTAAAGAATTCTTGCTCTAAAGTGGCCTTGGATAAGTTTGATCATGATGTGGACAAATTGATGATGGAAGTCGAGAACCATTTGCATAATGCTCTTCAAAATACACAAACTGAAGAGCTGGATGTTTTTGAAGGAATGCAACAGGATACATCAGAAGCAAGAAAGAAAAGGAAACGACGTAAAAGTCAGTCAAAAGGTGACTTTGATAAGAAAAGGAAAGGAAAAGATCAAACAAGTTACAACCCAGGTCCATCTGACATTTTGACACTACCAACCCAAAGTAGAAAAATACAATTTTGATTTTGATTTCATCGTTTCATCTCTTTTGCATCTTTATTTCATGTATTATGCTTGATGAATTCAGGACAAAACAATGATGCATCTCTACGGGCAATTGTTGACGAGTCATCTCATATTTCACCTTTTTATGGAGAAACTGCTAATGCTTATTGCAATACCATTTCTGCACAACCATCTGTGATCTTGGGATGTGCATCATTCCCTTCGGACACTGTAATGGCTCCTCAGGTTTCACATCTGTCCTTTAGATACACGTGCTTCCAATGGAAATGCTGCAGGTTGGCCTGAACATTTTTTTTGGCTTGGTTACAGGAATCATTTACTCCATCCCAAGGTATATTTGACCATGGAATTGCACCCCAGGGTGCAAATAGTCCTAACCTTTCATGGGGTGCTGCTAGAGGCAGAGGATCCATCAGTGTTCCAATGACACTCATGCAAACGCAGAGTAACTACCTTAGTTGGGTTGTTTCTGCCCACAATGTTCCAAATCTTCCTCAACGTCTTCTGGATCCACCAATGGTGGGAGAATTTTGAACAATTAGCACCATCCTGTTCCTCCATGACCATTAATCTCATGGAAAATATTTTGCTTGATCTCTATGCAGCATGCAACTGCTCCAAATCAGCATCAATCATTTTCCCGCAAGCTAAACTTTGACATCAACAAAGGTACAAATATAATTTAGATATCCTGTAAACATTTGTTTTCCAAGACTTAATGATAAGCTGATGTCCATTTCCAGGTAATTGAGTGGGTCGCATGCACGAAAAAGTTATGAAGTCTGCTTGTAAACTTTTGAGATAAGGCAGCTAGATTTTGTGACTTTTTTAAGTAATTTAGTTTTGCCGTTACTTGATTTGGTCAGCTGTTGTAGAAAGCATTATCCATGGACCACATCAATGTGTACATTTTAGAATATTTTTTCTTATCATAGCAAAGCTTAAATATGTACTTGCTTTGTATGAACCATATTTCATTTACTGGCGGTTGGCTCTACTCTTTTGCAAATTTAACTTGCAGTTTCAGTTTGATAAAAGCTTGTGATATGGGTACAAATTTTTATGTTGTTTTGGAAGTGCAGATCTTATACTGAGGAAATATCACAAACGTTCTTGCTGTTTATCATCTAGTATGGACTTACACATTCATTTTATATATTCACCTCTGAATAGTAGAATGTTTACAATCATTTTGTATGTTGACCTCTGAATTCAGGATCTAACAGTTCAAGCTGCAGCCTCTAGTGGTGTGTTTCTTTTCTAAACTTCCTTGTGCAGGTCCTGAACTTTGTAAAGTAGAAATAATGAAGATTTGTTTTTCTTTCATCATTGATGAACCCTACTTTTCCCCTTTCCTTTTTGCAATCCTTCAGATATGTGGTAATGGGCAGCGTCTTGGTAACTTTTGTAAACATTTCAGTTAGGCATATACCTCAGGCAGCGTTCTCAGAGAGTTTACAAACGAATATTCTAACTGTTGTGTCTTTATTTCATAATGTGTTTAAAGAATGGTCTCCATGTCCACTTTTAGCTGGTATTAGCCTATAACGATGTATAATTCAAGCTGCTTCTGTGTTATTAGCCTATAATGATAAATAATTCAAGCTGCATCTGATATGATTGTAAACTTTCAAGAATTTATTTGGAGTTAGCAACTAACTAGGCTTAATTTTCTATGATGTTTCTAATATAATTCTTTATAATGCGAGCACAAGCTACCCACCTCTATTGCATGCTTTAGGCTTTGGACACTTAAAAACTTATTATGTTCTTCTATTTAAACAAATTTCAGAAATTCCTTTAGCAAAAAAAGTTTAACTAATGTTTTCTTGTTTGATGTGGCCTTCCAATTTTCATTTATTGAACTGAGTTTAGAATCTTTAAGCTTGACAAATTTCTCGTTGTGCTTTGGCATTCTCACCAAGGCTTCAGTGCTTGTAGCATGAGCAACGTGAAAAGGTGGTGTGCAGCTGTAGCCTTGATTGGTTGTAATTTTGAGCATGGACAACTTTCTCTAGTCCACTTTATTTGTTGATCATACAATAGTTTGCTATATGTTTCTTTGTTGTGTCATATCTTATACTTTTCTTTGTTTTTAAAAATTCATCGAATCAACTGTGTCACTCAAAAGTACAAAGGTCCCCACCCTTATAAAGGATAAGGATGAGGAGCAAATTATTGGAAAGGGCATTTTTCTTTCACCCTAAAAAAATAGCTAAACTAAAAGGATTAGTAAATAAATTAGTAGATTGATTACCTTCTTTGTACGCATAAGAGCTAGTAAACCCTTATAGGCATTGATTTTCTCGAAAATGTTAATCACAAAGGTATCTTTTTCGATGTTGTCACACAATTTGTTAAGGGTCCAAGAGATGTAAATGGAAGAGTCTCTATGCAAATGTTAATCACAAAGTCATCAATACGTAGTTAAGATCACTCTCTCATTTTGTATGAAATTTTATTATACAAATTGATGTTGTAATATAACACTTAGGACCAAAGAGAGGATGAATTAACCTTTTGGAGATCATAATTTTAAGATGTTGAGACTCCTTTTGAAGACAAAACCCACTTTAATCGGGATAGAGCAACCTAAGTGAATAATACATCGACATATGAGATTTTTCATAGCTGTACTTTTTTTTATTCAATTTGTTTTTAGCATCAATAGAATAGAAACTAATAAGCCTGTAACACTCGGGACATAAGAGAGTGTGGAGTGATAGTTAAGTGATGTCCTAAGGAGAGGAATCATCAAACAATAAGTATCTTTTAACAAGCTTCTTAGTAGAGAGGTACATAGATAAATTGCCCCACATCGCTTATAAAAGGAAGATACTAAGCTTTATATGCAATGTCATGCTCTTAAGATGTTAAAGTGCCTTTTAAGGACAAAACTGATTTGGTTTGCGATGGAGTAACCCAAGGGGACAATACCTCTATATAGTAAGATTATATTGTTACCTTTAAGCAATCTAACTCTCGTTGTAGCAAGCACAATAACTATGTTTCTTTGGACGATGGATTAAGTAATCTCAAATCGCAAGAGTTATTTTATATGATTACCAAGGACCCTTTGGATCCCAATTTTAAATCTTAGGTTGAGGTGTAATCATTTGGCCGCATTAGTGGTCGCAACTAAGAATGCTTGACCAACAATGTGCATTGTCATTAGCAGTTGTATTCGGCAAAAGACAATCCATGACAATACCGACTGACCAATCTCTATACAGGCCAAAGCTTTCCATGGAATTGTTGCCGATTGATGGAGTTTGGCATGATTTCGTGGACGATCAATGGCCTACATAGGGAATGACTCATCACATAGTAGTTTTCTTTTGCAGCACAGTGCCCATTGTTCTTTTATGTGTGTTGAGAAGTTGAAATTGTTGCAATGGGTGAGTCATTGTCGTGCAGTGGGTGTTGCTGCGATGGACTTTTTGCCGACAACTTTGTAGGCTTGGTGGCATCAGCAAAGCAACACTGCTCTCATCAGCTAATCAGAATTTGCATTAGGGGCCATCTTATGGCTTCAACGAGTGCAACAATGGGATTTGAAAGTGACATATTTTAATGGACTATGATGACAAAATTTTAGTGGCAAATTCTAAATCCTTGTCCACTATGCATCCATAAGGATAGGTGCTTTACTACCTCTGACGCTTAAAAGCTTAGTGGAATCTTTCGCCCAGTAAAAGAAGTGAAGTTCCCATGTCTGTAGTCTAGCTTGACCTGTTTACCGCACATGCCTTACCCATTGCTAACATATGAGTTAGAATGAAATGTCTTTGCTATGGATGCCAATTTTTTCACCCTCTTTCAAGCTGATTTTGCTTCATCAAAAAAGAGCTTCTTCATCTCTTAAAAGCTGACAAGTAGGCACAACTTCTTGCATATGTGCCACAAAATAAAATCTTGTTGGTCTAGATTTTGACTTTTCAGCACCAAGCACTCCCTAGTCCTAAGATGGTGATGTTTGCACAAAGATGAATATGGATGCATATGAAGTCTATAGCACTCAAAGAAAGGCTATCCAACTGTTGGCAATAATGGTATGTCCTTGGTCCTTCCATATAGTCCGTTTGCCCTTTTTTTGTTTGATGAAGATTTAAAATTTGATCGATTATATGTTGATATTCGAGTTGCCTAGAATATTTTGAACTGTTGTGCATAAAGGAGTTTTTTTTGTCTTTGTCATCGACTGATCCGCTTTTATCAATCATTACTGTCATACTTATAGTTGTTATTTTGAGATGGATGGATCAGTGGATATAGATGTCTAATTGTGAACATTATATGTCTGATCTACAGGGCTATGTAATACTAATTAAGATATTTTCCTCAACGGCTTAGTATAGTTTTGTTTTGTGACTAATATGAAGGAATAACCTTGATGTCATTATTATTGGTTCTTCTAATCAAATTTTTGTTTTTGTATGAGATAATGATTGATGATAAAAGAATGAAGCTGGAGGTAGACGTTTGCAGGACTACAGGATTTACATTATAAGAATCTTTAAGTATGATCTTTTTATTTTTTGAATGCTTTATTAGATGCATATGTTAAAAATGTAGCGTAAAAGTATTTCTTGTTCTTTTTTTTCTCATATATGCTCATAACTTTTTTGGTTTGAAAAATAATTAACGTGATAAAAGTTTTCTTGGTATACAGTTTTTCTTTCCGAACCTTTGGTTCTTCTGAATTTGCTGTAATAGTGATATTCTTTTTTTTTTTTTTTTTGGTGGGGGCATTTATTTCTATAGAATAATAAACTCTAAAACTTAATAGCAAGTTTCCAAGATTGATGATTCATGCATATATATATGTATTCCTTGGATAAGATGATGCAACTGCTTTTAGTAACTTATTATTAGTGCAAACCATATCTCAAGCTTCTGCAAGCCTATCTTGTTGTTACAATTTTTTTTTTTTCAAATTCGTGGGCAATATTGCTTGTTGATTGTTTAAATTGGTCAACAATTTTCAGATGAGCACATTTGGGAATGTTATTTGAGAATTTAATGTTATTGTCTTCTGTTTGGATAAATTTCTGAGTTGGCAAAGCAAACACAATATCTGTTCTCATAAGTTCGAATCATTAGCAAAAAGTCTTGTTATAAATAATCATAGCTGGCTGTAAGCTACGAAATAAAGGTAAACAATGAAAAATGCCTTTCATTCTGTTTTCTATGGTGCGGATCTGATCTGTGTTTCCATCTAATCTCTTTTCTGTAAACATTCTATTGATTACAGTTGCTTAATCGAGACACAGAAGCATGTCATTGCTGATGCTAAGGGTTTCTGTTGAGGTACAGTATATTTCAAGAAAGATTAACTTATAATGACGTCTGATTCATGAGACACTTCTACTGTTCTACTAGTCTTTTTGTCAGTTCTGCATTCTTCTGAGCTTGAAGTAGTTTATGCTTTAATATAAGTTTTTTTAATGGTAAGAGTGCAGGTCCTTCATGAAGTACTTCAGCTTTAACTGGAATGATTTGCTTGGGTCCCATTTTTCTGGGTCCTATTTTTTTATTCTGGAAACTCTCGTAGGATATAGTGCTCATTTCTGAACCTTTTTTATGATTTGTGAGCTGATATTTATCATTTGGAACTTAGAAACCTTAATTGTTCCGAGCTTGTTATGTGTTGCTAGCTCGGTTGCTTCAATAGCCAATAAATTAAGATGCGACTTTCTTACAGAGTATGAATTGGGTTTGGTTAGGATCTCAAATACTAGCATCTGGTTGCATTCATCCACCCACAACCTAAGAATAGAAACCTAAACTTGGAACCTTTTAAATTACAATACTTAATATTACATTCTTGTGTCTTGCTGACCAAATTTTTTAGCTATTAGCTTGTGGAATTAGAGCCTAGTCGGGACTCATATGTTACTTATTCTGTTCCTGATACCTACATTAGCTGGCTTTTTGAGTTTTCAGCGGTAGAGGTACTTTTTATTGGTTCTTGGTTGGTTGTGGTTTATCTGGAACTTTCACAAAAAAATTATCAGGTTGCTGTGCTGGTCCCATGATTCCAATGATCAGCTTCCAAGATCAGAATGAACCATAATTCGATTGGCCTGATCTTTGGATTATTATTATGTTTTTATTTTTCTAAGTTGTTGGTAGTTTTAATTAGTTTTGCTATTTCATTGTTTTGGGGTATGTTTATTTTGTCATAAATAGGAGAGCGATGGAACTTTCACTTTTGAAAGTTAAATTCGGGAGGTTATTTCTAAGTATTGTTTTGTTGTCTATGGGAAAAGTGTCTCTTGTTTTACCATGTTGTTTGGTTGATTTTGACGTGGAATGGAAGTGAAAGTGACAATTTTAGAGGACAGTTTACCACAGCTGTCAATGGGCTGCTAACTACCGCGGGCCATTGGTGCTATTTTGTCTCCTCTGTCGTCACTGCTGGCCGATTGTGCCTAGTAGATACCCATCGCACACTGCTCACTAGTTGTGGAGACCAAAGGAGGGCCAATGCAGGTGGTGAGCAGCAATGGAGTTGAGCAATGTGTTCGACAATTTTTTTTTTACTGAAGTGGGGAAAGTCAAAAAATAACACTCAATTTACATAGGGCAAAGTGACTTTTCCTAACTTATGAAAAATTAAACATGAATATGGGTAGTGAGTTATCCCAATTTTGATTTGACTACAGGGACAACTCCTATCTAATGACGTCATTTTGAATGAGAATGCTAAGATTGTTACCTGATGTAAGAAGGAAAATTGCAAAGCCCCTTCAAGAGAGGTGATGCTCTCATGGTTTATGATGAGGACATCATGTTCGAGAAGGACTTTCGACGTCCAAGGACCAGGTCTTGTACAAAAAAAAAAAAAAAAAAAAAAAAAAAGGCCAAAATCACTATTCCTGCCACCGACTGCCGCCTCCGCCGCAGCCTCCGCCGTCGCCTCCGCCGCCACAGGGAACCGCCCGCCGCCGTGCCCGAACCGGATCCAGGTTTGCCCGAACCCGCATCGAGTCCAGCCAGGCGCCTACCCAAGCTACCCGGATGACCCGCAACCTGCGACCCGCGCCGACCCACGCCAGCCCGCACCAACCCGCGCCAGCGACCTGTGACCCGCGCCGATCCACGCCAGCCCGCACCGACCGCGACCTGCGACCCGCGCCGACCCACGTCAGCCCGCACCGACCAACACCGCCGCCGTCGCCGCGCCTCCAGCCATCCGAAATTAGGATAAATGCACTTAATTTTCATTATTTTCTCAGATTTCTAAGAGTCTATTTGTATTTTTTAGGTGACTTTTAGTTTACTCATGTGTCCTTTAGTATTCCCATGTTATGAGTCAAATGTCTTTTGTACCCTTATGGATTCCTATATAAGGGGAAGTCCTCTTCTGTTGTAAGGAAATTGGATATTGGATATTAATGCAAGCTTTTGAGTGTTCTTTGCTTCCATTCTGAGTTCGTGAGTGCTCTGAGTGTCTTTGGCGTGCTGACTCGTCAAAGCTCTGATACTGGGAGGAGGGACGCGAGGTCCAAGTGGTGAGACGCCACTCCAGTCTATCATCTTCCTTCATCGCTCAACCATCTTCGAGTTGAAATTTTTGGTTTTTCCTCGTCTTCCTTTTTACGAGTAATTTCCATTCCTAGATTATTAATTTGTCTTCAATATATTTTCATTCTACGAAGTGCAACTTTACTATAAATTATATTTTAATTTCAACTGGTACTTAACCAATCTAAGTACTCCCTATTTCTGCGTGTTTGAAAGTGTGTAGCCGTAATCGATTTAGCGACTTCTTAGCCGCTAACGATCCTAAGTTTAGTTAGGATTCATTGGTTGGTGCCTTTTGCGTTCAACCCTCATCGTATCTAGGTGTGTGTCCCTTAGGGAGACGGCCCTGCTCTTTGTTGTGCATCAGTCACGAATTTTCTAACTAAGCAAATTTCGTCTAGTCCTACATCAGTTTACATTATATGGGCACAATCAAGTAATCAGTGTGTACATGGATAAGCATTTTACTTATTTTTCTGTGAGACCAATTGCTCAGTTTGATGAGCAATTGAATTATAACTCATTTGGCTATTTTAGTCTTATCTTTTCTTTTTTTGATAAGAAATTACTCATTTAGGGAAAGAAATGTATGATTTTGGGTAAAATGAAGTGAAGGTTCGAACTTGGTTGATTGAATGAATTAATTGATTATTGTTTCTCGATTCTTTATATTTATTTTTCATATTTTAAGTATGAATCTCATAATTTATTTATCTTTCTTATTATTGACGTTGATAATGGTCTTTATAGTGTGGGAGCGAAGACTGTTCAAGGTATTTGAGATTCAATAGAAAGGAGGAGAAAAAGAGTTTGTAAAAAGAAGTTCAAAAAGTTAAAAATAAATGAACAAAAGATTGTTGAGGCTAAAAACCCCAACTAGAGCAAAATCGTGACCTTTTTGGGTAGAGAGGAGTTTTCACCATTCTCTATCTAGTGCAGGATTTGACTTCTGTTAGAGTTGCAAAGAATTATTGACAAAGAAAAATGGAGTACTTAAAAAACAATAGGGGAGCAAGAGAGTAGAAGCTCTAGCAAAAATTTGCAAAAGTTGCTTAGAAATGCCTTTTTCTTCTTTCTAGGGGATTTTAAAGATGAAGGACAACAATAGGTGATTTATTATGTGAGAAAATTCACCTAATATGGCATAGCAAAAATGAATATGATTAGTAAAAAAAAGTACCAAACATAGAAAAATATACGATAAAATTCTAATATTTTTATCGGAGAAAAACCTAAAATAATTTACTAACAAAGTTGATCTTCAAACCATCGATAATACCCTAGGATTAAAAACATCTCTCACCTAAAGAATATAGCCATAATCTTCTTTGTCCCAAACTATTTGACATCAAGCAACTCAAAACAATATCAATCTCTTTCCCAAGGATCCTTTTGTAGGGAACAATAGGAAATAAGAGATATATGTCAATAAATTGGCCTTAATTTAAAGCATTAATCTTGATTATTTAAATTCAAATTATAAAAAAAGCCTAGTATGTTTATAAATATGCTTTATCTAATGGCCTCTTGCACGGTTGCAATCATTTAGCCGTAATTTTCTCCTTTAATCTCAGAATTTAATGATTTAAAGTGCATCGAAAACATACAAAATCATCAAGAATTTTCTAGTTGAGTATTTCACCAAAATCTAGCTAAAAGTCCAAAACTTGTTCAAAATGCATGACTTGATCTAGCTAGATCCGTACTCTTCTTGATTACTGTTGAGAATACTCATTGAGCATTTTCTTTGTTTCCTCATGACATCAATGAGAGTTATCCTTCCTTCCCGAAGGCTGTAGAAAGCTTCTAAAGATCTTTTTCTTCTCCGAAGGCTACCTACGATCCACCTAAAGACTCCTTGAATTTCTAAAATATCTTTAGCTAACCTTCCTGAGACCTGCAAACATCTTTATAGAACTTCTTGAGATGAAACCTCTCAAGCCAATCATTTCTGAGTCATTTTTCAAGAGGCCACGACCATCTCATGGCTTCTTCACTAAGGTCCAAAACCATCTTGAATCAGTCTAAACTCTAATACCCTTGACAATATCTCTTGTGTGTAAAATTTCAAGAGATCCTTCATCTCAAATCTGATTTTTGGATTAGTAGGATAGGTCTTTGAAGGAATGTTTTACTGCCAAAGGGAGTTGTTGATTGGTTGGAATTAGAGACTAATCGTTTCCAACTGAGAATTTTTACAATAAATTATTAAATTCCAAAAAACCCAGAACAATAAATGAAAAAAACTAGAAGTAGACATTGAACTCAAGGCATTAGGCTACATGTTGAGCTCTATGAGTGCTGATAAGCCCGGTTGCTGTTGCTTAATGAGATGACGAATTCTGTTTACAAACCCTGACAATTGGTATAGAAGGCAAAGTTTGGACAATGAGAGGAAGGATGAGGGGGACGACCCTGCTGATGGAAGAAGGGATTCTTTGTTGGGGCAAGTGAAAGATCATCGTTGAGAAACGTGGGGATTGTTCGCTGAGGAATTGAGGGGATCTAAAGTGAGTGCTTATGGGCAGAAATTCTGTGCTTGCATTTCCTCTACAAGGTTGGGATGTCCCTCTCCTGTTTTGGGTATTGAAGTTATGAAGATGCCAATTCAGACCAGAAAGAGGGGCCCATTCATTAACGGCTGTGATCTTGACAACAGCCCAGTAGAGCTTACGTGCTTCATCTTTATTTAATGGCGTATTAAACAAGACAGCATCGTCTCACTAATCTCTCATCATGCAATACACGGCAGTTGTTGATTTTTGTTTAATCAACTTCAGGTCACCTTTAGCTTTTCCATGGATCACCACGTTGTGGTTTTAACCACTTGCTTGTGTTGAAGTCAGATTGCACATTTAATTCGCTAATATTTATCCGATGAACTTAGACGTGAGGTTATTTTACAGGCAACATAAGCATTCCTTTAACAAGATGAACAGCTCAATAAGAATGAAAAGCATTATATAAAGATAACTTCTCATTCAACGTTAGAAAATGCAATGCTCAATAATTGAGAGGACTGTGCATATTCTATGCTCATTAACTATGAGCTAAGGAAAGCTTGACTTGTACTCCTTTTGTGGTCCTACGCTGCACGTGATTTCCATTAGTAAACTAAAGCATCAGAACATGAGGGTTAGGATTATTGAGATAAAATGCTAAATATTTCATGTTAAATATAGATGATCATGTATTCAATGGTCAGGATTGTTCTATCTGTCTATGGAATTCAGTTTATAATACACAGCAGTGGTACATTCTTTATCTGTATCTCTTCATCAGACATGGGATTGCTGGATCATTTTCCCAACTGGTGCAATTTCACATACAAGAGGAGAACCTTGAAGATAAGGAAGAAGAAGAAGAAGCCTCTCCAGGTAAGAAGCGAAAACCTGATCGAGGTCTGCACTTCTTGTCTCCTCCCATTCTTCTAACTTATCTTCTGTTTTGTACCAAACAGACTGTGGAGATAAAGGTGAAGATGGACTGTGAGGGCTGTGAAAGAAGAGTCAAGCGTGCTGTGCGCTCAATGAGGAGTACTAAACAAAAAGGTCTCTTCTCACATATATAACCAAAAAAGAGCAACAGTTCTCTAGAACAGAACAGAATAGAAATAGCAGATAATAGTTTTCTTGGTTTAATTGAGCTGATCTTGACTATGGTTGATGTTTTGTAGACGTGATTTCTGTGGACGTGAATCCGAAGCAGAGCCGAGTGTTAGTAACAGGACATGTGGACCCGAAAAAGGTGCTGCAAAGAGTAAGGAGGACAGGGAAAGCAGCTGAATTCTGGCCTTACGCGCCCCACAACTTGATTTTCTACCCTTACGCTGTGGGAGCCTATGACTCCAAGGCGCCCACTGGCTTCGTGCGAAGAGTTCCTCAAGCAATGCCGAGCCCGGGGGGCAACATGGAGAAGTATAGTTCGCTGTTCAGCGATGACAACCCCAACGCATGTTCTGTAATGTGAACAAAGCAGAATTGTCTCTTATGAGAGGAGAGGATTCGAATGATGTGTCTGTGAGGAATTGTGGGAAAATTAAGTTGGCTATGTGTAGTGAAGCCCTGTTAAGAAGATGTTAGCTGATTTTTGTCATGTGATAGGAAAGAATTTGCACTATTTCACCTGTTATGGATCTATATTGTTATCTATGAGAAGATGAAAGCACTTTTGTTGCAATCGATTTTCTTTAGAACAAGTTTTTGAGACCAAAAGTCTTCTACGATTTTTGGCCAATTAAATAAGCTTTTTGGTCATCCTAGCAAAGTGAAAACTTTTCATCCATAGTATAATTGAGATATTATAAAACCTCTTTTTACAAAGCTACTGACGGTTAACAAAAAAAATTAGTCTCAAAATATTTTGAATTATAATTCTAGAAAGGTATTTAATACATCAAGATTTTATTTCAAAAGTATTGTAGTTGATATCGACAAAGTGCATATCATGATTTGATCTTATTATGTTAAAGTATTGTTTTGTTTTGATTACTTATATTAGTTAAAATAGATTTTATTTTTAAAAGTATTGTAGTTGATATCAACAAAGTGCATATCATGATTTGAGCTTATTATGTCGAAGTATTGTTTTGTTTTGGCTAATATTAGCTAAAATGAATTTTATTTTCAAAAGTATTTTATTTGATGTCAACAAGGTGCATATCATGATTTGAGCTTATTATATTGAAGTAATTGCTTTGCTTTGGCTACTTATATTAGCTATAATAGATTTTATTTTCAAAAATACTCTAGCTGATGTCAACAAAGTGCATATCATGATTTGAGTTTATTATGTGGAAATAATTGGTTTGCTTTGGCTACTTATTTATATTAGTTAAAGTAGATTTTATTCTCAAAAGCATTGTAGTTGATGTAAACAAAGTACATATCATGAATTGAGCTTATTAAGTTGAAGTATTGTTTTGCTTTGACTACTTATATTAGCTAAAAAGGATTTTATATTCAAAAGTACTTTAGTTGATATCAACAAAGTGTATATCATGATTTGCACTTATTATGTTGAAGTAATTGCTTTGCTTTGGCTACTTATATTAGCTGAAATTGATTTTATATTCAAAAGTACTTTAGTTGATGTCAACAAAGTGTATATCATGATTTGTACTTATTATGTTGAAGTAATTTCTTTAATTTGGCTACTTAAATTAGCTAAAAAGAATTTTATTCTAAAAAATAATGTAGTTGATATCAACAAAGTGCATATCATGATTTGAGCTTATTATGTTAAGGTATTGCTTTGCTTTGATTATTTATATAAGCTAAAATGGATTTTATTCTAAAAAGTATTATAGTTAATGTCAATAAAGTGCATATCATAATTTTAGCTTATTATGTCAAAGTATTACTTTGCTTTGGCTATTTATATTAACTAAAATAAATTTTATTCTCAAAAGATGTCTTGATAGTTTAAGATTAATGTCTTATATATAATACACAATTATTCCCTCCATTTTTTTGTGTGAGACAATTCATTTTTATACCTTGTTATCTATAAATTTGTTAAAAATCATTCATTGCTCAATAATTTCTCTTATTAAGAAATTACTTACGATCACTCATCAACTTGTTGACCATGGATTTGTTCTCAAACTATATTATATTAAAATATCATCTTGATACCAAATTATCATTACTTGACTTTACTATATTGAGGTATTTTAATCATTTTGTCATCCTGCCTAGTCAAAGTAGGCCTTGTAATAAAAAATATTTTGATACATTAAGTTTATGATCATACTTACATAATAAAAGGTCATTTATTTCCTTTTTTATATAACATTATTTATCCCTTTTCCTTCCACTTAGAACCTTACAAAAGCCTCTCCTTCACTAATTATATCTCTCCTCAGGGCATCAGTTAATGAGTACTCCCTAACCTCTTTAGACCAAGTGTCACAATATCCCTTATACTTGCTACTATAACCAAAAGAGAGTGACTTAATATGAAAAAGTCAACTGCTATTAGTGAAATATTAGGTTGAAAATGATGGAATTAACTCTCATGTTCCATTACGAATAAGAGTATTATACTCTGCATACATTGCTTAATGATATGCAGAATAATCGAGGGATTGAATAGTAGTGAAGGGTGCAATGGAAATGAATGATTTGTGAGTAATGAGATTAAGTTATTTATAGCTTATGCATGTCATGATTGGCTCTATTTATCATAGGATAAGTGTTGATCACTACAAAAATGTTTTGAATGGTTTCAATTTTAGTGAAAGTTGTAGGATTGGGTTCAATTTCAAGGACAATGGTAACTATGTGAAAGTTGGGTACTATTGTTGGAGTCGCAATACTGATAGTTGTATTGTTAGGTTCAATAGGAGATAGTGTTGTTTAATGAGAGATAGAGAGAGAGAGAGAGAGAAAAAAAAAACTAATAATAGAATAAGAATTCAATAATTTGAGCTTAGGAAGGATAAACTCTACGAATTGATATGACTATAAATGAACAACTTAGAGATAGAAACATCACAATAATGAGAGACACTTTGTGTGAAGGTATGATGTAGGACAAAAACGGATAGGGTGACACGAAAAGGTACAGATTTGTGTGTGTAGATAGAAAAGGAAAGGGAAATGGTAAAACTTTAGATTTTGGGATTGGAAGATGGATAGTAGAACAAGTGTCGGGGATAACTTACTGGTGTGGCATCTCACCACTTGGGCCTCGCACCTCTCCTCCCAGTACCAGAGCTTTATAGACTGGAGTGGCGTCTCACCACTTGGACCTCGCGTCCCTCCTCCCAGTATCAGAGCTTTGACGAGTCAGCACGCCAAAGACACTCAGAGCACTCACGAACTCAGAATGGAAGCAAAGAACACTCAAAAGTTTCTATTCATCTCCCTTACAACAGAAAAGGACTTCCCCTTATATAGGAATCTATAAGGGTACAAAAGATATTTGACTCATAACATGGGAATACTAAAGGACATATGGGTAAATTAAAAGACACCTAAAAATTACAAATAGACTTCTAAAAATCTGAGAAAAATAATGAAAATTAAGTTCATTAAATTAACTAAATGCTGCTTCTTTCGGATTCCAAAACGGACTTCTAGAACTTTTTCCTCGGGTAGACCTAGCGGCACGGCGGCGACGTTTCGGCGGCGGTGGCGGCGGTGCCGGTCGGCGCGGGCTGGCGTTACTCGGCGCGGGCTGGCGTTACTCGGCGCGGCTGGCGTGGGTCGGCGCGGGTCACAGTTCACTGGCGCGGGTTGGTGCGGGCTGGCGTGGGTCGGCGCGGGTCGCAGGTCACTGGCGCGGGTTGGTGCGGGCTGGCGTGGGTCGGCGCGGGTCGCATGATTGGTGCGGGTCGATGAGCCCGGGCGGGACTCGGGCGCGGATCTGGCTCGTCGGTCGAACCCGGGTCTGGTTCGGCGGCGGCTCCGGCGGCGGACGGCGCGGCAGGCGGCGGCCGTAGGAGGCGGAGGGAGCCGGTGGCAGGAAAAGTGTTTTTCGCGCTGTTTTGGCTCCCGAGAGTCCGTTTGAACTCCGAATTCGATTCCGAAAGATGTTCCGGAATCCATGTTTCGGCGCGTACGTCACTGCATCATTTTTTACCTCATAATATTTCAAAAAATATTTTGAAAATAAAATTTGTTCCCCTGTTGTTCGTGCAACGCCAAGCTTTGATGTCCGCATCAAGATATATCCAAGAAAAACAAATAGATATGAGCAATGTTGAAGCTCTTAAAATGTATATGATTGAAGCTACGAATAATAGAGACATCCAAAAATCCGAAATTTAAAGTGATTTAAGAAGAAGCAAAAATTGTGCTCCAATGGGTGGAAAAATTAAATATTTATATGAGCATATGATTTATGATGTAAATTACAATGATAAAGACATAAGACTTATATTATAATAAAAAAGATGTAAGAATATGCTAAAACCAATTTCCATCATACGATGGTGACACCATTCTGAAAAATGCAACAAAGGAATAAGCATTTAAAATAACTCAATTCAAAGTCGTCACATAGTCACCCTAGTTGTATTATTTGCTTTATTGTAGATCATGGTATGTTAAAAATATTATATTATTTGTTTTAATATTTACATGTAATATATGATCTTATCTATTGAACATATAAATGACTCATTCTACATCCTCTTACTTATATTCCATTTCTTTGGATAAAATTAAACAAACAAATTATTATCATGTCACCATTCTATTCATAAAAATAAATTCAATTTCTTCTTTCAAGTATAGTTGTTTTTAACTATATAATTTCTAAGTATAATCCCTCATTTATCATCAAACACATCTTATCATCCATTGAATTTGTATTACTCATCGGCGCAATCTACACCTAACTCACAAGGTACCGATCTGCATTTAAAAATAAAATACGATCTTACCTATTGAACATATAAATGACTCGTTCTAAATCCTTTTAGTTATATTCCATCTCTTAGGATAAAATTAAACAACTAAATTATTATCTTATCATCATTCTATTAACACAAATAAATTTAATTTCTACTCTCAAAATAAATTATTTTTGACTATATAATTTCTAAATATAATCTCTCATCTATCATCAAACACATCTTATCATCCATTATTGAGAAAAATGTTCCACGAATCAATCTCTATTAAATCTGTATTACCTAACATGTTAATCCACACCTAACTCATAAGGCAGAGATCTACAATAAAGGGGTCCATTTTGATTTATTCCATTAAAAAATAGTCAAGAATCACGTGGTACAACTACACATAAATTAAGATATCGCACAACTTTATAGAAATCATTAACACATATAATTAAATTTTCGACAATTAGATGCCAGCAAACATTATGTGATAAATTATGTACAATTTCATGGCCTGCTCAAATAAAAGATAAAAAAAATTCAAGATTTACGGAGAAGATTTTTTTTCGTATTATGATAAAACTAAATGTATGCGGGAAATCCTATGCGGCCGCTGGGATCTTCCGGCTTCTATCCCGATCGAGGCAATCAAAACCCTCCACGCGCACGGCGGCCGGCACGAGGCCATATCGCACACGAGTGCACCCACTTCGGCCGGTTGCCGTAAATCCAGATCCGATTTCAGCTGGCGCGACCGGCAACGGCCCGAGAGGATCCGCCTCGCCAAAGCGGGCGTCGTGAGCAACCGGATTGTCGGATCTCACCGGCGGAGACCCGCGAAAGAACTCCGATAACTGATCCTCCTGCTCGACAGGTCCACCGGCTTCCTAACAACATCCACCGGAGCAACGAATCACAAACTCTGATCTAAGATCAGGCAGCTCTAAACATAGCAAGGGATCACTGGGCCGAACCTTTGAGAAAAGCATATCGAGGAGATCGATGCCGGGATTCGGATCCAAAGAATCCACATGCGTATCGGATATAAACCGTAATGACCTCATTGCGGAAGCCTGATACAGCTTACGGGGCTTCGGGAATAGGAGCGGCCGGTCATGGCCAGTGACGAAGACGGCGTTCTGCTGCATCTCAGGCCCCGTCGCCATCTCCTCGTCAGCCTGTCAAGAAAAAGCGTTCGATCTAAGTAAGATCCAGCAAAAAACGCTATGGAACTGATCTATTCTCACGGATTGAAGGAAAAAAAACTCATGGAGAAATAGCAGTGAAGTATATGATTCGTCTTTAGAAGAAGTAATTGTGGAAAGCAAAGATGTAAACTGAGGTGAGGGATGAACAAAAGCCAAAGAGATGTTTACCTCTGTTTCTCTCTCAAAGGAGAAGGCGGTGAGGCTTACAACCAAGGGTTCACGGGGAAGCCCGACGAGGAAACGACCTCGCCACTGTATAAATAGTTGACACTGCAAGAACGGCAGCGATGGCCTCTATTTTTAACGACGAAAACCGACAATAAAAGAAAGCGAGTTTAATTATTAAAAAAATGTTTTAGATGTATTTTATAATTTTTAATAAACACATGTTTTTGAATATTTTAATATTCAGATAATATTAATATCTTAAAATCATTATCATCTAAATATAAAATTACTTTCATATTAAAACCTCATTACAAGAGATCATAAAGAATTTTGTTTTGATTTTTATTACTATAAATTTCATATATGTTAGAGATCTAAATGATTATTATATCTATTAATAGTTATGATGAAAATTTTCTTTCATCTACTTATATATAACCGAGATAAAGTATTACTTTGTTGCATGATATAGTAGTTTGTTGACAATATCTGAGTCTTAAAAAAAAAAAAAAAAATTTGTCAATGTTATTTTAGTTTGAAACAATAGTTGTTTGATCTCAATGAAATTTTTGTGATTCGTAAAGAACCTTAATTAAGTTGATTTGATCGAGTATTCAAATTTATAACAAAATAGAGTAATCATGAATTGAATGTTTAGTATCGATTATGAAAATTGGATGCACTTTCGAATTATACATGCTAGCTTGCTGTTTATGAAGAATTTAAGCTAAAAAGTTAAAAAGAGTGATGAGAATATTCAAGTTCTTAGAGATGGAAAGTGCTTCGGCTAAGGAGAGGCAGACGACAATTTGATGACATCCAAAATGATAACAAAAATAAGTAGGGGGTGTCAAGTAAGTGTGGGTTGTGTGGATTGACTAAAAGTATAAAGATTGAAGATAAGAGAGGACATGACAATAACTAACAAGGACTATAGAAAGTCACTATTATAACAATATAGAAATTGTTTAATAATGAAGAGAGGTGATTAGAGGGTTACAACTATAACGGGATCAGGGCAATTGTTGTGTGTGGGTGTCACGTGGTCAAAGAAGTGTTATTTGGTCTCATTGAGTGTGAGGGAGATAATGGATTCAATTACTTGACGATTAATGATCATAGGAGGTAATTGATGTGTAGGCTTAGAATGTTAGGGATTAGATGCAAAGAAGTTGGAAAAAAGCATAATCAACTTGGCTGGGGGGAATTGCAACAATAGTAAGTGATCATAGTTAATAGTGATAAAAGAGGTTATAAATATCAGATCAAAACTCCAAAAAGTAAAATTCCATGTTTGAGGAGATTTCTCTTGTGCACATATTTACAATCAAATTTTAAAAATCTATAATTTTCATAGCAATCAAAAGCATCTTTTTATTCCTCAATATGGTACGTTAAATAGTTTATAAGACTAAACACTAATGATAAATAAAAAGATAAATACAATATTTATCTTGAAAATAAATAAATAATATAAAAAACAATGGAACAAAAATAATGTATAACTAGTGTTACGAAAAAAATAAGAAACACTTTTTAGTTTAATAAATGACCTTTATAATATAATAATTCAAATAAACTTGATAATAATCTATTTCTTAACTTCTAATAAAATGGTTGGACACAGTAGTCGCTATCATCCATCTTTGTTTGTTATCACCATAATGATCGTTGTTGCTCATCATAGGCGAATGAAACTTAGCGACACTAACCACCATCACCAATATTATAAATGGATTTTGAAGTTGACTTATGATAGCATGCATACTAAAAGATGGTATATACATGTATTTAAGCATGTGATATCAATATTTATCATGCACAAATCTATTTTTGAGAAATTGTTATTTTTTAGTGTATCTCAAAGCATGTATCAGGTTGCATATAGCTTTGAATGTTGGGTTGGGCATATTATTAAGAAGAGCCTTATATGAATAATTTAAAGGTATATCATTTGTAATTTTTTAAAATCAATTATAATATTTAGGGCTTTTCAAATTACGAAAAGCAAAAGTTTTATTAATAAAATTATTATGTTATCTTTAGTTTATATAGAGGATGAAGATTTGTTTAGTTTCCTCCTTCTAAGTTGGTTAATTAGAGAAGAAACTTTGTGAAGCAACAAGAAAACTTAGGAGGAAAGGAGAAGAGCAAACAACTAAGTGACAAAGAAGCAAGAGAGAAACCAAAGTAAAAGAAAATTCTAAAGATAAAGAAAGCTTGATTGAGGAAACCTTTAAAAAAGAGTTAGAAAGATTTGTTTGATTAATGACTCTCCTAGTGAAAAATTTATCACATTTGATCATTGTTTCTCACAAAGATAGAAGCATAAAAATTAAAAAAAAAATTTCATTCCATCATTATTCATCTCTACACAACATAGTGAATATCTTTACATAGAGAAATCTCAAATGTATAATAATAATTTGTTAACTTAGAAATATAAAACGATATTTAAAAATATAAATTAATACATTTTAAAATTCTAAAAAATATTTCATAATTCCAAATTTCAACATAAGCTATAAAAGAAATATTTTGAATAAAAATTGACTTAAAAAACTCTTAAATTGATTACATTAAACAATTCTCAAACTAATTGTTCGTTGCCGGAGGAGGTCTCGACACGTTTGGTCCGAGTTTTGGGTAGGTGCAGGTCAGACGGAATAGTGTGGTTTGGCGGCTTGGCACGGGTTGACGTGGTTCAGAGCATACATGCCAGGTCATCACGGATGATGGGTTGATGCTGGTAGAACGGATCATTAGCTAAGTTCCCGTTTTAGTACGGGTCACGCAGGCCGAGCGAGTAGGTGCAGGTGGTTGCTACAGTAGTTGACGACGTAAGCTTTTTGGAAGCAAAATTCAATTAAATTTTGTATTGGTAAACTCATGGAACTGGTGCGACAATAACGAGTATGTTTTTTTGACATAATATTATACTTTCCAACATCATCACTCTTGTGCAGAGAAAAAAATGATAAGTGTTCAATGGCTCGGTTAGTGACAAAGACATAGGATCAACGTCATAGGAGGAAAAGAAATCAGCTTGGCTTCCATCGAAGTTGGGTCATGGACTGAGTTAGACAAAGCTCGCTTATTTTGAGATTGGTCTCTGGTGACTATTACGAATGTTTCAACTACATCAAAGGAGCTTCTCAAAGCTATTTCCTTCTTATGCACCTTCTCCATCTTTCTTTGCTACCAATTCTTTTGGCTCCCTGCAGTCGAATGTAAAGGACATTTATAGTGGTGCTAAGTGATGGCATCGAGATCTTGTCGGATTTTTTTCTATTCTTTAATTTAGCGTGGTAGCTTCTCAAGGGTTCCGACAAAGTGCGGTAGGTTATTTACTATATATATATATACTTTTTCATTTTTTGGGAATTTTTCATGTATCTTGAGTGTGGTTTCAATTTTGTTTTCTCTTTAAAATGCCTTTCGGAATGGTGTTTGTCACATCTTAATAGTTGGCTTTAGATTGGACTATAATTGGTTATATTTTGTTGCAACTACGACTTGTCATCCGTCGCTAACTTATTGTCCATAGAAGATTGATGTGCTATATATAAGGTCT
The DNA here is from genome assembly GCA_023846275.1 of Vanilla planifolia. Lineage (NCBI taxonomy): Eukaryota > Viridiplantae > Streptophyta > Magnoliopsida > Asparagales > Orchidaceae > Vanilla > Vanilla planifolia. The sequence continues at coordinate 41,418,666 of CM043867.1, read as the reverse complement.
AATATATATGATGTTAGTTCCAAAAGTGGTACACATAATGATCCATGAGAGATTGATCTTTTTTGAAAGAAGACAGATAGTATGCCAATATTTGATATATCGTATGTTAGGCTACAATATACGAAGTCTCTTAGATGATTCATGCAAGTCAATAAGAGATCAACTATAATGTATCCTGTTTTTTCTAACAAATTGGATATTACATGAAAAATTTAATGTACCATATGTAGGGTTGAGAGTACAAGAATAAGAGCTTTAAATGTTTCGATAGGCTAGTTAAACGTATGGTGTATAAGACCAATATATTGTATGTCGAGGCCAACGTATCATGTTTAGCTAAATGTACCGTATATAGAAGCGGATTAATGATACATGAAGAAGAATTGAAGCAAAATTTTTGGGGGTTTTAGGGGATATGCTCAGCATATTTATTAATGCTTTTAATAAATAATACTTATGATATTTGATAAACTGTATAAGTTAAGACATTAATTAGAAAAATGTTGTAATTAAAAACTGATCGTGTTCTGATAATTTTAACAGATAATTTGTGTAAATAATAAAAAGAGAAATTAATTAAGAAAATATTTTATAATTATTAGATGAATAAATTAAGATAATTATGATATAACTAAACTATTTATTATGTAATTTGAAATATAATAATATAATATGATATGATGTAATGTGAAAGTAATTATGCAAAATTAAGTGATTGTGAATATGATATAATTGAAGATGTAGCAATAAAATTATATATATATATATATATATATATTATAAAGATCAGATCTGAATTAAATATAAAAAGAAATGTTAAGATTACACAAAAAATATTATTAATTTTATAAATAATATTATAATTTAATATAATTTTTACTCAATTTCAAAGATTTACGTAAGAAATAAATATCAACATAAAAATTCAAACATAAGTAATATTCATGATTTGGTGTTGAACAAATAATCCTATGATTCTTAAAAGGTTTTCAGTTTTCTATTTTATTTTATCTTATTTTTTGCACCTTAAGCCTTTTGTTTTGAACTGGGTTGCGTCCGTAGAATCCACGGCGACAAGTCCTCCCTGCAAGCCCGGTTTCCGACATCTGCTAATCTCGTCCGTCCAACTCTGCCCGCACTCGTTGTTTGGTGCCGCTCACACGGTCTGGCTTCGCCCGGATCCGTTTTGTCTTTAGGGCTACCATCCATTTGCTTCCGCCTCGCCTTCCTCGCTCCTCCTCACTGGGAGCATCTCTGAAGACTCGGGTCCCAGACTTCCTGCTTGCTGTTGCTGCGGGACGCTGCTATCTCGGAGTCACCAGGTAGGGTTTGTTCTCTCCCAGTTCTTCTCTTTTGGTTCGCTTTACTTGGACGATTATTTTCTGGAGTCGCCCTAGGGTTTTCGAAGTTAACCTGCTTAGAACTGTGCTGCTTGGATGTTTTGGTATTCCTCCCATATTCTCCTTGTCTAACAGTTCTCTAAAAATTACTGTTTACGTTTTGGAAAGTCCACTCTTTCAAGTTCCGCTTGGGAGCCTTTCCGCCTTTTGTTTGTGGACGCGTCTGTGTGATGATACTTTCTTATAGGGTTAAAAAAATCCTATTTTATGCCAGGAGCGAGGCATTATAATGCTCTGACAGGGGAGAGACGCCCACGGTCTTCAGGTTTTACATTAAGATAACTCGACGAAACAGCCGGAATGGTTTTTATAATGGACGTAGAGGATTTTAGAATGCATTTTTATGAGAAAATATTGAAATTATTCTAAATTTCTAGATTCTTTGCATAAGAAGTTAACTGAGTAACTTTCCTTTTATATATTGCATTATTTCTTCAGTTTTTCTTACCGTGTTCTGAGGATTAATTTCTTAGATATCAAAAAGTATTCCAAGTGTAATGGGCTTAAAATATGAGGATTGAAGTTGGCTAGAAACTCCGGCATCCAAACATATATTCAACCGTAAGTGTAAGCTCATAGCTAAGGATCAACTCTATTAGTTCCATGCCAACATGACTTTTCTAGTGTGTGATTATCCCAAGGCTCTCATATGCCTTAACATTTAGCAATTGAATTTACCTTTTTGATGTTGTTGCAAAACAAAATTTATTCATGAATGTGTGTGCATATCATCGAAACGAAATTCACAGAATTTCAATATGTTAATTATTTATTTCACCACAATCTTAATTTGCATTTTAGACCATTGGGTATGATGATCAAATCAAGTGAAATGTATGGGCCAATTTGGGAATGAAATTGCAAAACCTGGTCAAATGAATCTCAGTCATTCCATCTTTTGTTTAGAAGTGTCAATCATTTGTTTCTCATATCCAACCATTGAATCGAGTCCTCCCAAATAGCCTTGTCATTTATACCATTGGTTTGCCATTGGATGAATGTCACATCAGGCTAGTTGAACCATCTAAGAGTGATCAAAATGCTGGTCAAATTGTTGATAATTTTAGAATTTTCTGTACAGTTGTTGATTAGATGGAGCAATGATGGTTATTTGATGCTTTTGAGTTAGAAATGTTACTCATTTGCACATCTTGGTGTGTTTAGAAGCACTTTACATTTGGACTCATAGTTTTAAGCTATTTATTGTTGTTTGAACCTACGTTCTTAGTCTCTTTTTGCAAACCAATGAATTTTATTGTAATCACTTATTTGTTTCTTTGCCTTCATTCGCGATCAAATACTTTAAGAATTTGTGTTTGTATTGTTTGACCTAATTGCACGTTTACTTTTTTGAACTTTTCTTTTAACCCCATATTTACTTTTGATAGTTCAAATTGGATTTCTATAGATGTCGTGGTGTTAGCTGAGCGTGTGAATGGTTAGAATCGAAGTGGGTGTGCCTTGAAGTGTTTTTTATGCATATAAACTCAATACCCACTCAAAACCCTAAAACACAATAAAGGGAAAGCCAATATCTGTCAATTGACCAAAAAATCGATTGAGCCTTGGATAATTGACTAAAAAACATATAATTTTTCATGGAAGCATGTTTATTGTGATAGTTCAAGGATATGTTTCATAGCCTAAAATGATCAAAGTTTGGTGGGTCATTATTATCAACATGCGCCACCATGATATTCCATCATGACTTGTAAAATGATTTTAAAGTTCATCTTTATAAGTTTTGATTCCACAAGATTGTCATAATTCGCAAACAAAAATATTCTATGAATATAAATTGTTGTTGAAATTATATTAGCTATTTATGGTGAGGACCCTTAATCTTCTTGCCATATTGAAAATTTCAAATGTTTTTGAGCCATGCATCATCTTTTCATGTCTATGAATAAATATTACACTATTATTGGTACAACCTAAAAATTTCTAGCATCTTTGTTTTTTATAGTAATCATCCTTTTTCTAATTTTGAGTATGGGAACTAGATGATTGATTATCCCCATTTTGAAAATACCATTTTTTTTATGATTAAGTTTTTTTTTTTGAGTTAGCAATGTTTTGTATAACATTATATGGAAATTCTTAAAACAAACCATGAATCAATTTATTAGCTTTTGATTACATATAGTTGGAAGGGGCATTAATGATAAAGAGGATGGTTTTTTTAGTGGATCACTCATAATTTTGTTTATTTTTATTGTTTGCATTTACACTTGAATTCTTTTTGGAAGATGGTTTTTCTTGACTTTGTTTTTAGAGATATGCCCTTGTTAACTCATTGTTTATGTAATAACCTTATTTTGTTGTAATTGTTCGGCATTTATTTACATTTCCCAGATCATGGATTATGAAAGACCATTAGTTTTTACGGACCACCGATCACAAAATTCTAGAAAACGAGGCACTTCTGAATTGGACAATGGCAGACACAAGAGACCTAGCACTAATGAGGGTCGTAGTGTCGTGGATACCAAAACCATTGATACCATCTATCGCATCCTCTGTCCTATCAAGAAAATTGGTAGTGTTCTTGGAAAAGGTGGTGATATAGTTAGTGCCCTTAGAGAGGAGACCCATGCAAAAATAAGAGTGGCTGATGCAATTCCAGGTGCTGATGAGAGAGTAATTATTGTATTTAGTTATCGAACAGATATTGCAAACAAAAATACATCTACTCAGAATACTGAGAGTGTTAATACTTTTGGATCTGATGATCAACAAATGAAGCCACACTGTCCTGCACAAGATGCTCTACTAAAGATTCATGATCGAATTGCAGCTGACGAGTATGTACGTGGTGGTGTGGTGCGTGAAAATACTGAGCCTAATGATGTTGTGACTGCACGCATTCTTGTCCCTAATAATCAAGTTGGTTGCCTTCTTGGGAAGGGTGGATCAGTTATTCAAAAGTTACGTGGTGATACCAATGCAAATATTCGTATCCTATCAGCAGAGCATCTTCCACCTTGTGCTATGAGCTCTGACGAATTGGTTCAGGTAATTTTTTCATGACTTATTTATGCTTTATATAATATTAATGGTTTGACAGTTCTTTCAATGATTGATAAATGGTATGAGATGATAAATCTTCTTTTATAATAATAATGACATGGAGTTTTGTATCTTAAAACATATTTCTATGTTCTCTTTGTTTCTAGACATCTAGAACATTTCCTAAAATTGCTTAGGTAACATGGTGGTATTAGTAGCTAATTTGAAGAATAGTCTATTAGCTATCTTATGGGTATGTTTCAATTATTTGCATAGAATGATAGGAATGATGACATTGTTTTCAATTAAAAAGGAAAAAAACAAAAACATTATCAAAACCCATTATTAAATCAATCCTAAAACTCAAGAGCATCCAACATGCATAATTGATTATTATGATGTTTAAATTTTGAAGAACTGTATGATTCATTGGTGTGATGTGTCGATGATGGTGAATTTGACCACTAATTGAAGGACCACCACGCATTTTGATTGATTTCTTCGGAGTTTGGGTTGCATGTACTTGAGCTAGGATGGAATTATAAAATTCCAACCTATCCTGTTCTTGGGCAATTCTAGATAGGTTGGTGGCTCAGGCTAGTTGATTTGTCTAAGGTACACACACAGGCTTGTACGACTACTATTAGTTTTTGAACTTTTTGTACATTTGTGCATGCATAGAGCTTTCATGAAGAGTCGTGCAAGGATTTTTGCCATTAGCACTATACATATGATGTGCATACAAGGTTGTTGTATGTATACAAGTGTCTGTACTGTTTTTGTAGATTAAGGGTAGGACGAGTGATTTTGATTTTGACAAATGAAATTTTCTGGTTACCCAATAGGTGGGTTCCCTGTTATGAATTGTGGATTTTGTTAGCCTATGCTATTTTTGCTCCAAATGCAGAAAAAGAATGCTCCAAATTCAATTTTAACATGCAAGCATGTGTGAGTTAGTGGTCATCAAGTTGTGAACATGCCAAGTAGATGTATGCAGCCATATGGAATATTTGCTAATTCAATAAAGTTGCTATGTTATGTGCAACAAAATTCAGTAAAAACTGACAATTAAGATGCAAAAATCAAATAACATTCACAAGAGCTAGTTTGAAACCAACAAATAGATGAAAAAGCCAACCCAAACGTAAGGGTTGTGACAATGGTTCACAAGAAAACAAATGAAACAACATGACCACAAAGAACATATACTAATAGATATGGAGGTCTCAACAAAGTTTCTCCAAGCTTTGGCCATTTTTTTGGCTCCATGGGATCAGCTTAAGTACTTGTCAAAATTTGGATGGATGGTTTTTACTAACGGTTTGTTCTCCTTCCTCAAAATTCTTCTTTGAAAAACTACAAATCATTTTTTAAAGTATCAACTGTCTCAGTCCTCTTTCCTGTCGGTTTCTTCATCAAAAACATGGTTGTAATTTTCATTTGATCAAAATCTATTGCATGCAAAGTTTTTACTTTTCTTCCCATCAAAAACATGGTTGTAATTTTTATTTGATGATTTTAAATCTCTCGATCTTATTGTGCTCAAACTCTCGAGAAGATGCTAATTTGTTGTGTCAATTGTCTTGGCAGTATCAGCTTGTTTGGGAACTAGAATTTACTAGAACTTTTGAGAAGTCTCTTGTTGTGATCTGTGCATCAAATCTATCCCATTTGATCAATCCATGCACATCTAATCTCTTATACACTTTAAGAAATGAAAAATAACTAGCCTAACTATTGCCACTAGTGTTTATCAGGCAACTATGAAGCATGTGGTTGCCGATTATAGGGATTTCGTCATCAATGTGGTCAAGGTTGCCAATAGGCTCTCTAAACATTTTTGCAATTATTAACCACCTTAATCCTCATTCCCTTGTCTTTCTCGACCACAAAATGGTGATAATCATCATTTGTTCAAAAACTATTGCATGGTCAATTTTGTTGTAGTTTTTGTCATTCTAGCAATTTAGAATTGTTTGTGTGAATTTAATAATAATTACTTTTTCTTATGTTGTTAGCCTTTTTCTCATGTTTGTACTTATCATTATATGTAAATTGTCTTGTTTCATCATTGCCTTCATTAGGGGACTCCTTAATTGTGCTTTTGGATCATTATTCAAAATAGGAAGTTCATTGCAGAGCATTTGTGTTCTGTTATTTGGTTGTGTTTTCCTTTCGGTTCTCTGAGTCTCCAAGTTTTTTTTTTCCCATTCTTTTAGGTATGTTCTAGTAAGATATTGTCTAATGTTTATGTGGAGCTTCATTGTCTTCTCGTTTTGTTTGTATGACATTTTAATCAATATTCTTTGATTGGTGATCGTATATAAAATTTTCGAGGACTTCCTATTCTGAATTGTGCATCATGCATGCAGTTTTCATTTTTAGTATCTTGATGTTGATGAATATCTTATTTTTGGTACTTAGATCATGTGTATGTGTTTTGTGCATGTATGGTGCAACATTTTTATTTCCTTGATCTCTGTCCTTGCATGACATAGTTTTGCTGTTACTTGGTCGTTGGTTATTTTACTTTTTGGGAGTATCATAATGATTACAGAGTTTTTTGTCCTCTTTATGCTTACATGTTATCCTTCAGATATCTGGTAAACCAAACATTGTTAGAAGGGCACTTTATGAGATTTCCACTCATTTGCACAATCATCCAAGGAAAGATAATCCTTCTTTAGAAGACATCATATCTGCAAGTATTCAAGATCGCTACCAGTCAATTTCTGCAATGCCTCCCCCAGTTGCTCATGGAAATCCAGTGTTTTCTCGCTATACTCCACCACCAACTTGGTATGATGGATATAGAAATGAACCATATGGCCATGCTCCGAGCAGTTTTAATGGTGCCCATTTCAGAGATCATGCATGCACACTGGAGGATTTTTCTATCAAAATTTTGTGCCCTACAGACAAGATTGGTGGCATAATTGGCAAAGGTGGGGGGAATGTTCGACAGTTAGAGAGGCAAACTGGAGCTACAATTCATGTTGAGGGAACTGATCCTGATGATGTGGATCGTGTGATTGTTGTTAGTTCTAAGGAGGTGACGTTTCTGTTTTCTGTTCTTTATGTATCATTCATATATCCCAAAATGATTATGACTTTATAGTCCTTGTTCACACTTAATATGATGTTATTTTTTCTTCACATATCCAGGCTCCTTCAAGCTCAGTTTCTCCAACAATTGAAGCTGTCCTTCGACTCCAAAGAAAAGCTAGTGAAATATCTGAAAAGGGTACCATTAACACGAGGCTCTTAGTCTCTTCAGGTAAGATTGGCTGTTTACTGGGTCAAGGTGGAAACGTAATTACAGAAATGAGGCGTCGAACTCGAGCTGATATACGGGTTACTTCGAAAACTGGTAAACCGAAATCTGCATCTCCAGATGAAGAGCTTGTTCAGGTATTCTTTGTTAGAATTTTGGTTGCTTGATGAACGTGCTTTCAGAAAATTCTAACAGAAGAAATTGTTGTGAGATTATTTGATCTTTTGTAAATTAGACTGTTTTGTTCTCCCAAAATACAATTCTGTAACAGATCATTTTTATGGTTGATAATGGAGAAATAATCAAGTTATACATAGTAGCAGTAATAAATCTTGTTTTTACTGTAATTGAACTTGTGATCTGTTGGACCGAAGGTGCTTGAATACTTTGATTTCCTAAGGAAACATATGGTAGAAGTACAACGGAAAAATTACTGTCTTTGTTGGCTGTTAGTTTTTCTCTTAGATTAAAGGTTATCTTATATGCATTCTTTTATGGTTCAAATGAAGGATGAATAACATAGAACCAAACCTAACCAAATGTGAAGTTCCGATAGACATGGTGGTAACATCATGTATGAAAATACAAATGCAGCTACTTATTACAGTAGGTAAGGCATGCCATTGACTAATCATAACAATGGAACATAACTAAGGTAATAGCATAAAGTTTGGGATGGTTATGAGCATGTTGGTTTAGGGCAATTGTGATTTGCAATTATAAAATGTTAACAGAACTCTTTGCACTAATTATGATCTTTTGTGCTTTATCACAACTGGTCAAATAAGTAATAATAAAGAATTTAGTTTTATAGAAGTCATGCTATGATAAATCTTTTGATGACATAGATTTCATAAATTGCACATTCTCTTAAAAATATTTAGGTCTATGTCCCTTAGGCATGAAAACAAGATAGTTTCGATAGCAGATTCATTGAATCATTTTTTTCTGTCTTCGAGGTTTTAAGCACCTAATAAGGTTTTAGGTCATGCATTGCTGAAGTGCAATGGACATGGTGCTTGAATTTCTTATCGTTTTGAAAAAAAAAACTTGCTATATCACCTCGATTGATGTACCTAAGTTGCTGCGTCATTGAAGACCGGGGGTGGTGTTGTAAATTATATGAAAAACTTATGCAATTGTGATATCTTCTTTGCAGGATGACGAGCTTGAGCAAGTTTATTCTCCAATTAGTGACCAAATGAGATACAAAATTGGAATAAGGAACATTGTAATATTGGAAACAATGATGGTGTGATCAAGTAAGGTTTGTTGTAGTTTGTAATCTATAAAGCAACATCAAGCTGTAATATAAAATTTGATGCAGCTCATGCTTATACGAAGAAAAAAGTGGTAAGGAATATATTTCAGAATAGAAAAAGTTTTAGATGACTTGGATGGATTTGAAATTAAATTATAGGATTGAAAGCACTATGAAGTCCTTGGATTTTTAGAAAACTTGAAAGATCATTGATTTGCCTACGAGGTGCCTTGCTAAGTTATCAATATAACATTTTACATCAAAGTTGCAATAACATAATTGAAGTGTGAGAATGACAAAGGTAATTAAAAGTGAGGATTTTTTGTCGAAGGATGAGAAATGCCTTACTTCACTTTTCTTTTCTTTTTTTTGTAGGGATTTGGATACAATGTTTTATTATTAAAAGCTTATTTCTTTGTTTTTCATGTGTTTTATGCATTTTTACTTCAAATTGGCTGCAATAGAGAATTTGCACCCTGGGCTATACATATATGAGTGCACATCCTGTTGCACGTGCACTTGTCGTGTGAGTAATTTGTGCGGTGGTAGGTGGTCCTATCGTGCGCTCAGTCTACATGAGGCGATAAGCGTAGGTGTCATGTGTGCGTGACTCACGTGTGTGGTAGGTGTACCTACCGCGATAGTGGTGGGTCCTGCATGCACTACCTGTGCTGCTCTTCTTGTGGCCGCGTTTCTTGCTTGTGTCATTATTTTATGTGGCTTGTGTTGTGTTGTGTGCTGTCTTGTGCATTACATGTTGAGTGGCTTGCTCTCTGTCTTGCGTTTTGTCCTACGTGGCTGTGTGACGTGTGCTTCACGTGTCTTGTTCATCAAACTTTTGTCATACATCATCGCTCGAGTTCGTCTTAAACATAGACTGCTTGATAATTGAATGAGTCTATGATCGATCCCATGATTAATAAGTTTTTAAGAATTGGAATGTTTAGCATTTTAGTAAATTTCAATAAAATCTGAAGTGATTATATGAGTAACAAGTTCAAATAACATGATAATTCATCAGCAAGCAATATGTAAGAATCTGGTAAGTTCTTAGGACAACGGTATAGTAAATGTAGGAAGAGAATGCCAAAATCTCAAGCAAGGTTAAGCATTGAAATTGTAGGTTGGCTTGATATCTAGCAGCCCTCATAATTGCAAGTCTTTTTGAATATATATATGATGGCAAAAGATTGAAATGCAAGACTAGCTAGAAAAAGTTAGATTTTTAGGATTTTGAGATTTGGGCTTTCAAATCTCTTGATATAATATGATGTGAGGAAACACAAAAACATCGAAGCTCTAAGGAATTCATAGAATTTTGTGTAGCCAAAATTTTGAGAATTGGACTTCTGGCAAGAGAATAAAGATAATTGATTCCTTTGCTGAAATCTTGGTTGTAGTGCTTGGCTTAGTTAAGTTTTGTTGTGCCTGGCTCTGTGTCGAGCTGATGATTCCTTGCATTTATGGTGTTTTGTCGAAAGTAAGACTTGGAATTTCTGCTTGAAAGTATGGCTTATGATGGTAAATTGAATGGCATATGGCATCTGACTGAGTTGGCTTTTGGTGCTCGGCTAGGTCTAGAGCTGATAATTCATTGTTTAAGTAGTGCTTATGGTGTCTAGCCAAAAATAAGCCTTAATATGTCTAACTGAAAAGTATTGCTTATGTTCGTTCATTGCATGGAATATGGTATCTGGCTGAATATGATGATTGGCCAGATTTTGTGTTTATGTTGCCTGGCCTAGGGAATTGAGTGATTGGCTTAAAACTAAGTTATGTTGTTTGATTGAATGGATTTAATTAAATTAAGGCCCAAAAAGCAAGTCCACTAGAGGTGTTGAGGAAATATTTTTGTTAGTGCAGGAAGTCCCACAGATTTCTCTTGCTAGGGCGCTAGAATTTTCATTTTTGAGAGCATCTATAAGTAAAATCTTAGGAATGACAAAGAAGAAGTAAGGCTAACAATACTTATCTATATAATGGCTTCAAATAAGATGATGAGGACCTCCCCAGTTGGTGATCTAAATCTATAAAAGAGCAGGAGTTTTGGAAATGCAGAAGTTAATGTCTGGGAAGGTTTGCCATGCCATAAAGTGCGTCCAATTTACGGTTAAAAAATCAACTTTATTGTTTTCCCAAATAGTTAAATACCATTTGTCTTTTCGTAATATTAATTGTTTTATTAAAGACGTACTGATAAAATATTTATCAAACACAATTCTTTAATAATATTTAATAATGTCATTTTTCAAACATTTTTTTAATTAACTTAATGTTCAATAATAGTCGTACTAAATGTAGTCTAAAGTGAAGATATAATGCATTTTTAATGGTGTACAAAACAAATTGGGCTTGATTAAATCTTTAGTATGGAATTTTATTAAAGGACTCTATAGAACTATTGTTTAATTGAAATGTGAGCTCGATGCTTAATTGAGAAGTGTAATGACATCTTTAGTTTCATCTTGAAAATTATCAGTTAATAGAGATGGAGTTTACTCATTGTGTAGTATTAAGTGTTGCAAGCAGTCTATATAATAACATCATGTCAAGCTTGTCTCTAGTTTTTATTTGTTGTGAATCTTTAAACATAATCTGGTCTAGTTTCCTCGATTGTTTTGCTTAGTTTTATTTTAGAATCTTTTGTTTATAAAGTTGGTTAATCATCTGACTTGGACATGCAGATATCTGGAAATGAGAGCGTAGCTGAGACTGCTCTACTGGAGATTGCATCAAGGCTAAGAGCAAGGTCTCTTCAAGGTGGGCCTGTTCCTGTAAATCCACTGCATGGTGGGCGTTCACATGGATTTTCTCCTCCAGAAGGTTTGTCTGTAAGAGGAAGACAGTCTACTTCCTTTGGTGCTAGAAACACAGATTCATATGATCACCCTAAGGCTTATGACTATCCCAAGGGTAATGATTACCCTAAATACCCTGATTACCCGAAAGGATATGATCAGCCAAATGCTTATGAGTATCCAAAAGGCTTTGACTACCCAAAGAATTATGACTATCAAGAAGCTTATGATTATTCAAAGGGTTATGATGACTATGCAGCACGATATGACCACACAAAGAGCCATCAAAAAATTTATGATTACCCAAGGAGTTCTGATTACTTGAAGGGTTATGACTATCCTAAGGTTCTATTGATTTATCTTTCTCATCAAATTGTTGCATGCAGTCATGCACTTTTCTAATGCTTTTGTAGCTATTTTAGATTTTAGCTTGTTAAGCACATAAAATAGAAAATAGTGTTGCCAACTACAAATGGTTGCAGGCAGTCCTGCATTTTCTAAGGGTTGCACTTATATTCCAACTGACAATTTAAATCACTAAATTAATCTACGATTAAAAACTGACATTTTTAGATGAGTGGAAATATTCTTTACCAAGTTAATTTTACATTGGGATGCTATACTTTTATTTGTATTTAATTAGAAAAGGTTAAATTGTGGAGCTTGTGCATTCAGAAGCCATATTCTAAAGTGAAATTGGCATTAGGTAGATGGAAACTCTATTAGAGGATATTTGGTGTTTTGACTTAGTAGAATCTTGAGGCTTTGAGAAGTAAAAAAAAAAAAAAAAGAAAGCTCGGTTGTCTTGCATGACTTTCTTTCTCTTAACTTAACTTCATGAAGTCATAAGAGTTGCAATATACTTGACTAAATACAATGGGTTTAGTAGTCAGCTTATCTGACTTTTGAAAGATTGTGCGTGCTCTCTCATAACCCCTTGTCATTCGTCCAGCAAGGGAAGGAGGGAGGACAAGCCCGATTTTTAGAAGCCACTGCATTTTACATGGCACAGATTTTCAAAAGGCTATGAACCAAATTGCCCCTTGGAACGATTTTCATTTGATCATCTCGTGAAAGTTGCTTCTTGATTTTGGAAACTTACGAAATTGATTAAGCTGTAGATTTGTGGCTACAAGGAGCTTCTAGATGGATTCTCTGGAGTTGTAGGGATAGAGAGAGGAAGGGCGGGAAGGATGGAGAAGGTGCCAACCTTTACATAGCTCTGATTTTCAAAAGGCAATGAACCAAATTGCTCCTTGAAACGATTTGCATTTGATCATCTGGTGAAAATTGTTTTTAGATTTTGTGAACTTATGAGAGATTGATTAAGATGTAGATTTGATAAATTGTAAGTGTGTTAGTGCTTTGTGGAAAAGAAGAAAAAATTGGAAGTTAAATGGTTATACTTCCAAGCTCATTAAGCCTAAGTCTAGTTTCAAACTGTCTCATTAGAGAAGTTCGCACGTAAAGAAGCTTGGGAAACATAGTTGCTTTTAAATGTTATTGATTTTTGTGTCCCATCATCTAATGTTAGTTCTTATTTTTATCCAATTAATGCCCTTAGATTTCTCTATGCCCTTTTGTTTCCCCTTTTTGTTACAATTTAAAATGTCTTGTCCACGTTTTTGTAACATTTTATCCACACACACGCACACCACTACCACCACCATCTCTCAAATCACAAGACATGGTGTGAAAAACTACTGAAATATTTGATTTTGTCCCAGTTGGAGAGAACTCATGCTGAATACTCTGAAAGCTTATGGTAATGCTGAAATATTTGGGATTTTGGGAATTCTATTGTTTTAGTGATATGAACATGATGACCAATGTGCGTTAAAAGTAAGGCATTAATAGTGGAGAAGTTAGCATTTTTTACTAGTACACCAATCCCAAAATAAATCCTAAATAACCCCAGGTATTGTGTGTGAACAATATATCAAGTTTTGTAGTATCGGTACATTACCTGTCGTTGCCTGCTCTTGGAACATGAATCATCATATCCTAGATAATCTTACAAACATGTGTCAATTTTATGGCATTTTTTACAAGGATGCTGCTAAATCCTCAAGTTAGTGACAGTTTTTTTTGCTCCATAGTATAATTGATGGGGAATAGTAATCAAACTTATGACCTTTTTCTACTAGTGATTGTATAGCGTTGTTTATCGATGTCCTTATGAGCTTTTTCATTTACCCTTAACGTAGTTGTTAGAGTTTAATTTCTGTAAAAGTGGAACAGGGGTATGTCATGATTTTGTCTCTCTTTTATGTCACCAGGATGCTGATCAGCCGTACAATTCTCAGAGTTATCCTGGTTCACTGCGTCCAACTGGGTAGTGCTGCCCAAGATTCTGTTCCATTACTGATTTTTTTTTTTTTTTCTGGCATTTAAATTCGATGCTTCATCTTTCTTTTGTTGTTAAGGTACTCTAGCATGAGCAACCCTGTGGAGGTCAATGCTGCAAATAGTTCTGTTCCAGTTGTGGGTGGAAGCAATGTTTCTGATGCACATCAGGTTGGAAACTAAATGAACATGCGTTTTTGAAATGGCATTTATTCTATTCAAACAACAATCTTGGGTTTTCCCCTGCTTTGACTTTTAACCTTTTTATCTTTAAATTATTTGTGGGTCCATTTAGATGAGCTGTCCAATTAGCATGTGAATAGTTTGTCTGTTTAGGAACTTACAGATTTTGACTGCTTTTACCTTCATTATATTTTCTGTGATGGTTGGTTAGTCTATGATTCCATTTATTTGGGCACTTCATAACCAGAAATATATTGTGGTACAATCTGATTAAAGATCTCTTGGAAAATATAATTTGTAATTTTTATCATTGTTTGCACTTTTTTCATTAATAGCTTGTCGATCTATCCACTAATAAAGTTTTATTATATTTTGAAAATTTTGCAGTGGCTGTATTTGAATTTGGGATTGATGGAAAATTAGTGTGATATAAAAGTTGCGTTAACATGCCCAAAGGACATAAAAAGATAAAAGATAGTTAATTAAAGCTTGAAGTTATAGAAGTTCTTGAAAAAATGTTGGCTAGGAAGCATTGTCACATTCAGATACCTTTGTCATGTCATTGTTGCACATTTTTGGGGATTAAACATGCCAGGAAATGTGCCCAACGTGTTGGATAAGTGACATGTCCTAACTAAAAAAATAAATTGAAAATTGCAATACATTACAAAATATTCATTGTTACAAACACGGTTCAAGGATATAATATTCAACCTGGTCGGTTCAAACACAAAAAAGGTGTCTAGGATTTTATTTTTCCTAATGTTAATCTCCATCTGTTTTTGTAGCGTGCTTGCACTTGCTACTGGCTTCTCCTTTTTTTAGCTTGGACTCGGTGCTTTCCATTATTCATCAAATGTGCATGAAAAGAAAGTACAAAATCAACTTGTATGTGCACTATATGTTGGGAATATAACATATTACAAACATTACTTGTTGAGTTGTTAGACCAACTTAGATACAACACATTGTTTTCCAGCGTGTTTGTAGTTTGATAGTAAAAAGAGGGAAAACATTGGAATTTGACCATGTTGAAATGGAAAGAGAATGGCCGGAAAAGATTAAGGGACTATAATGTATATTACCTTGTGTACTTGCTGTTTAATGGTGGGAACTTCAAACCCAAAATAAAATACAAACTTCAAATGAAACTGAACTTTTGTTGGTTTTACCCGAAGACATGTCCTGAAGAGCTGCATTTGCTATGGTTTATTCTCTTCACTCAGAAAAGTGTTTTGAAAATCCTAAACTTATCATTTATATCAAGTTCAAAATATTTTAGAGCATTTATGGCTGGTTATTGCAATGTAGATATTGTTGAAACCGCAAAGGGCACAATGTGACATCATTATCAAATGGAAAATCCCTTAGGAATACTTACTTACAGTATTTTCGTTCCAAAATTCTGATTGATTTGGATATGAATTGAACTTTAGTAGCATCGTCAATTTAGGTTGCTCTTGATAGAATAGAAAGAGCTCGACTGTCTATTTTGTGTGTTTTCATTGTTAAATTTCATATATTTGGATATGAGTTGAACTTTAGTATCATCCTTTCTCAGGTGCCAACGAATACATCATGGAGATACATGGATCGTTCCGGCAGGTGACGACGGTCGTAGGCCCATCTCGAGGTGCCGGAAAGGAAAGAATAGCCTCTCCTTCTCCCTCGCCAGTGTTTTGCCTTTGAACCATTTTATTCATAGAAGCTTCTGTTCATGGCCTTTGTTAGTTGCCTTCAGCATGTCAAACGAAGCTTGAAACTGTGTGCAGATGACACATTGGGTGTCTCCGTGTCTTGTTGTATCTTGTAGTCAGTGAAATTGAATAGCGTTTTCTTAACTAAAAGCGATGAATTATTTGAATCTTTCAAAAGCCATGCTAATCTCTTTGTTCTGTTCACTATTTAGAAAAAAAATATCTTGTGGATGTGAAATTTTCAAGTTCTTTTTTAGCCTATTCGTATGCTTGCAATCAAATGAACCATGAAACAGAAGACTCCCAACACATTGCAAAGATAGAAAAGGCAGATGTTTTCATAACTGATATAAGGTTTTATTTTAGCAAATGATAATTTTGTCTCAATGGTAACATCCTATTTAGCTGCAAGTTGAGCTGCTTCGTCTCTCACCCGCAGATATGTAAGCATGTACCAGATACGCATAGAGCATGACAAGTAGGAAGCAATGGATGACAGTCACTGTTCGTCTTGCATGTTTCTGAAGTTGTAATTCGTCGAGCTTCTTCCTCACAGGTAATGGTTGGTACATCTGCATGTAGAGAATTCAGAAGAAATGAGAGATTAATGTATAGATAGATGGATGGATGGACAGAGAAAGAGAGAAGGAGAACTTGTCATGATGAGGAGAACAATGAAGAAGACGGCAATGGCCTCTGCACAGGTAGATCTTGTCATCTCTTCTCTAAGTGTTAGTGAGATGGGAGTGAAATGGTTGGGGAATTCTTATATGATTAAGAGCAGAGAACATACATGTATGTGCATATGTATGTATATTTACTTTTGCAACTGCCGAATCTTTAGCTACCAAAATAGGAACATTCGTGAAGGGAAAGAAATCTTATAAATATTCTTTCTTTTGTGAGCATTAATATAGCCTTTCTTTATTTTGACAATATGGGTCAAGAGAAATTCTTTTTTCGAGTAAGAACATAAAGAGATTTTGATTTTTTAATATATAAAAACAATTATTAAACGATTATAAATGTTAGATAGATTCTTTTATTTTTAATGTATAATAATAAATCTCAGGTGAGATTGAATATCAACGAGTAAAACTTAATTTGCTAAGTAGAATGATCTCTATGCATAATTTAGTAAATTAAATTTTGGTTCGTTATTAGAAATTCAACATGAGAATTTGCAAACAAATTGAATTCAACATAGATGTCTCATTTCAGAGATCTTATATTTTTCATTATAATTTTTGTAAGTCTTTGTTGAAGGATAAATCATAACTTGTATTCAAACTATATAACATGATATCATGATGTGATAGTAGATAAGTAGATAAAAAGTAGGCAAGGGTTAATCACTCATAAGCTCCACACTCATAGGAGACCTCACATCCATCGTTTGGGACTATGGTAATCTTATGCTTTGGCTTGGTGACAAATGATGGCAACCTTGTCATCAACTGACACACACATGCATCATCGATCCCTTCGAGTCGCCTACAACATGCCGAGTCTTTGGTGTCTCCATGTTGCTGATGATGGTGGTGGTGATGATGATGGTGATGGTTGTTATTACTTTGAAGATTGATAGAATGCGGATTGACAAAACTACAAGCTTCATTCGCCAATGCAAATTGTGAGAGGCATAGGGCTTGGGCCATAACCGCCTTTGGTTGACCCCCAGCAAGGGACACCAAGGTGACCAGAAGAAAGATTGGCAAAAGCCTTGAGATGGTAGAAGACAAATTCTTTTCCTCCATGAAGATGGAAAGGAGCTTTTGAGTTTTCTTTGTTATGAATTGGTAAAGTGGAGGTGTTTTATAGTGGGCTCAAATTGGGATGGTAGGCATTAGGTGGGTGTTTGGGCTTGTTGAAGGGAGTTAATTGGTTGCATTTTTGTATACTAAACGGTGCATGCTGTTGTTGTGAGAAAGGGATGTGCATTTATTTT
This sequence comes from Vanilla planifolia, assembly GCA_023846275.1. Classification (NCBI taxonomy): domain Eukaryota; kingdom Viridiplantae; phylum Streptophyta; class Magnoliopsida; order Asparagales; family Orchidaceae; genus Vanilla; species Vanilla planifolia. Next base: position 41,400,750 of record CM043867.1, on the reverse strand, counting down.
AGCTTTATGAAGGTGAACCACACAGATTGAATAAGGAAAGAAATTTGCAGAGGCGGCAGCACTTCATTTAAACCACAAGGAAAGCAGCAATATAAAAAACAAACACCTTTGCTCAACTCCATTCCACCTCTACCAAAAGTAACAGTAAAGCATTAAAAAATTTCTACCGACTCGCATGAGAGGAAACTGAGTGGGGAAAGGAAACATCAATACTGAAATGATATATTTAACAACTAGTGGTATATCCCACTAAAAGCAGGAAATATGAAGTTAGAATATTTCTTCAGATGGTTATCTTGCTAACAGATTCGGTTTAGTTCAATAAAGAGTATCAATCCTTTAAGCAACTGCAAGATATGTACTGAAAAATAGGCATAACATTCTTAAGAGATCCTTGTCATGAAGGATCAATCTAGTTTCATTTTACAGCTAAAGTGTGTGAACGATACATTAACATTACAAAAGTACAGCTTATAAACCAAAAACTCATCCAGATTCAAAAAGGACAGCCAAAACATGCATGCCAAAGAATTCAAGCACAAGCACAGCAAAATAAAAGACAAGAGCTTCTCCAAAAAATTATTATGGGACCTTGACAGTTTTAAAAGCTGGTGCATCCCTAAACAGACCCTTGTTTTCTTTACCAGTTCCAAAAAGTAAACTATTAGTATAAGAAAAAAAAAAAAATAAATAACAAATTACTTAAAAAGCATAAGGCACAAACCTGAAAATTAAATTGAGGAATCACATTGTTAGCCTATTAAATGGTCGCCCACCATAGACCAATCAAATTTATTTTTGCCCGAGTAAACATGAGTTCTGAAAACCTAAGCTGCAAGGTAATTCTAAAGTAAAAGCTGAAAGCATTGTTAGTATAACCAATAATTGAAAGCCTTTTCAAAGTTTTCGTCACAACTGATTGATATATCCTTAACTGTTTGACAAAAAATGTCCTTAATAAAGTGGTTGTGATATGCAAAACAACTTAATATAGAAATAAAACCAACTTGCTGTCATGATTGTAAATACTATTTGTTACACTATTACGAAAAACTGTGATAAACAGACCTTAATTGAGATTACTTGAGAGAAAGTTAGGACTCCAGAATAGTAGCATATACCTAAGGGGAAGTTTAAGATCGCAGAAGTTTTCCCATCAACTTTAAGGTTATTGAAGTATTTGCTTCATGTAAAGACTCATTGAAGCATTTCCTTTGATTTCTACTGCACTTCATGTTCTTTTACCATGGACAATTGGAAAAAGATCTTTGTGCATATAAGAAATGAAAATAGAATAGATCTTAATGGGAAAAAGGTTGTAAAGCAATGAAACCTTAAAACATTTGCCCTTTTTTTAATAATTTAAATGAAGAAAGAATAGTATAATCAAATCCTTGAAAAGTAGCTACCATTAGAGATCTAAAATAAAATTCTCTAACCACTACTTATATCCATAATAAATTACAAGGAGTTTTACATTGTGACACATCAATGTTACCAATACTAAGGTCAGAGTGAGTATCCCCAAAATAGAGTTGAATACTCTCGTGGCTAGGTCCTCTCACATCCATTATTCTCTCATCTCCACCATGTTCTTTCATATGTAGAGAATGCTACCATTCTCTGATGTTGGATTCGAAAAAATAATGCGTGTAGCACTTAATATAATAAACAATATCTGAGAAATAATAGTAGAAATATGTGAACAAAAAAGAAGAAAAAATACTAAAATTTTGGATGTATTAGAAACAATCAATTTTGCTTCCAAATATGATTCTAATATTAAAATAAAAGAATCCATAGAACTGCAATGGATCATTAATTAATAGAGCATGAAAGAAGGTTCAACTCTTAATCTAAAACTTATACCTATAAACGTGATTAAAATTGTTAAGTATTTCCTTCATATTCAAGTACACTATGCATTCTTTTACAATTTATATGGTAAAAAAAGATCTTTAATTATAGATAAGGTATCGATAGAAAAATGAAAATGGCATAGATATTAGCTCAAAAGAGTTCGAAATACCATGCAACATGTAAGAAGAAGAAATGTAGAATACTCGTTAAGCAAAAAATTCTTTTTCAATAACCTGACCTCATTGCTCTCTAGAAATGATTTTTAAGCTTGTTGACAAAAAAGGAAATCAATAGTGCTGGTTCTACATCATCATAAGATAAGAATGCCACTAGATCTATGCACAACATTATAGTAGAAGTAATGCATGCCAGCACCACATAAAACCTAAAAACATCAACAAACCAAATAATTCACGTTTGCAGTAGAATTTACAAAAGTTTTCGACGAATTGTAAGAAAGTGGAGCAAGATAGTGAAACAAAAAGGATATTGGAGGCACAAACACTGCAAAAACACCACTAAATGAAAGACAGATTTAACAGAATTATTAGCAAATTAGACCGACCAAAATTGCAATTCAAAAGAACATTAGAGAAAAAGTAGAACCAACTTTCTCATTAATAACAATTGTAGTTCGTGAGCCTAATATGATAACAATAAACCAAACTTGGTTGATACATCTTAAAACTCGTACAATTCATTGCTGAAGAGGAGGAAGCTTTCACAATTAGACTCCAATCTCCTCTGCAAAAGAGAAGGAAACAAAATCAGCAGATCTCACTCCAAATCTCACGATAAGACATGGAAAATTTCTCACTAGAGGAAGATGTAAACCGGTAAAGCATTGACATACCAATTTTGTACAAATCTGATGTAACTTCCGACAGCAAAGACCCAGGGAGAAGGGCCTAAGAAGTAAGACCAAAGCGGCAAAACAAAATAAAACAAGAATCAGCTCCATAAAACTTCACACGGATTCAAAATTAAAATTTTGGCAAAGGCAAATAAACAAAAAAATGGCTACCGAAAGGAACATTTTTCCCCCTTCACTTACATCTATCTGCCTCTGAAAGTGCTTGGCCCGCTTCTTAGGCCGACGAGGGGCCTTAGTTCCCTTCATCGCAAGGAAATCCTCCTCGATCTCTTCCCTCGTGAGTGCAACCGAGAATTTCCTTCTCTCCCCCTTTTCTCCCAACTCCAACTCCGCAAATCTCGATTCAGCCATCAATTCGAAGCTGCTTTGCTCCTTCTGAAGAGGAGAATGAGAGAGCGAAGGAGATGGGGATGAAGAAGACGAAGCATTCCGACTAAAGCGGATCTCTCTAGGAGCATTGCAGGCAGCCCTCCTACTCCTCAGATTCCAAGGTCTCAAACCCGATGCCCCCACAGCAATCAACTCCTTTCCATCGTCCTCCTCGTTGCGCCGCTTCTTTGCGAGAAACCTAGGAGGAGGGAGCAGTGGGTCTATAGGGTTTTGAGAAGAGAAAGCATTCGCAGGATTCACCTCCTCGCGCATCGATCCACCGGATATGTTGATGCATCGGAGGAGCTTCTGATTGCCCCAGCTGAGGGTCGGAAAGGAGAAATTATGGAGGCGGGATTGCCGCATCGATCCTCTTAACGGTGGTAAAGCGATGGGCTTTAAATCCAAGCCGGTGGATTTTCTCTGTCGCGAATCCTCCTCTTCGGTAGATAAAACCATCTCCGGCGGCTAATTCCTTGGAGCAAGCGAGCCAACGAGAGAGAAAGAGAGAGAGAGAGAGAACGATGGAAAGAGGAGGGAACCAGAAAGGTGAAGTGGAGGGAGACTTCCCGTTCTATTAAGTATATAAAGGTGTTGACCGAAGCCACCGCAAAGGTTTTATTCACAATTCGCCGTTGATTTTCTATCAAGCAGGCATAGCCGATCGATCTGACACGGTGGACTGTGACCTAGAGTCGCATAGAAACCTTAGTCGCATACTTTTGAGAGTGCTTGAAAGATGACGTTGCGATCACTTTTAATCGTAGCCCTTCGATTTTAAAGCGTGTGATAATGTCATAGTGTTTGGCATCACTTTTAAACGTGCTGATTTCTAAAATTATTCAATGGCAATCGGCCAACGGAATCTTAAATGAAAAATTCTTATTAAAAAAAACATTAATGAAGCCACTTGCTATTTAGCACATATTAGTTTAATTATTAAAAATTATGATTTTAAAAAGCAATAATTTAAAAAATATTATGATTGCATAAAAAATATAAAATTTCATATTATATGTTTTGAATCAAAATAATTAATTTATATTATTTAGAACAAAAAAATTAATAAATGAATAACAAATAATAAAACTTGACATTATATAATGACAATTAGCTAAAAGGCAATCATTTATTGTATTTCTCAGATCTAAATATAAGATTGTCTTAAGAAATTAAACGTGAAAATTTTATAGAACTATTTACATGTTAAATTCTATTTGACAAAAACTCATAAGATGATTTTGTATATTAGGAATTCATTTTTGTTGAAATAATTCTTTAAAGAAATCCATAAAGTAAAACAAATATTTCTTATGTATATTACATGAATGTATGATTATGTAAAATCATGTGACATGCAAAATCTATTGTTATATGAAAGTAATTTTAAATTGAATTAGGTTAGGCCATATCTTCTTCTATGGAGAAAAAAAATATAAGACTTGGCTTCCTAGGAAATAATTACTTCAAAAGATAAGTACAAACTTAACACAGATATTTCAAAAGATAAGTACAAATCAATTTTACAAATACATTTTGATCATAATTGTGTCATCATTATACAAAATTAGAAAAAAAATACTAATATTTTGTAAGATTTCTAAAGTTAATAAAAATCTAGTTAATTATATAATCTAAAAGTTATGTTAGTCGTTAGTTATAGATTCTATTTAGTAACATATCGAGTCTATAAATCTTTTGTTAAATAACTATCTTTCATTTTAATTTTTTTTAAAAAAAAATATTTAATCATTTAAAATCGAATTAGCCTCATTAAAGGTTTTTTGATTTAATATAAAGATTATACATTTAAATTAGTCATTACATTAATTATTTTTACACCAAAACTTTCCCTCTTTATTAGTTAGACCAAGTCGTAACTCCGAAGCTTGCAACCTATCGAGTTGGGGTGAACTTGACTTGACTCGAATTTCAAACCAGAACGGATCCAAATCCGAATTAAGCAGGTTAAGACCTCTTCGCTTACGTGTAAAGCTCACCGTGACCTGTAAATAAATTATATATATATATATAATGTGAATATAGTTTTGGAATATATATATATATATATATATATATATATATATATATATATGATTATAGTATTAGATCTCCATATTGCTCTCTTTAGCCGGCGGCTCGTCGAAACCCCAAGCGGTTGCCGTCACCGATCACTATCTTCCATTCACAGGTGTGCGACTCGAATTGGGTCACCAACGGTGGCTAGCGTTACGAAGAATCCCCGTACCGGCTTTGACAGCATGGCAACTACGGCAACTCGGGAGGAGAAATCCCACTCTAACCTTCTTCGCCGAGATTTCTCCTCAACGTCCGCGACGACCTCGGGGAACAATCGGATCGTATGGTGCGGAGGCGTCAACTACGAAGGGGCAATAGCCTTCGGCGAGCGATGGGCGTCGGCGAGGGATGACTGGTTGAGCACCGGACCTTCTGAGCTGGGCGGCGACGACGACGGATTAAAGGAGCTCGAGGAGAAGCTCCTCGACCATCTCCGAGAGGCCGCCGACAAGATGAAGTTAGAAATCCCGCTCATCGTTCGTGCCACTCCGGCGGTGGCAGATGAGGAGGGCGTGCGAGCGAAGTCGTCCTCGGGTAAAGGGAATCCCCCGAGGCCGTGGAATCTGAGAGCAAGGACGGCCGACGGGAGGGTGTCGGCAAATACGACCGAGAGAACGATCCGGCTGCGGTCGGAGGATCCCGAGAAGACCGAGAGGCAGAAGTTCTCGATCTCGCTCTCGCGAGAAGAGATCGAGGAGGACATCTTCGCACTCACGGGATCCCGCCCTCGCCGGCGGCCGAAGAAGCGGACGAGGAACATTCAAGGGCAGCTCGATGTAAGATGGATATTTCATTCCACCATTCGTCGCTTCCTTTATCTTCTTCTCTAACTATAGGGTTTTCCTTTTGTTGCAGATGGTCTTCCCGGGTCTGTGGCTGTCGGAGATTACCCCGGAGCTTTACAGAGTCGACGGTTAATCTCTCTGTAGAAGATATTCTCACTTGCGGTGAGCATATCGCTGTGCTCCACCCTACTTTGTATCGGGAAATGGAAAAGCAACTCGGAAGTTTAGGTGTGGTTTGAGTCGTTCATGCATTTGTTTGGAAAATGGAATTTGTCAACAGAATATTTCTATGTTTTTTTTCAAGTTAATATTCTTCATTATTTTATTATTTTGATTTTTTATTTTTTTGACAAAAAGTGATGACAATTGTCCTTTGATGCATTATAAATAAATCACAACAAATGTATGTCATATAATTCAAGGAACGACAATAAATGCTACTAATTGCGGTCGATTGAGGATTAATGATGATTTTTTTTTTGCATTATCAACAAATGGCAGCAAAAATATATTAAATAATTAAAGGAAATTTATTATTTAATTAGAGAATATTGATACGAACAAGAAGAAAAATCCTAGCCACGGAATATACTTTTACCTAATAGCTTTTTTATTATTAATAAGAGTGCTTTCTGCATCCACGTTAGTTAAAAATCCTAGCCGTTGATTCTCGTTGGTTCGCCGAGCAAACGGCACATGCTCTTGATGACGGACACGACATATCCCCACCTTTCTGTGGTGGTGGCCTCCCGCGAAACCGATTGCTCCCCTTCGTCGGCAAAGAAACAAAGACGTGGCTCGGATTTTGGTTTTTTCCTTCTCGTAGATGACGAACCTTCTAATCTAATCCAGTAGCTCCATGGAGAGAGCTGTGTCTCAGGTACATATCTCGTCTTGAGTTATTGCAACGCTCTTCAGTTGTTTCATCGTAATTTCTTCTGCAAAACATAGGCGGAAATGGAGATCATCCATGCCGAGAACGAAGCAAAAGAGATGGCTTTTAAGATCAAACATTCCAACGCTTGGGTGCAAGCTCGAAAATTGGAGCTACAATCTTTGAAGGATTCACCAGACGAATCAGGAAGAGACCCTCGGCAACAAGTTCGATACTTAAAACGAGAGTTCAGCAAGCTGAAGGTTGACGTTTCCTCGGCATTGGAGTCGAAAGCTAAAGCTGAGAAGCAAATCGAAGACTGCAATCTCGAGGCTAGCGTGAGCTTGAGCACAGTGGAAAAGCTAAGGAAAGAGCTCGAGGAAGCAAACGAGGAGCATGTACTCGTAGAGCTCGCCAGGATCGAAGCGGAGAGGGAGTTCAAGGAGATTGAATCTCAGAGGGCAGCCAACGCCGCTGAGTTTTCCAAGAAAATGGCAGCAGCCGAGAGCAGGATGAAGCAGCTCCGGAGAGAAATCGACAGGAAGCGGGTACTTGAGGAGAAGCTAGCAGCGACGAACGCCGAGTTGGAGATCCTTGGGGAGATCAAGCAGAGCTTTCGCAACGAGGAGGCGGGTAAGATTGCCAACAAGAGGAGCGGCGAAGAAGAGCTGCAACTCGTTGAGGAGGAGCTCAACAAAGCGAAGACAGAACTGGAGAGCATCAAGGAAGAAGGTTTTCAATGCATGGCTTCGATGGATCTCATTAGGGAGGAGCTACGAAAGGTTTCCGAGGATATGGAAAGTACGAAGGAAATGGAAAGGTATACCGAATCAACGATACAGCTACTCAATTCCAAGCTTTTGAAAGCTAAATCAAAGCTCGAATCGGTGGCTTCGGCCGAGAACAGAAGCAGGGGAATCATCTCTAACCTCAGCACGGCCCTTCAGCAACTAAATACCGAAGTGGAGACTGCGCACACGGAGGAGAAGAAGATCACCGAGGAGACGGAGAAGACCAGGGAAGAGATCGAAATGACCGAAACAAATGTCAAGTCCACGGAGCGGAACCTAATGGGTGCCATCCAAGAGCTTGAAGCTGTGAAGGCATCGGAAGCCGTGGCTCTCGCAAAACTGAAGAACACGGCGGAGAGCACGGCGCAGAGAAGGGCTTTGGCCGCGAGGTGTTCCTCGGCGATTTGGGTCTCAAAGTGGGAATATGAATACTTGACGAACAACGCAGCTTCGGCTCAGGCAGTGGCGGTGCAGAAGATAACCGCGATCCGGGCATGGATTGAAGTTTTGAGAGCCCATGAAAAGGAGGCATTGTTGAAGAGCGAACACATGGAGAGGGAGATCAAGGCAATGAAAGTAGCTAACACGGAGGAGGAGGAAGAGGAGGAGGTTTACGGAAAGGGAATGGTGCCGACGGCTGACAAAATGGAGGACCAAGTAGACGAGGTAATGGAGTTGCTCAAGGCCGGAATGCAAACTCCGAGGAGGTCCAATTCCATGACAGCAAGCAGGAGAAGATCCAAGGTGCAAACTTTGTCGGCAACGGCTGGAGCTAAAACTAGTGCTCGATCTCCGTCGCTTGCGATCCAGAAAAGGAAGAGAGTGATTCCCACATTGGCTACGCTTCTTAGGAATCGCCGCGGGAGGCACAACAAATGACGCGAAGCTTTCAATTTTACTTAGCAATCTTCCTAAGTATGACTAGTTACAGAATCGATGAGAAAACAAAGTTAAGAAGATCAGAGAATGTTGGAAGGAATCAAGGGGAACTGGAGAAAACAGAGATCAAGATCTAACAGAGGTAGATGGGAGAGAAGTCTCGGTTCGCGAATTTTTTCCTTTTTCATATTTCATTACTCTTTATAAGCATGTATTTGTATGTTCTAATCTTATTGATAACTCATGAGGTCATGTTTATTCTCCATTTTGGAACATTCTGTGCCCTTAAATTGTATTAAATTATATCATACAAACATTGATTATATGGTAAGATTTACATCAATCATGGGATATAATTGATCATATGAGAATTTTATTATAAAATTACAAAGGAAAAAACTTGCTCCATCTATGGTCATACCATATGACATCTTTAGCTATAGGATAATCATAAGAGATGATACAATTCAAAACAAGATTATATGATATAATTAAGTTCAATTTGTGAAATAATTTCCAAATAATATTAAAGGAAGCTAAAATACAAATTTAGTGCATGACTTTTATATGTGAAGTTAGTTTGACTAAAATAGTCAACATAAAATTTAGAAATTGTGAACTATTAAATCAATAAAATATTAAAATTAATATATCTTACATAACAATTAATATTAAAAATGTATGTTCTATTTGTTGTTTAAAGACAATTTATGTAATAATAAAAAGATAAATTTAATCACTATAATTGATTTTCTCAATAGAAACCCAAATGTAATGAATTATAGCACGATTTTTGTCAACCTTGACTGTTCTTTCTTGCATCTATTTTGTTTCTCTGTAAAGTGGCTACACATGGGAGCAACTTATCATAAGCAACCATGTAATTGCCCACTACAACATAGTGCCTACAGGTAGGTACTAGGGCTTTTAAAGTGAAAAGGAGAGGGGAAGAAAGACTCACATGACGATCGCACGGTTAACACTATTTACATATGCAGATTGAATGTCAACTAGGAGGTTTGGTGATATAAGAGAAGGGAGAGGGGCAAAGAGAGGTCTACTAAAATTTTCATGTCTACCTTCTACAAAAGAATTTGATCAAAAGCTTTGTAGCAAATCATTATAATTTTCTCAATCATTTCAAACAAGTGCAAATGTGCAAACAATTGGAACTATCAAAGAAGCTCCAATAATTTGAGTGACATCATAAAGAAAAAAATATATAAGCTATCAAAAAACATAACCTAAGCTTAACTTATTAATGTTTGTTGTTATTTTGAATTATCTAAAATTACATAATTATTATTCTCATAAAAATAGACAACTACTCAACAAGTGCCAACCACATAGTTACAAATAAAACAGATTTTCAAAAAAGCAAATCATGAGAAAATGTTACAAACAAATTCTTTTGACTTACTATGGTCACATTAGAAGATTGTATTGGACCTTGACTAAAAGAAAAGGGTAGCCAAACTATGCTAACTTCTTAGGCGCATCAATATCCTTTTGGATGTAGATAATAGACCCCATGATGAAATAGAAACAATAATGTCAAGGACTCCCAAGTTGATACCTAAAATTGCAAGGAGTTGCTCAAAGTTGCTTTGGCATTCTTGATAAACATCAACAGTCCCCTTATAAGGCAAACATATTTGTACTATAATGATTGATGTATCATGACCCAAGGCCTAAATCAATAATAAGTTGTTTTGATTGCATACCACTACTACATCTTGATTAACATTCCTTTGTTCATCCACATCAGTAGAATGAAACATAACTAGTCTTAAAAACGTCAAGAATTTTCCATACAGCCTTCTCTAATTATCAAATTCAACTACTAACAATGGTAACATAATCTTGATAAATGAAATATAAGGCAACATTATCATGCCACTAAAGATCACAACTTCATATTATCAATGCTTCACATGATGCTCCAAAGTTTGGTAGATGAATGGGCTAGTTATTAACTTTGTCCTCTTTTAATAACTTGATAATCTTTGTTTTTCATGTGGTACTCCAATTAAGATAAAAAATCATCTCAATGACTCTCAAATCCAACTAAATCCAGGAGTTTTTTGTAATCCTTTCCTTAGGATATCATCTCTCATGAGTATGGCATCCCCCCACTTTTTGGCAGCAGCATACATGTTGGAGAGAATAACCCTGTATGCAGTTTTTCCAGGATCCAGCTTAAAAAGCCTATGAGCTATTGCTTCACCCAAATCTGAATAACCATTGTAACTGCAACCCCACAAAAACGCCCCCAAAACTCCAGGATCTGGACAAATAGGGATAGTCTGTATAAGATCATAAGCTTCTTTCAGTTGTCCATCATTGGCAAGCAATTTTACCATATATAAATAGTGTTCAACTTGTGCTACAATGGAATAGTCTTCTTTCATCCTTCTGAATAATGTCCAGCCCTCCTTAAGCAGACCAGAATGGCAGCAAGCACAGAGTACAGCTGAAAATGTAGCTTGGTCTGGTCTAAATCCCTCTTGCAGCATTTCCTCAAAGAGATCAAGAGCCCTTTTTCCAAGCCCATGTGAACCTAGACAAGATATCAATGAATTATAAGTGACCACATTCTTCGTTGGCATCAAATTAAATACAGAAAATCCTGCTTCTACAAAACCACATTTAGTGTATGCACCTATAAGAGCACATGAAACTGAAATATTTGAGCACATTTCAGTCCTAAAAATGTAACCATGAAGCTCTTTGCAAGGGCGAGCTGCAGCCATCAACGCACAAGCTGAAAGAACACTGGCTAACAAGATGGCATCAGGTTTTTTACCAGAACAAATGGTTTCTTTGAACAAGTCAAGTGCCTCTTTGCATTTCCCCGACTGTGAAAATCCAGAAATAAGTGCAGACCATGTGACAAGATCCGGCGTACTTATCTTCCTGAAGACGCCATAACCTGATTCCAGGCAATTACACCTTGTGTACATTCTCACCAATGAACTACAAACATGCTCTACACAATCATGTCCTCCTTTCAAACAAATCCCATGAACCCCACAGGCAATTGGGAGCAAGGTAGAATCAGAGAAGCAAGACATAAGGCCTACCAACGTATACGCATCGTGAATTTGCCCAGAATGCCGCATTAAATTGAAAAATTTAACACCTTCCCGCCAATACCCACCATACCCAAAACCAGATATCATAACGTTCCATAGAACCAGGTCCCTATGAAGCATTCCATCGAACACAGTTCGTGCATCGATCACAAGGCCCAGTCTAGAGTAGGAATTCATAAGAGCGCTGCCGGTTATTAGATCAGAACACAAGCCAGAGCAGAGCACCGGCACATGAAGGATTTTAACACCGTTAGGGTTCGAGTCGTCCAAGCAAGCTCGTAGAAGGCAAGCATAGGTGTAGTTGTCCGGTTTCGCACCTGAAATCTTCATCCAATTAAAAAGGGAGAAAGCACCAGAGAAGTCATGGCGCTTGGCATACCCTCGGATCATGGAATTCCAAAAGATGACCTTTTTATCGGGAATTTTGTCGAACAACTGGCGAGCAGAGAGGAAGTCGTCATGGGCGGCATAGGAGCGGAGGGTTTGGATTATGATCGAGGGATTTGCCGCGGAAGAACTTGTGATCAGCACAGCATGGAGTTGTCTGGTCCCAGAAATAGTTAAACTAGATTTCGAAAGATGCAACAGCAGAGTAGGACTAGGGTGTGCTTTCATGAGTTCGTATTGGCCTTAAGCCTTTGGGATCCTTCAAGCGTCGGCATGACTCGTACGACGTTGCCAGGGAAGAGACGATTTAATTGGCTCGCATGCTTCGCTGAAGGTTGGGCTTCGCAACGGGAAAAGCTATTATGTGCGTGTATTTTTTGACTTAATATTTTTTTTGTCGAATTTGATTCGGTATTTCTTGAGCTGGGAAAAATGCAAGGATCTGTTATGATATTTGAATTGACATCTTTTTAATTAGTAAAACAAAACTTTCCTTGACGTTTTTCTTTTCGGTGAAAGAAGATTTTGAATGGATTCTTATAAAAAAAACCTTGGTGTGTTAAACAAACCCATCCGTAACACCTCACTAACCAACATATTAAAATACATGTAATAGTCGTGATTCTTTATCAGAACTCATTAGAAAGCATTACGCAAAATTTAAAATACTCATCATCCTAGTCCAATGAAAGGACAAAAAATTCGATAAAAACCATCTCTACAAAATAGATTTTTTAGAGAATTTGTGTACAATTAACCGAGCTGTTTGTCATTAACATCAATGCCAGCAGTTTAACACGATGTTGGAAATCATGCGAAAGGAAAGCAATTCAAGCACCCCAAGTTCACATGCAAATTTGGCTAAGACTAAATCAAGATTATAAAAAAAAAAAACTGTATTAGAGAACCAGGAATCCTTAAGTTAGCAAAATACAAGAAGCAGGCCGATGAATAAGATGGAAGATTAACGATAAAATCAACCCAAAAAGCAAAAACTTGCGTCTTCTAACACTTACAACTGCATAAATCAGCAGCATCGTATCGCGCGAAGAATGATGACAAGAAGACCATGCCTATCCCACCTCATATCCTCTTCACGCTATCTCCATGGAGAATGACCAAACCTTCGGTCATTAGAGAGGAAAGTGCACTCTTCAGCTGCAGAAAGAAAACAGAAGCATATGTTGCATTCAAATCGATTTCGTTCACATATAAGACATCCATTATGTAATTGTTATTCGAGACTTACATCATGAAGATGGATTTCCATTGAGCTTTGCTTCCTTAACTCTTCCAACAACTGAATTTGTCGAAGATTAAAAAAAAATGCAATCAAGAATGCAGAAACAAGACCAAAAATCAAGTAAAAGTTGATCGGATTAACCTCAATCACTCGGGTCGAAGATCCTCCAATCTGCATCCTATCCATTACAATGTTTCGAGTCGTAGCAAGCAGATTTTCTCGCCTAATCCTTTCGCTTGCAGATATTCCAGTCATTATAAGATCCATGTCAATTGTCCCTTTTTTGAGCAGATATCAATGTTAGCTGCCTGAGGGTTAATACAAAATAATGTAAGATAACAAAAATAGACTATAGTACCTGTGGTATGGTCAGTTGCTGATTGCTGCATTGCAACTTCCAGCAGTCTAAAAGCCTCAACGACATCCCGTACTTGTACCTGAAGATTATCAGATGAATGTTGCCTGAACGACAAAAAAGAGAGAAAAAGAAGGCACAAGTCGCATTGATCCATTACCAATTCAGAAAACCGCATTCGAGCTAGAGCTTCACCGAGACGAATTAAGCTTTCAATTTGTCTCGCTGTTGCAGTTATCACCTAGACAAGGAAGTTCGATCAAATTGTTAGCAATAGAAAATTCTACAGATGCTCGGGAAAAGATTATCTTTTGTACCTTCTTACTGCTTCCCGGAAAATTTCCTCTTTTTCTCATCTCGACATAGCCTCTTGTAAGCTCTTCAGCAGCTTCATCAGAGAGTACTGGGTGAATGTGCTTTCTAGCATAGCTGATGTAAGCAGTCAGAGTAGGAAGGTCTAAAGCATCTGAAGATATACTCTGCACAGAAAATTAAAAAGTTACAAGGGACTGCGAATCAAATGAACGGGTTTATACTTTGATCTTTAGATAAAAGACTGATCACAACAATGTAGAGATTGGATTTTTTTTCTTCTAATGTAACTTTAGTTTAATTTATGTAAGAAAACATTAGACAAATGCAGTTAGACCTTACCAATGTTATTAGAAGCTTATGACACATGGGACCAAAGATGGAAACAAACAATCATAAGGTGATGCTCTCCCTAGAGGTTGAATCATTGGAGAATAAATGACTCTTAATAGGTTTTTAGATGGAGTGGCCAGATAAATTCTTGCATCAAAAATTTAAAAAAAAAATTGTGTTTAAATTACACATATAAGATCATGTTTTTAAAATTTTCAAATACTTTTTAAAACTACTTAATTTGTCCACTACACGACCAAAAAGATATAATATATCAACATGATAAGATTAGATTATTACCCTGGTATTAGAGCGATATATTTTCTAATACAATGTGGTTAAAAAACAAACCAAATAAAAACTGATATATTTATGACATATGAAACAAAAAAGGATTGAGATTAATTGCTAAGTGATAAAAAAAATGATTCTTAAAAAGCTTTTATATATAGAGATGAAACACAAATAATGACATTGAAATTGGAGAAAAAAAAATTTAGGTATTCAATTAAATCATATTCTTCTAGTGCCGATGCACCATTTTAGTACAAAACTTGCTTTATTAGAAATAGCATAATCAAAGAATGACAATGCCTCAATATAATAAGTTCATGTCATAACAAGTTTAATAAAGTTTTATAGCTACAAATTGTGCTCTTAAAGAATTTGATTCTTCGTTTTGATTATTTAAACATGACACATTACAAAGTTTAATGCAAGACTTGATGGTAGAAGTGTTCTCATAATGATTTACAAAATTATTGAAATAAATTCAATTCTAATCAAGGCTCATGCTATACTTGTTAAAACATTAAGAAAAGTACAAAATTTTTTCACTCTTAAAGGAAAATCTTCTCTTCAAATTGTTTGGCTTTAAGTGATTACAAATTATTAATTGAAAAAGGAAAGTCCTACAGATTTCCTTGGACTCACAATTTATTTAAGAGCCAAAAAGTTTAGTAATACCTACTTTCAACAAGACCAAGCGATTATAGATGCAGTTTCAGTTTCTTCTAAAGATGCGACTATATTATGACGTATGAAACTTGGACATGTTAAGCAAGTTTTGTAGAGATAAGCAGAAGAGAATTGCTTTGTGAAGTGAGGACTAAGATATTGAACTTTTATGAGCAATGTGCTCTTAACAAGCATCATAAGATCATATTCTCTATAATAATTCATAAGATTAAAGATATTATTAACTATATTCACTCAAATTTATGAAAACTTATTAATATCAATAATATTGTAAGGTTTCAATATGATTTGACCTTGATGGCTATTATACGAAGGCTTAGGCGTATACGCTCAAACAAAATAGTGGTGCTTTTTTAAAAATTGAAGTTAAATATATTGATTAAAAATAAAAAAAAGAAGAAAATAAAAACATTGAGAACCAAAAAATGTCCTAAAGTTTTGATCTATAAAATTAAAAAGATCTATAAAAAAAGGAAACTATCAAACATAATATAGTTATAAACAACTCATCAACAAAATAAGGTGATAAAAGAACGAATAAGACACTCCTTGAGAAAGCAAAATATATATTATCCAATACTAATTCGAGCAAATATTTTTTTGCATAGTCTATATCAATTGGATGCTATTGATAAACAAATCTTTATCAATTTGCTATTAACATGAAAACTTTAAAGAGGGTTTGGTTAAAGTACCTTATGTATTATTTAATACTTTATTTGTCTAATTTATTATACCAAAAAAGAAAAGTTAGACCCAAGAGCTAAAAAATGTATTTTTCTTGATATGCTTTTAGGATGAAAGGGCATAAACTTTGGTGTGTTCAATCAATCTCTTAAATTTGTTATTAATAAGTTTGACAAATCAATTATACGAAGAAGTTAAAGCAATATAGCAATTTTGGAGATCAAAGAGATCAGAAGTTGTTAAACTTTTGTTTAATTTTAGATCAAATGATAAACTTGTCACAACAACCAAATTTATCACCATGAAGAGATAATGACATAATCACAACCAAAACCACCACAACAACAAAAGAATGTTGCTTTTGAAAGATCAAAATGATAGGTTCATGCATTTTAAAGGTTTGATTTTGATTACTAACCATGCTTTTGTATGATTGCATTTACTTTGAGTGTGACAAAATCAATTGGCTATGAAGAACTATCTACTTATGAAAAAACTATCAATAAAAAAAGATACTCGACAATAAACTAATACTATGACAGAAGGAAGAGAGTTATTGGCTACAACAAAACCATAAAAGACAAAAGATCCTTAGTGCTAGAGTTATACAATACAAAACAATATTGGTTGTTGAAGGCTATGGTCTAGAAAAAATTGACTTCAATGAGATATTATCTCTTATTATTAACCATAACTCAATCCATATTTTTCTTTCTCTAATTTCATCTTAAGATGTGAAGTTAAAACAACTTGATGTAAAAATTATCTTTCTTTATGATGGTCTTGACAAAGAAATACATATACAAAAACACTAAAATTTGAATTTCTTAAGAAAAATTATGTATGTCTATTAGGAAGATCTTTATATGACCTAAAAAATTCACCAAAAATAATGGTACAAAAAAGTTTGACAATTTCATGTTACACTAGAATGGAGACTCGACTACGAAAATAATGACGAAAGAGTCGGAGAAAATAGAAAGAAAAAATAACAAGGATAACGATAAAAGTGGAAATAAATCCAAATTGCAACTCGGATATCAGATCACAACCAAATAAACTTTGGATCGCAGCCTAAGTTGTGTAAGCATGCATAAGGAATCACAATTTTTGAAAACTAAAATATCAAAACAAAAAATCTTTCTCATTCCATAACACCACTATAAATAAATTATAATGCTAAACCTACACTTAAAAACAAAATTACAAAAATACTCTTTTTAAATAGAACATACAAAAATAATAAAATATACATAAAATGATAAAAACACTAAAAATTATATATATATATATATGACTTGTTACAACCCATAATGAGATAAAAATATAATAAACTAAATAAAAATAAAATAAAATCTACTGAATTAACTCAATCATCATCCTAATACAACCTATCCTACATCACTAACATGTCTTATACAATTATAATAAAAAGTATCATCTATATAATAGTATACACTCATCTTAACATTTTAAATGTCATCAATATCAACAAAAAGCACATAAATAAGGCTAATAAAGTTCAAAAAGAAATATGGAAATGGTTTAAAGTATTTTAAAAGCACTATATAACTGGATTTATTTTATAACAAGAAAAAATTGATAGTTGATGTTATTTGTTTCACTAATTTAGATCATGTTGGTTTCATAATGGATCTCAAACAAAATATGTATTTATACTTGCAAGTTGTGTCATAAATTGAAACACCTCTTTATAATCCAAAATGGCTTTGCATATTATTGCAGTTAAGCATATGATGCTTATTATAGCATGTAAGAAAACTATTTGGTTAAAATGTTTAATAGAAGACTTGGGGTTCCTCTAGAATTATTTAATTATTTAATGTAACTATCAAACTTTTGCATTATGTTCAAAACCAAATATATAATAAAAGAATAAAAAATAATGATGTCAAGTATCACTTTATTAATGAAATGTCATATATTAAAATTTCAAATTTGAAGATCCATACAAAACACAATCCTATTGATATGCTAATCAAAGTAATATCGATTGACAAGTTCAAGCCATTTTTAGATTTGGTTTGAGTATATAGTTGTTAATACGCTTAAGGCTTTGGATCCAAAACAATTTGATGATCTCATGATTGATATATACTCTCTTATACAAAATAAAAAATTCAAGATTAAAAAAATTATTGAATATTATCATGAATTTGCAAAAAGAGAATATTGTATTTTAGTTTAATTAAATAAAAAATAGCTAAGTCTAATTGACCAAGTCAAAAAGAATATCTTAAAATAATTTTTTTAATAAGTTCATTAAATTATCTAATCCATAAATCAAATTATTTAGATTTAAAAGGATCAAATAATAAAGAAACAAAGAAATCTAATTTTTGGATGCCCTTGATAAGATGTTCATAAGTGAGAAATAATTGCTTCGGAGAGAAAAACATGAAATAGAGAAAGGAATTATAAATTGCTTTGTTTGTGAAAGCATCTTTGCCAACAACAATTCAGTTTTCATTTTTGATTTTTTGATTATAAGTCTTGAAAGATAAAAAGAGGAAAAGAAAAAGAAAAAGATTGCTATGTAATGGTTGTGAAAAAAATTTAGATGTATGATTGACCTCCCTCTATGATCAGATCTCCCTAATTTTTTTCTTTATTTATATGAAAGACTTGTAATTTTCAAGATTGTTTATCTTTATTTATGCTTGATCTTGAAAGTTGATATATGCTATGTCTTGGCTAAAGCACATAAAATTCTTAGAATTGTCTTATCTTCTTGTTGATTATTATAATTGCATGATGTATTTAGTTAACAATTAGAGACAATTATTGGATAAGTTCCCTTTTACATACAAAGAGAACTCTTTTCATAACACAAGTAATAATGAATTAATAAAATGGTTAATACACAAAATTCCTCTTCTATGCATTGAACGTATTTTTTTCTTTGACAATTCTATGTTGAATTACAAAGTCATGCCATGTTTAAATCAAGATATACATTGGAATGTTAAAATAAGATACAATACAATAATACAAATAAGCACTTTAGATGGTAGTTCAATAAATCAAATGGGATAAACATGAAAAATAATGGGAGACACCAAAGATAATCTTGATATAACACTAACCATATTAAGGCTAAGGTCTTAAGTTGAGTATTGATAGTAAGTATTTATTTATTTATAGATGGACTTTTTTCTTTTGATTTAATCCCCCTTTATAATAGTATGCAAAGAAGAACATTTGAGAAAAAATAAATACAACATGCATACCATCAAAAATTAAAAAAGAAACAATTATGACATAAGCCAAATCATGTCCCATGGAACTAATGTAACCATGAATTCAAGCATGATTTAGAAGAATAGAGTTTGATAATTAGCAAGAATTTCACTTTGTAATGCAAGTTGCATAGCATTTCATGGCCATCAATACAACAAGTCTTGATTGTATCAAGTGACTTTGTCATTGTTGCATTTGATGAAATAAAGACTCATCATTAAATAATTCCTATTATGTGATGTCCTCCCCAAAGTGAGATTATATTTAATCTCACAATGTAAGTTTCGTATAATTTAGAATTTTCATATAATTAATGTGATTTTACTCATATAGGTTTAAATTCCCAAGTTATTAGATATTCATCTAACAATATAACAAACACAACATAAGTTCTCATTTCATATAACTTTAACATGATGGTAAAAAATCAAATAAAATAATGAATAAATAAAATAAAATTACCCACAATATTTTAATAAGAGGTTTTTTTATCATGAGCTAAGAATAGTTTTCTATTTCTTGGTCACAAAAGCAAATTAGAAGCATTGATGCCTACAAGTTTAGCATAAAAAATAAATTTTCAAGTTGCAGTAAAATTGCAGACCTCAGGATCCTGAAGATGTAAAGACACAATATGTCTTGCAAGACGCCTATCTGTTTGTTCATCAGCTTTGTCCAAAATAAGGTATATCAGATCAAACCTGAAAACAAATAAGTTAATTGTCCAAACAAGTAGCCTGATAAGGGCAATATAGTACACGATATTTTATTGCATCATAACTCACCTGGACAACAGGGTTGGGGGAAGATGAATGTTTTCAATGACCGAGAGCCTAGGATTGTAACGAGATCCACTAGGATTTGCACAAGCTAAGACAGAAGTTCTGGCATTCAATGAAGCAATTATCCCTGCCTTTGCAATTGATACAGTTTGTTGTTCCATAACCTACAAGTCATACTTGAATCACTACATTGAGATTCCATAAAGTAATTTTTTTCACCTTAAGAAGAAACATACAAGCAATTATCATAAAATGCAATGTGTAAGTATTGTAATCTGAATGTGTGATTGTTTAGACTTTCGTATATGAAAAAAAAAGAACAAAATTCTTTTCTGCTCAAATGTTTCCTTTTCTATATGATACAAACCTCATGTAACATACTCCGTGCATTTTCCGACATCTTATCAAACTCATCTATGCAACAAACACCTTTGTCACTGAGTACCAGAGCCCCGCTCTCCAAAACCTAAACAAAGTCATATTATTAATTGAAAAAGCCTACTTTATAAGATAATATAATATTAATATGCCATCAATTGCATCATACTGTTTCACCAGTCTCTGGGTCCTTTGTAACGTATGCAGTAAGTCCAACAGCAGAACTCCCTCTTCCACTGGTATATATGCCACGAGGAGATAGTTTATGCATGTATTGGAGCAGTTGAGATTTGCTGGTTCCAGGATCCCCTACAAGTAGGATATTGACATCTCCACGAAAGCTAGCCCCAGATGGAAGATTCAACGCATTTCCACCAAAAAGCTAGAGGGAAATTAATAAACAGCATGCCAGTGTCAAAAAATCACAAAAGAAAAACCATAGAATAAGGATAAAAGAAAGGAGAACAAATGCAAAACCTGGCAAAGAAGGCCCCTTTTCACATCATCCAATTCCCATATATTTGGAGCCAATGACCTTGTAAGTCTATCATAAATGTCTGGTAGTTGAGAAAGCTCTTTCAGTTTAACAACCTAAAATAAAAGACAGTTCATTGCTAACCGATTAAAACGGGATTCCATAATATCAAGAATATAATAGGATAGGAATTATAAAGGAAAGGGAAAAGATAGCCAACTGGAAGATGGGCCAACCTTATCTTGATATTCTTGTGAATTCTCTTCTATGCCAACTTTGCTAGAAGAGCTATCATCACATTCCATTGGATCATCAAGATGAACTCTTGAATTGTCTGTCTTCTTCAAGTGAAGACAATCAATGTACGTCTGTAATTGAAAAGTTGGTGATGTTCAATTTTTATACAGAAGTCAAGATACCAATAGCCATAAAATGTTAGTTTACAAGTTGATTACAACACCTTGAATATAGATTTGACAGTCCTCTGAGTTGGACCAACTCTAACACTCATAGCTCTGTACACGCCAGTAATCTGCCTCCAAAACAAAAGCACTCAATGATGCAAAACAAACCTAAATGACATTTAACACTTTTGAGTGCAATGGAAAATAGAAGCCATCGCTATAACACCCTAAACAGGAGCTATAGGATTTATAACAATATCTTACCTCAACTCTGTCTCCAGGTTTTCCTACGTCTACAAGCTTGTCATGCATAAGAATGCTAACAGTATGGGGTGTTCCACCTTCAGGTATCTCATCTGGAGTCTCTTGCAACTTAACAATTTGCTTGTCTGCAAATCTAGTTTGTCATACAATAAATAAGAAGCCTGTAGACACCAAAAACATGTCAGACAAAAGACAACTTACATGGATATTACCTGCATCTATTATGAACCAATGTCATAGAGTTTGTAGCAAGACATTCCTCTCTTCTGCACCTCGTTGGCTCATTAATTCGACCTGCAAGAAAGAATAATGATTTGAAATATAGATCATGACAAGTAGGAAGCCAAAGCTAAACAAGTAGAAAAACACTCAAAAGAGGCTTTCATTGCGTAGAACATATTGATCATACATTTGATTCAGCCACGTTCATGGAGCAGGTAAGAATTATAGCTCTAGAAGGTAAACAACATCTTCCATAATAAAAAATTTGAGTCCATATCAACAAGAAACAATGTAGTATGGTAGCTTAGTATTTGATGAGTAATTGCTAGAGGAAGTGACTCAATCAACTGTATATCATCCACTACCTACAACTAGCTTAATTTACATCTTCCTTTCAAATACAACATTTCAACAAATCTTTTCCATCATCAAAATAGCCTTTTATAAACAATAACTACAGTATCATGGCTGCCTTCTTTTATCCGTTGGCTAATCTACTTCTCTTACAAGTTAAAAGAGAAGATTGGCTTTTTTCCCTATAAACTTCTGACCTTGAGCAGTTAATAATTAAGAAAGAAAAATCATTCTGCATGTATAGAGCATAAAATCATTATTTTGTTAATTTTTAATACTACTCAAACACATGTTACAAAGATCAAGTAATTGATATCAACACATGAAAAAATTAAAGTAGTTTCCTAGTTTTCATGATCACTAATATGAACATGTTTCCTTGATTTCATGGCATTAAAACAAATATGACAATTCTCAATTTAGAGTTAGCACTTATCAATGGAAATTATTATACTAATTACTTAATTAATGGCAATTGTTACATAATCCAAGAATTCCAATACTCAATTGTGTGCTTGGAAGTTCTCTTTGTTCTAATGTGCACATTATGAGTAAACAACATGACTATTTACATACTCAAATGCATAGTTGAAGCACCATAAGTACTCAATTATATATTTGGAGTATTGTGTGCACATAGAATACTTTGATTCCACACAATACATAGAAAACGTACTCAAGTATGAGTTTATTGTGTTTTGAGTTAAAATTTGAAAGACACTTACTTTCCATAATATGTTTTCCAAAGTTAAGTTTAGTTGCTGAAATGACAACAAAATCTGTTTTAGCCAACAATTTTTCTAGCATGTCAAAAACACTATCAACCTACTTTATGTTTCCATTAGATTGGGGATGGATGTTAGCTATTTGTCTATGTCATACAAAGGCCTATATATCTTACACAAACCTTTTAATAATTCATCAAGAAAATAGAAAAGGTAAACTATTTAGTTCTCAGAAGAATTAAATTGCTGAGCAGGCATGTGAAAAAGGTGGTAGTTACTCAAATGAAAAAAAAAGCTTCATCAATTGTAATAATACCTCTATCAACCATGATAGGTTCAGAATAGTGGCCACAAATAAGGCACCTAAATATTGCCTCCTTGACCTCTGGTATAATAGAACTGCATCTAATAATCATTCCTTTCACTGAGACCATCTTCTCGATATCTATTCACATCACATAGAAGTTAACTATTATTTTAATCGTGGAAACAATTAAATAGGTCATGAGAAAACTTCTACATATTTGCTGATAAAAGTATGATGATGCAAATATAAGCATAAAGTTTATTCAAGAGGAGAGAAAATGCAAGTCAAAAGGTTAGCATTCAATGAACAAACAATAATAAATTTATTAATTAGTAATGAGCTCTTTATTTGATAGAATAGCATTCAATATATCTTTTATGTACAAGCTCATACTTTTAAGTTCTTAAGTATCCATATCTATCTATATTGGGTGGAACTTAAACCCTCATTTCATACAATTTTCTTTACAAGTGATATTAAGACAGAAAGTTAGATTAAGATTAGGTGGTTTGTAAAATTAGTAAGGTGCCATAAGTCTTTGGTTATTTTGTATCATCATCAAACTTTTGGTTCAATCACATTATGTCTTTATATGATGGAGTACCTTATAATGTGTATGATACTTAATAGTGTAGATAAGCACACACACGCACACGCACATTACAAGCATAAAGTGTATCATAAATCATAAGATCGTAAGAGCGATTATCAATCAAAGACCCATGTTAAGAATGATATATCTAGTCAACAATTAATTGATAAAACTCTAAAGAAGCATGGACAATCAAATATGATAGATTATATAGATCACAAAGTCGCAAATCATTAATGAGATGTAATTATAAGATGTTGAATTGAGCCTTGATACGAAAGTAAAAGAAGGTTCACATAAAAGGATTTATGCTTGTACGAATGTCAAGTCATAATAACATGTATTACATAAGGATACATTATGCGAACACTAGAAATAATTGTTGTATTATAGGTGATTCTTATGCTTGCTATTACAAGGGTTAATCAAAGACACATATTATAGAACAATGTAAATATGAAACATTGATTAATAGAATCTTGGATAAACATGAATAGTCAAATAAGACATCATACGTAACTTATTAATAAGATATAATTATAAGATGTTGAATTGAGCTTATCTTAATGGACGATTCACATGAAATGACTTGTGCTTGTGCACATGTCATTTCATAATAATGGATCGTATTACAAAAGGATATATTATGGGAGCAACAAAAATACTCATATTACAAGTAGTTATTATGTATAATATTATAGACATAAGACATGATGTAAGTCACACAACCACAAGCACATGAGTCAATCAAAGACCCATATAACAAAGCAACATAGCTAGGCAATCAAACATGATGCAGATCACATGGCTCACAAGGGTTACAACTTATTAAAAAGATGTGCTCTAATTTGAACCATGATAACAAGAGGATGGTTATATGAAAAAAAATTTGTTGACTTTAACATGAACTTAATAATATTGTAAACTACCAAACCCTTAAAAGAAAACTTCTTTATTTCATATACCATTGTGAGATATCTTAAGACTATTACCATCATTGTTGAAAGAAAAGGTTAAGAAAGAAACTTAGAAATCTCTTCTAAAATTCCCATGAAATTTTTCTAAGAAAATAGTCGTGAAATTTTCGTTGATTTAAATTTTCACATTATTGTGCCATTTGTTTTCTCCTACATTTTTTCTAATTTTTCAAAGTGATTATGTTTGTGTTATGTTTTTTGATGTTGGGTGATGAATGGTGTGTTAAGGCGTGTCTAAGTGTGAGGCTGCAGACAAGAGGACCCGGCAACCCAATATAAGCAGGGCTTTGCTGCCCAAACACAAACAAGTTGATATAACACTAATATTAACCTAGAGCAAGCATGCGCATAAATCTCAGTGAGTTTTTGCAACAAATTCTTACCAGAGGGATTGAGATTCCTCATGGAAATGGAGGACTTGAGGTTATGAATTCTTGTCTGGATGTGCTTCTCAAAAAGTGGGTCGATTCTCGCTACCAGATCCATAAGCACTATGTCAAAGATCGCGAGCACCTCAAGAGGATACCTTACCATCTTGCCATATAGATCAGGATCATAATCAAACACATCGTGTGCATCCACATCCAGCGACTCTCCTCCATCCAGCTCCAAGATCCGGTTTACTGCTTGCATATACTTGCCTTCCTCCATCATCATAGTCCCGTTGCTGCCGACGTCGTGAACGGGCCTAGGGCCTCGGAAGTTGCGCAGGAAACGGAGAATCGCAGCATTGACATCCTGCACGCTGATGTTAGTCCCCCAAACAAAGACCGGTGTCAAATATGTGTCATCGCCATCAACTGTTCCCGTAGCGTCGTCACCGGCATCCGAGGAGGGAATGGCACCGTCAGAGGACATGGGGGTGGCGGGTGTGCCCGGGGTGGGCTGTCGCCAGTGGCGCCGAGACGCGGAGAGTGGGCTGCGGTAGAATCCTGGGGAATAATGGGGAACTGGACTGCCAGCCACAGCATCACGGCTACGACGGCGTCCATGACGCCGGCGGCTGCTAGTGGAAGAGGGGATAGGAGAGGAGTTAGTGTTTGGGATGGGGCTTGATGTGCCATAAGGAGACGATGTACCTGGAAAATGGAAAACAGCCCAGAAATCAAATCATATGTTCTTAAAGATAAATAGCAGGGAATTGCTTTGCAAATCCGAAAAACAATGCTACCGTAGGGAGAGTCCGCCATGGTGAATTCTCCTCAGCGTTTCTGGATGAAATGGGACGCTAAGAGAAGTCACAAAGGGAAAGAGATGTTTGGCGGGAAGGTGAACGAGTTTCCCGCCTAATTAGACATGGAAGTTGCCCGCGCCTGCGGTGCACGATAGGAAGAAGCGAGTTTCCTCGCAACGGATCTGATCGAACGGCTTGGCGTGGCTATCATGCAATCCCTACTTCGTCATTCGGCAAAATAAGTTATTTAACTTAAAAAAAATATTTAATGTGTTCATGCATGAATAGAACACTAGATTAATCAGTTAAAAACAAGATGTGAAAGTGCCCGATTTGAAAATGCCAAAATATTCGAATAAATATCATGAAAATATAAAATATATTTAAAAGCAAATTTTTTATCATTTATATTAAATCCGGCTTTTAAAAAAATTCCAGGGTGTCATATTCAGCCCTTCCGGCTTAGCATTAGTCCGAAGTTTGGTAATTGTTTCCCAATGACCAGCTCTAATGGACTTTAAGAGCGTCACTAATGATGTTTAATGGTGAGTTTTTTAACCTAATTGTAATTAATCCCCTTAAAAGCCAAAATGGAGCGTTTAACTGTTAATATTTTACATTTGGCATTTGATACGTGGGCTATCTTTCTCTGTTTTTGGTACAACGGACAAACCATGACAGAACATAGATACACAGTAATTTGTTGTGTACTTATTCGTGACCTATTCAATTTAATCCTTTTTATGTAAATCTTTACACATGCGTAACTTACGATTCGTGCCCGTTTTCCACCGTCTTCAACCCTCTTTCAGTTGCACTCCACGTGGCGTCACCAAACCATGGCCGGCCGACGTGAGATTAATTCGCTAATTTCAGAAATAAATTTCTCTAATTTGGCTTACAAAATAAAAATATTTTTTAATGAGAAAATATTTATAAAAAATTTAAAACACGTGCGACGAAAAAAACAAACCGCCGAGACTCCCAACGCATATATATATATATATATATATATATATAAAGTATATATATATATATAAAGAGAGAGAAGCTGCTGCACCGAAGCCAGCAGCACAGATAAGCAAATGGCCACCGCCGGCACGGCGAAATGGATGCTCGGCCGAACACTCGGCCACGGAGCCACTGCAACCGTCTCTCTCGCTGCCGATCCGGCCTCCGGAAATCTGTTCGCCGTCAAGTCCTCTCCAATCTCCTGTTCGGCTATGCTGCGAAAAGAAGAGAGCATCCTCTCCTCTCTAAGCTCTCCCCACGTCATAGCCTGCCTCGGCTCCGACGTCTCGGGAGAATACTACCATCTTTTTCTGGAACTTGCCGTCGGTGGGACCCTCTCGGACCTCGCTGGTCGTATAGAAGAGTCCAAGATCCGTTCTTTCACACACCAGATCCTCCTCGGGCTTTGCTACCTCCATTCCGAAGGCATCGCCCACTGTGACGTCAAGGGGAGGAACGTCCTTGTCGGGTCCGATGGCCGCGTTAAGCTCGGCGACCTGGGATGCGCACGGTATGTAGAAGACGGTGTAGGGTTGAGAACGATGGGAACACCGGCGTTCATGGCGCCGGAGGTGGCTAGAGGGGAAGAGCAGTGGTTCCCTGGCGACATATGGTCTCTTGGATGCACTGTAGTAGAGATGGCCACCGGAAAATCGGCCTGGCCGGAAATCACAGACCCATTGTCAGTGATCCATCACATCGGATTCTCCTCCGCCGTACCGGTGATACCTGCTTGGCTTTCGGAGGAAGGGAAAGACTTCATTTTGAAGTGCCTGCAACGGGATCCAAAGCAGAGGTGGACAGCAGAGCAGTTGCTGTGCCATCCATTTGTGGCGGTGCAGGAAAGTCCATTGGTGCTTTGTTCGAGTTCGATGACGGCGAATTGGGTATCACCGAAGAGCACTTTGGAGGTTGGCTTATGGGACTCAGAAGCAGAGGAAGACGAAGAGCGATCGATCGATGTTTCGGAGCTTTCATCAGACAGAATTAGGGAATTGGTGTCCCTGCCGCTGCTGGCCAACTGGACATGGACCGAAAGCTGGGTATCCGTTAGGAGCTCCGCCGGCGAATGCAATTCGACTCCTGATCAAAACGCCGTCGATGACCTGTGCTGCTCTAACTCCTCTTCTACGGAGAGCGAGGTTGAAACAAAACATGTAACGGATCATCAAAGCAGCAACTGTGGAGATGACCAAATAGATCCAAGGACAACGTATTCAGTAAATTGGTTTTGCCTGGGATTTGTTGTCTTCATTATTATTTGGAATTTATTAAGAAAAAATTCATCTTAGTTTTAGTTGTGATTTGGGAAGAAAACGCTCAACAAAAGACCCGTTTTGGCAATATTTTATAAAAAAAAATTCTCGATCTTGTTATTTAATCACGATCGCTTTCTTTCTCATACATTACATATAAGCCAAAAAAAAAAAAACAAAAACTTTCGCCTGATTAAATATTCCTCGAATACTCTTTTTTCATTGCCGTCTTTGTATAAATAATTTTAATTACTATTTTATATTAAAAAAATTATACAACAACAAAATGAAATGTTCTTCTTTCTCAAATAGGAATTGGAGCCTTCCAAACGGTGCTTTTTTAAGACGTGTTATTTTTTTTATATAATTTCCATTTTATCGTCTTCCCAATATTTTTTTTTCAAAAATAATTTTTGTTAACAATCATTTGATCAAGGGTCACGACGACGACACCAAACGAGTCCTCTTTTACTATTTTGTTTGAGATGTAAGCCGTCATCCAAAATGCAAATGCAAGCAAGACAACAATGTCGTCGTCCTCTTCGCCGCCTTTCGACGTCGGCTTCCGAAGCACGGGTATAAAAAGTTCGCATTCGAATGGGTGGTCTGCAGGTGTTTGTGCCAGAGCACGGTGCATGCATTGTTTGGGCGTTGCCCATCGAGGGTAGAGCGCGCGCAACCATTGCTGTCTGCCCGCGTTCACGTGCAGGGGAACTGTTGGCTACTCCACCAGCTTCTTCTTCCTCGGGCCTTGTTGAGCCAGGCGTACTTCCATGGCTTTCCTACATCTGAAGCTCAATGTTGCAGGATTTCTCCAAGTTGGATAGCTAAACTCACAACCTTGCTTCGTCCATATGATTTGATGAATTATATTGATGGCTTATATCCCTGCCTACCATTCACAATTATGCAAGATGGCAGCTGAATTCCTGCTCCCATGCTGCTTAAATCCATCAAAACTATGGTCCGTCAACAACCTCGGGCAGCATGATTGAATACAATAAATGAGAGGACAGTTACATGAGAGAATGGAAGCTTTGGTCAATGAGCTTCTCTCTAAGAGGGACATAAAACATCAAATATAATGGATGACAAAAGTAAATGAATTTTTATTTCAAAATTTGATTATTTGTTTTTTCTAAAATTGAATTATATTATGGCATGTGTTTTTTTAAATCATCTTTAAATTCTAAGCTAATTTAATATTATTATATATTAAAATTTTCATAAAAGTTTTTGAAATAAGAGTATTATTTTGTCAAATAAATAATAATCGTATACACTTATTTTAATAGATAGTCTGATGTCTTAATGTAATGGGTATGATTCTAACTTTGTCTTTAAAGTAGTTTATTCATTGTTAGTACGTAATATTTGTAAAAGTTGTATGATTTGTTAAACTCAATTCAAAACAATAATAATATAAATAAATTGATATAAAATTCTTTTTAATTTTTGTTGGTTACATTAAAAATGTAATTCTCTTTGTTGGTTAAGTGCTTGCCTTTGCACATGCTAATTGATTTTTTCGATGTTGTTTGGATGAATATATACTTAGTTACCATCAATTCTAAAGCTTATTAGCTAAATGAAAAACAACTGGATCTAATTGGATAATAGTTAAAGTCAAACCTAATTTTTCATAAATTTTCTAAGTTGACGATAGACATTAATAAGACTCTCATTTCATAGAAAAAACTGTTGATTGAATGATATTTTTATTAAGAATATTCTAAAAGAGAGGGATCGCTATAGCAAAAGAAAAAAAAAGGTGAAGGTATGTGTCTAATAATGATAATGATGGCTAAAGCTTGAAAATAAATGCCTAGCAATAATAAGCAATGAAACAGCAAAGGTACAATCATGCTTTGAAGCTCAAGCAATAAAAAATAACCAATACAAGCTAGTAAAAAATCGAACGACAACTAGTGTTCCTATGAGATGAACCTGGACAAGTACATTGTAATAAGAATTATAATTATATGCAGTCAAGACAATCAGATGAGTATATGTAAATGCTAAGAAAACAATAACTCTTTGATTTGCAAGTAATACTTGCACGTTTTGTGCTCATAAAGAAGATTTAGGGTGGTACGTATACATCAATAATACGAGATGAAAAATACAATAAAAGGTTCACAAAATTAGACACAAGAGATGTTAATAAATAATATATGTTAAGAGTGTGGAATAGTACATCAAGTATGAAGAGAGTCTGATTAGTTTATAATAAAGAATATTGGTTAGGAAATAGAAAAAGGAAATATGTGAATGATTATAAGAAAATAAAATGGAGATTATAGATCAAGATTTGGATATGAAAAAATCAACTTATATTTTTCGCCTAAAATTAATAAAAATAATATATTTCTCTTTGAACAAAATAATTCAAATAAATATTTTATTATTATTATTATTATTATTATTTTTATCACTTGCTTAAGATCTAAATTAAAAATAATGATGAATTTTAATTTCACATCGTGATTAATTATAAATTAAAGAATCAATACATATTGAAATTTTAATAAGAAATTACATTTTGTGTAGTTAAATCTTTTGCTTTGACAATTGATAACTGTTTTGCATGTGTTTTGAATAATGGATGGGTTTACTTACTTTCTATGTGGGAAGTAGGGTTTTAAGTTTAAATTTTTGGATAAATTGATTTTTGAAATTTGATTTTAAGTTTGTACTTATACGAAATATGATTTTAAAACTTTGGTTTCAAATATGTTTAGTAATATCAAAATTTATAATGATATTACTAATAACTATTTCTAGATTATCCATGAAAGTGTATAATATGACTGAATATTTTTTAAATTCGATAATACATAAATGTTAATAATATTGATATTAAAAATATTTAGACGTGGATGTCCCACTCAATCAAATATCGCTTCCAGAATATCAAGTATTTATTTGATACAATTTTATGATTGAAAAATAAAATTATGAAAAACATTAATTTAAATTTGTGCATAACGGCTTCTCACTGAAGCGAAACGTGGCCACGGCAATGCTTGCACGAATCTTAACAGGTTTCCAGAGAAACGAGAATAACCATATCGAGATCCCGCCCATGGAGCAACATTCAACGCTTAGTTCGATTCTCTGATCTTGCATCGATGCAACAGCAAGCGATACCCTACTTGCGAAGAGGGGAAATCGTAAAAGCCAGAAAAAGGAGAAAAAGTGACGATCTGCTTCGCCCTCCCACCCTGACTTCTTTTTCTTTTGGTTAAATTATGTCCAATTCCTTGCTTCCTCCTCTGAGATTCCTGATCGGTGGAAAAGAAAAAGGCGAAAAGGTGAAAAAGGAAAAAAAGCCATTGGCGCTCTAGTTTCTTCTGCCAAAAATGAATTTATTTCCCTCTTCGATCGCGCACAAATTCTTCAATCTGGTGCTTGATGCTGGTGGCGGTAGCCGTGAAGAAGTAGACGGAGAACACGTTAAGTCGACATTTGTCGATGATGAGCACCAGCGGAGCCAGGAGCTCCGGGGAGGGCGGGATGGAGAGGACGCTATCGAGGAGGATGACGCGTTCGCCGACGATGCTGGAAGACGGAGAGGAGAAGCGAACGGCTGATAGTGAGCTCGTCCCCTCTCCCCTCGCATCCATTGTTCCCATCCTCCGCGTCGCCAACGAGATCCAGTCCATGAATCCAAGAGTCGCTTATCTATGTGTGCTCCCTGATTCCACTTTTTTTGGTTTTTATTTTTCTTGCGCTCTTTGGCTTCCGATGCTTGTTCCGAAATCGTGATGAGATGGTTATGCCTACACGCAGGAAGGGGTTCTTTGTCGCTTTATTCTATAATGGCCCACAAAATTGGTGTTCTTAGTAGTTACTATTTCACGGTGATATTTGCAGACTCTCACATTTCACTTATTACACTCTAGTTTTTTTTATTGTTTGGAATGTCAATGAGAAATGAATTAAACATTAGGTGTTATCAATTGTAGCCACTACGTGATTCACAGTCAAATTTATGAAGAGATGTGTGGCGCATTTTAAATTTATTCTAGGAGCACTGGAAACTTTGATGCACGTGTAATTTTGGAAACTTCTTTATGTGTTTCACTTGTCCAGCTTTCATATTTTTCAATGCCATTTCTTTTTTTGTTAATTTGTTTGTGTGCAGGTACCATACTCATTTGATGATTTGAATTGTTTTTACGTGATGATTTAGGTATAATGTAGTGGGTTTTTTTAATCTAATTTAATCTTAATCATTTAATATCATAACAAGCAATGTGAAGCTGTGTAACCTGTGGTTGTCAAAAAGAAAACTTCCATACTGATTTCTTCAATAATTTCACAATATCTTCCAACCTATGAAAAACTTCAAAATTCTTCTATATAGTACACATGTATGATTTAGCTCTCTTTTGCGTAGAGAACAAATTCTTGGTTAGCACTTAGACATGGATGGTGGGCACCTTCTTAAGGTGTATTAGTGAGGGAAATTCATTCATATTTTCAAATTGGTGTAAAAGGAATAGCATTTATCAAAGATCTTCTTTTCATTGTTTTGCAGATGTAATTGAAGGTGATGAATAATTTCTTACTTTGTTGTATTACTTTTTGGTTGAGCAATGATATCTCTTCTTGAAACTTTGAAATCAAATCATAGGGTCTAACAAACATAAAAATTGTTAAACTCAATAGAGGGTTCACCATTAAGTATCGTTTATTGAAAGAAGATTTGACCATAAAACAAAATTACAATATTCTAGGAACCTTAAAAATATTTCATCGAAAAGTGATTAGCTAGTCGAGCTCCCTTGATGGAATTGTTTAGCTTATAGTGTTTTATCATTAAATTATGGAAAAAATTATTATTTTTTTGTCCTCAAATGCATTTGAGGTTTTTAGATTAAAGCTTATGTATAAAGTAAATATTTTTCATAGCATTGGCTTCCTTAGTTGATCTGTATTTGATACCTCTGAAACTAAGAAACTAGTGAAGGAAACATTACACAACACTTGAATATCTTGTTTGAGATCCATCCTTCAAAACACATCCATGAACAACACTTCTGTTGAACTCTTGATGGTTGCTAGGGTCCTTTTGACTTCCAAGTTTGCAATTGTGTTGTGATGATGATGGTATCTTTTGTGCAAAATTATAAGAGGAGTTGTTGTCTAATATCAAAGGTGTTGGGAAGCTGATTAGTCTAGCTTGGAGTTGCCTAATAGATTGAGGAGCATTTCAATTGACTGCTTGTTGAAGGCTTGCCTCTCTCCAAAGATGACATATATGGTGGACAGGGACTCCATCCACTTGTTTATTGCAGTGGATGTCCTTGGAGTTGAGGAGGCTTGAGAACAAGCCTCTCGAGGAATTCTCGCTTGATGTTGCAGGATGTCATGTCATACCTCTTCTTGTACACCTAGAGTTTGTTTCCTTTTAGGGCTTTTTTAGTCAAGACTTTCAATGGCTTGCAATCCTGAATATTATGCTTCAATCACGATTGTCAACTCTGCCTCTTGAGGATTGAGGGGTGTTAGTAATGTCCTTTTCTTTTGATAATAACCAAGGTTTCCTCTTACGTTCTTGAAGCTTAGAAGGAATCTCTTTTAGGTTTCGGTGGGCAATCATCGTGATCTTAAGACTATTACACTTGGTAAGTAGAGTGTTGGGGATGAGAGGTATGAGCGAGTAAATAGAGTAAGAGATTGGAAATGAGAACTTTATCTATGAAAAATCACATGGAATGTGGAAAATCATACCGCTAATGATGAGTAGTCCATTATAGTTCACTATAATTGATTGGACTATTCAACTTTGTGATCACTTGTACTACTTTTGGTTTAAGTTGATTGGACAATTTGATTTGTTGGATGGACTGTTTGGTCAACTTACAAAAGCTTTTCAATTATTGTTAATGGTGAATTATCTTTTGTCTCTCTTTTCCAATCTAATTTGGAGCTCACTTTTGGAAAAAAAACCCAAAAAATGTATAAAGATCATAATCATAAAACCACACTATTGATTTTTCTCTTTCTTCTTCATGTTTTTTTTCCCATTGGTCTATTTCCCAACTTCTCCTTTTGATTTATTTCTTTCTCTAATGACTTTTCCTCCCTCTATTACATTCTTCTCTCTCTCTCTCTCTTTAATTTTCTTTTTGACTTAGTCAAACAAGGACCCCTCTTGGATCTCACTTATTCTTGATTAAGGTTACGTGAAATAAAGTATTTAATTAATTAATATTTAATTAATTAAATAGTTTTTTTACTTCAGTGATTTATTTTCATTAATTCATAAAAATCCAAAATTTTGATTTTTAATAAAATTATCTCCATTGGACTTGTGTTGATAATTATTTCTAAATATATCATTATTTTAGACAATCTTTAATGTAGCATTCTTTATTTTTACCAGAAAGAAGTCTAAATCACTCTCATAATGAAATAACATCAAAAAATAACAATATATAACATATCTTTTTGTTAAATTTCATTTTATTCCACATTTGGTAGCTAGAATTTTATAGCACATGTAAATTTGTTGTAGTTTTCTATTGTGTTAGTGACATTATCATCCCTTGTTGGATACTTATCTTAGTTGGTTTCACTAATATATCTATATCCATGA
Source organism: Vanilla planifolia (assembly GCA_023846275.1). Classification (NCBI taxonomy): domain Eukaryota; kingdom Viridiplantae; phylum Streptophyta; class Magnoliopsida; order Asparagales; family Orchidaceae; genus Vanilla; species Vanilla planifolia. The sequence continues at coordinate 41,366,060 of CM043867.1, read as the reverse complement.
CTTGAAATCCCTGTGAGACAATAAAACATTTGTATGTTATCATGATTTTGTTGTTATATTTTTTGATGCATTGCTTTGTTCGTTTGTTTGACATAGAATATTTGCTCACGTTCTTTTAATTGGTGTCTAAATAGGTCGATTTCATGCATTTGAGAAAGCACATAATCTGGACCCTACTTCAAGTGGTCGTGGTGTACGCCAGTTCAAGACATATCTTCTTCATAGGCTTGAAAAGGTATGCTTTATTTTGTTGTATTTGTAACTTGTCAAAGAAAGGTTTCTCTAATAAACGAAAGGGCTTGAGTATACTGATGATTATGAGCCCATTGCAATTGGAAGGTAGCTTTTGTCATCTATATATTTTAGTATGGTAGTGAAATGAACAAGTGATTATAAACATTATTAGAATATATGATGCAAATTAAAAGCATTTATTCTTGGGACTTAGTTTGCAATAGTTGTAGTATGGAAATTAACAGGTTATAAAGTTATTAAGCCGTGTCTAGAAGTATCTTTATATATCAAGTTGCATAGAACCAATGCAAAATTTGATGTGCACTAAGGTATAATGTAGGCATCATGACCTTATTTCCTTTGGACTTGAACCTGCATGTTACAACTAGAAACACAAATGCTTAGATATATTTACCATATGAACTATACAGGTTGCAATATGTAGATCGTTGTTTATGGAAGAATTTATTCAAACTACTTGGAAATTGTTTATGAAGCGTGGTTCAACATAAGGGAGATGAATTGTTAGGAAAAATAATTTTGATTTTTTACAAAAATATTTAAAGATACAGTTTAAAAATACTTTTAAAAGGTTGAACGAATCTCTAAAAATGATTTTGTACAAATTTTAATTTTGCTTTAAAACATGTTAACCTTCATGAAAATTGTGTAATAGAAAAATAAAAAATAATTAAAATTATACATCAATAATTTTTAGTTGATTTAGCTTAAAACCAAGCTTATGTCCACCCCCGATAAAAATCAGGAAAAAACAAACACTTAATATAAGTCTTTCGCTAAAAGACAGGTTGGCTAAACTCTCACAACAATAAACAAACGAGACATGGTATTACGGCCTTACAACGAAATCAATGAGAGAGATTACAATAGTCTTACCACGAAATGGTAATAAAATGAAATATTTGATGATATAAATTTGAAATTAATATGAACAAAATTCTATGTTTGATGAAATATTTAAAGCGACACAAATATGTTAATTAAATAAATTAGGAATAAAGAAAATTAATAATTTAGTTGATTTGAGAAGAAACAAAATTTCACGAGTTTGACGACTAAAAGATGTAGCAGCGTATAGAAGCGACAATGGAATGGGTTACTAAAAGCACTTATCAAATCGGCAAAATAGCCGTTACTGTTTCGCCGTTCATACGTTATCTTAATTAAAAGTTATAACAGCTCAAAATAACGGTTAATATAGCCATGCACAGGAGCCGTTCGATCGGAACGATTTGTGATCGCTCGATCGTGAAATTTGCAAGATTGGATGGATGGGATTCAAGTGACGTTAGAAATAAGATTTGATCAGGACCATTATATCTGAATCTTGATTGCATGACTGGAGTTCGATCCTACTCGTGGAATAGACGAGGAAAGTGTGATTGCAAAATTGCGTGATCAAACGGAGGATATTATTAGGCTTTAAAAAAAGGTGGAGTTGATCAGGATTGTTCGATCATGAAATTTTCACGATCGGACTATTATTGTTACTCCCGCAATTGGGAAGCATGCCACGTGGAAGAAGATGGAGTTTTAATCGCAAATGTTCTATTTCTGTTTCTATTTTCTCTTTATAAGATTTTTTTGTGCTCTGGAAGAGCAACATTGTTTTTGGGTTGGCTGCCCCATGGTTTCGCTTGGAAATTTTTTACCCTTGCGGTCAATAATTCATTGCACTTAATTTACGAAAGCATTATAATAACCCGATCGGTGTTCTGGATTTGCATTCTCGACCCGTTCACTGTGTTGAACGGGTTTTGGCTTAATTGCCTTTGACCTGAAATGGCTTGTAGCGGTGGTTTAGGTAAGTTTTTAAAATTTATTAATTAATTAAAATAATTATAGCATGTTTTTTTTGTAATAAATTAATTAAGGATTTCCAAGATATTACTAAGGTAAAATGATAATTAAGATAATCAACGAGGATGAATAAAAAATATTAAAAACTTAAAATTTTTTTTATGATGATTAATTTTAATTTAATTTGTGTGCCATATAATAAATCTTTCGATCAAACTTAACATTCTAATTAATTAAAAATCGAAATACTTAAAATTAAACTCAAAATTTATCTCTTGGTGGTTTGTTACTTCAACCAAGATAATGTTCATAGGATTGACATTTACTCATCTTTTTCTTTTAATCCTCCAACAAATACGAACATCGATTACCAAAAATTTGAAAATTAATTTAAACAAATTTATTAGAAATATGATTTGTTATCATTAAACAAAGCACCATGATCAGGAGTCAACAATACAACACCTTAGGTCAATGAATACATAATAAAAAATTGCACGTAGTGTATTTAAGTAGATAGGAGTAGTATGCTATGTATCAATTATCAAATTATATCTGGAAATTCCATGTGTTAAATTTCTCTTCTTTAAAAAAAAATCCAGCTTATTTTGAATTATTTGATTTGCTGATATATTCGATCATTCTATCTCCCAAAATACTGGATGAAAGTTGAGTCCCTTGTAGGATTACCTGTCATGATATGGTCATCAAATGCAGCAATATTTGCACCATTTTACCAGCAGTTGTTGACTATAGCAGCTAGGGGTATATTTGTTCCACTAATATCAGGCGGGCCTTAAAAAAAGTTAGGATACATATTTCTGGAAACCTTCAAGAAGGAAAATTAAGATTGTTTTTCAAGATTACTGACTCCTTGGTTCTCCTAATTTTGAGTTATTCTGAGAAACATATAATTTTCCTAGCTGTCATCTGCATGCATCTTTTCTATAGGTCCATTTTTTTGTTATTGCCTAATATGGCGATGTTGCACATTGAAGATGTTAATGCATGTTCATATATGAGTGCAGGAAGAAGCGGAAACAAAACCACAACTAGCTAGAAGTGATCCAAGAGAAATCCAAAAGTTTTATCAGGCGTACTATGAGAATTATGTTAAAGAGGGACCCACAAGGAGAACACCGTAAGGCTTTTTCAGCGAGCCGTTGTCCTTAGGATCTGAATTAGCTTTTCAATCTTAAATAATTTTATTGTTTCCTAGTCTATGTTGGTGATGCTTCATTTTTGCAGAGAGGAAATGGCTAAGCATTACCAGATTGCTTCAGTACTATATGATGTCCTGAAAACAGTGGTGCCTTTGGAGAAAGTTGATGATGAGGCTAGCTTTCAATATTGGAGGCATCTTGTATTTCAATTTTTCAATTTCTTTTTATTGCTTATTAGATGAACTATATTTGCAGATAAATAGGTTTGCTCGAGAAGTTGAGAGAAAGAAAGTCCATTTCACGCACTATAACATTCTTCCTTTGCACGCTTCTGGTGCTGCCTCACCTATTATGCAACTTCCAGAGGCCAGTACCAAGTTATTAACCTAGCAATTGTCTTCTCCTTTTGTCATATACGTACCCATTTTTACTGAATTTGATTTTTTTGCTTTTCAATATTAGATAAAAGCCGCAGTTCATGCTCTGCGCAATATAGATGCCCTTCCAATGCCACGTGTAAACTCATCAGAGAATATGCCACAGATAGTAGAGGGATCTTTGATGACTGAGGATGGCAGGAGATCTGTTAATGATTTGCTTGACTGGCTTGGTCTGGTGTTTGGATTTCAGGTGTCATAAATGGCTGCTTTTGAGCATTGGCGTTTTGTTAGAATATGTTCGCGTTGGATAACTTGGTTTGCTTTTAGTGCTTAATTTTTTTATAATAAGTCAAATGTTTGAAATCTTATGAATTAAATTTGTTTGAAGAGAGGGAATGTGGAGAACCAAAGAGAACACTTGATTTTGTTGCTTGCAAATATAGATATAAGAAATAGACGACACGAAGAGTTTTCCCTGGTAATAAGATTTACTGCACTTATAATTTTTAATCATCCTCTATTTCTCATTTCATTTTTGGTCATTTCTTTGTTAATTTAGAGACTTAACTTTTGTAAATTGGTTTACACAGCTGGATAGTGGTACAGTGAGATACTTGTTAGAGAAAATATTTAAGAATTATCAGTCATGGTGTGCCTATTTGCATCATGAGTCTAACTTAAAGTAAGCTCTCTAATCTATCAAATTAACTATAAGATTTTTCCATTGTAAGAAGGGCATAATACATCATCAGTTACCAAAACCATGATCTTTATTGGTCTCTGTCCCCAATGCAGGTTCCCACCTGATGCTGCAACCCAGCAGTTGGAGCTCCTTTATATCGGACTATATCTGTTAATATGGGGTGAAGCAGCTAATATTCGATTTATGCCTGAATGCATATGCTATATATTCCATAATGTAAGTGACCTTTCATTACTGCCGGGCATTGTTGAGCTTTATGCTTTCTTTTACATTGGTATATTGCATTACATTAGTCTGCTGCATTACACAATTCTCAAAACTAGTGTAGTAGCAGTCAACTTATGAACAGGTGAAAATATTTCAATAAAAAATACTTCTGATTTTATTAAGAGCTTTTGACTATCAATTTTGTCTTGTACCTCTTGTTAATATCAGTTTCTTCTTAAATTTTGTAAACAAACTTGCATTGCAGCGCTCTTGTCCCATCTGGATTAGACAAAGCTGCCAATTTTTGTTCTTCAGTGAATTAAATTCACACATGACCAACTTCCACTTGACATAATAGCATTTTCATTCACAAAAATAGTTTAAAAGTAAATAATATAAAGGTGGAGAATATTTCTATGCAAGTTTTAGAATCCTACTAAATCTCCCTTATGTAGTTCTATACAAGTTTATGAATCCTATTAGATCTCCTTAAAGTAGGCTCATGAAAAGTTATAGCTAACTAAGATTTGTCCTTAGAATCAATAACATAAGATTCAAGTTCTTTAACTTAGGAGAAATATTATTCTTGAGGGCTAACTCAAATACCTTGAGTAAAATAAGTACAACTCTTACATTGACAGCTTTTTCTTCTACCATTTGCAAGTACTTTTTTTTTCAGGTGCATTTCATAGTGAACCTAAACAATTGTGAAATATGGCTTTTTGAACTTCAATATCTATGAGCTTATTAACTAAATGGTAATTGAAAAATGCAATTCCTTTGAAATCCCCTTTAACTCAATTTTGACTCTTTTGATACACTATTAGATTCCAAAATAGATTTTCTATTTATACCTTTCATAAAAAGTTGCATCTTTAATTCTGATTATTTTTCTATTTTGTTCATCCCATCACTTATAATTAAAATATTTATGCATATATTTGATGTAGGATTTTTTTTTTTGGAAAGAATGTTAAGGGCAATGCCTTTATATTATTAATATTGGGAAATTATAGAAACAAAGGTATTTTCAAGCAAAAAAGACAACCACAGTAATTATTATATATTTTGTGGTGTTCATAACAGAGAAATATCGAGAGGGTTCTCTTAATAGAAGGCCTAAAAATGTAAGGCCACCACAATAGGTTTAGCTAAGAAGTTGAATAGAGGCGACCACAAGTTAGTAACAAAATGACAACTATTAAAGGATGACATTGATATTTGATTTGATTGCATTAAGAAGCGACTATCAAGTTGAGGTTGCGCCTTTAAAAGGCATGTCATTCTCGTCTATCCACATGGTGCGCACCAACCAAGTTTTGGCTAGCTTATTTTAAGTGGTAACAACATGTTTTGCAAAAAGAGTAGAGATAAATTGAATCAATGTACATGACATCGTTGGTGCATAATTGACTTGAGAAAGTCTATTAATGTTGTTGTTTTTTTTGAATTCACACTAAAAAAATGTGGTCATGTGATTTATTGAAGTGATGATAGAAAGAACAGGGAAGAAGAGGCCTAAGCACAAGATTTGCAACACCATTTGTAAGTTTTATCTTTTTTTAAGAGCAATCTACAAATTAATACTATATCTAGATCGGGATTTCTTGATTTAGGTGAAGTCAATGAAGCATTACATGGTGAAATTCCCAAAGAGGTTGGCATAAACAGTATTGGAGCTATTAACTATGCAATCTAGGATATTATTCATGTTTTCTTGATTTGTGAGGCATAAAAAATTACTCAAATTTAGTTGTACGACAAATCTTTCCAATAAGTTGAACCAAACTTTCTTAATATATGTCAAAAAAAATATTTTTTATGATATTAATGTTTCATCTAATTTGTTTAAAAGCTATTGGAGAGGAGAATCTTTTGAGCCACCTTTAAGAGATGAGAGTAATCTATGTGAGTTGCATCTAGGGCACCTTAACCGCCCAAAGCCTTTGGGGTGCATATAACTCTCAAAGAAATAGTAATCCATTTTTAGTTGAGATTTCCATTTAAGATTAAGAAGGAACAAACACTATTGATCTTCTTGAGGTTAACTTTGGAATGGTGAAGATCTATCACAAAAAGTGAAGCGTGCCTGATGATAGTCTTCATAAGCTAATCATGGAGACTAAAAATGGAAAATAAGTTTTCGATTTACCCAGCCTAGAATGAACCAACTTGAGAAGCTTGGAATATCATTAGCATTAATTTTCATAGTAGACAAGAAAAACCCAGATATTTGAGATGAAGGCTACCCATAAGAAAACCATTACACCTAACAATAACCCTCCTATTTATGATGTCTTTTGAAAATACACTGGTGCTCTTATGCTTGTTTATGGAAAGCCCAAAGTGCACTTGAAATATGTTCGAGGAAGATCTCAAGGCTGCGATGGAAATAGAGTCTACTTTTCCAAACACCTTATGGTCATTAATGGAAGATAGGTGATAATTATACTTCTTATGTTGATAGACTTGAATTTTCTCTCCCTTCAGATTTTATCAAGGTCTTAGATGATAGAGTCTATAGAATGTTAAATAAAGAATGTGATAAGGGGCAATTCATGAACAGAGAGAAGTATACTTTTATGATAGCATCAAACATGATTAAGAAACTATCTTTAGCAATGCACATCCAATTCTATTTGAAAAAAGTTGGAGGCAATCATTTTATCTCAAGGTAATAGTCTTTATGATAATTTTGTAAACAAATTTGTGAATAGAGATATTCCTCTAATTAATTAAGGTGGCATTGATGCCTTAAGGAAGAAGGGGAATCACTATGGCATTAATAGCTTTGGGAATCAAAAAATTGGAAAAAAATGAAGAATGGCCATTGTGAAGCCGTTCCACATGTTTTAATAGTTAATAAAGAATTAATTAATAATGCCATTAAGTCTAAGAGATTGACTCTTTGGAGGGGATTTAATAGCTTTGAATATTTCAAACTTTCTGGTTTTGGAAACCAAAAGTTGGGCATCTATAGTGGAGGGGTAGTGTTAAAAATAAGGGATCCATGGGATTAATGTATATAGATCTGTGAATATTTGCTCATTGATCCTATTTTTCCTTCAAGGAATCAACTAACTAATGTGAGCACTCACCCTTATAGAAACATAATACTTTCTTGAGAAATTCAATTTCTTAAAGGTTGAATGTAGGGTTGCCCAATTGGGGAATGCATCACTTAAAGACAATGGCATCCTTGAAATTTTTAAGCTTATCTTTGTCACGAGTGTTTTACTTAATAGAACATAGAAGGTGATTTGAATATGGATTGGGGATAAAGCAAGAGAAGGAATTAAGGAATAAGCTCATCTAATCTTCATTGCATATGGCTCTATTTAGTTTTGAAAGATGTGAAAGTTATCATTGCTTTGCTTCAAATGAATTTTGGTCAGCAGTATTCATATCCTCCACTCTAATGTCAACAATGAGGTCATTAAAACTATCAATAGCCTACAATTGGGAGTAACACCGCTAACATACTCATAATGAATGTAGTCGAAGTCACCAAAAATAAACCAAGCTTGTGCATGAACCATTAGAGTACAAAATTCCTCTCAAAGTTGAACCTTTGTACCTTTGTCATTGAAGGAGGATATAATGGTGAAAAAGAAAGGGCCAAAGTTGGTTTGATAAAAATATTAAAGAACGATTTGGAGTGCCGTGTAGATTGTTATTAAAGTAATGGGATCAACATTCTATGCAACGAGAGGATGTGGCCCTTGAATGATAACTAAAAGCATGATGATGACCATCATTTGGAAATATATGTCTTAAGATAAATTTCCACTACAGCAAAAGTTTCATATTTGTGATGTTGGATTAAATGACAATTTGTAGCTTTGGATTGGCATGCTATTCTCTGAAATTCCAAGCAATAATGGAAGGAAACTTAATTCATGATAGACTAGAGAGGAAAATTAATTCTTCCTGAAGGATGGATATTCCTTGGCCACTTTCCTTCTTTGTAGATTACAAGATTGATATTGGTCTTGGTGGCTATCCTTAACATGAGTAGAATTCCAATTGGAAATCTACATTTCACCATGATTTTCAATATGACATGATTGTTCGTGATTTGATCTTGATTTTGAACTTTGTCCTGATTAAAAAATTGAAAGAGAACTTTTTTTTTGGTCAAAGTGCATGGTGGTGGTTTTTAAATTTCTCCTTCTTCTTAGTATGTATTGGTATCCAATATTTGAAAAGAAATGCCCATCAAAGGAACATTAGTTATATTACTTTGAGGTATAGTTGGTCTCTTGGAGGATTCTTACTTTCTGAATTGCTTTGCCCTTGCTTGGTGGATCTTGGTGAAACCCTTAGGTTGTTTTATGTAATCTTTCTTAGTAGTTTGAGCTTTCTCTTTAGTGATAAGGGTACATGAGGAAGTTGTTTTCTTGACAGTTTCACACAACTTATAAAGGTTTGGGATTAAATCATTTTTAGTCATAATGTCAACTAAATTTGTCTTAATCTGAACAAGCATTGAAGTGTGAACACCATAACTCATATTAACTTACAAACTCTTGCAAAAGCAAGTCCTCGGTTTCATGAAACCAAAGGACCCAATATAAATGGTAATTCTCGAGGCATTTTGTTATTCTCAATTAGAGCAGATGACTTAAGAACTTGAGCAAGGTTGGGATCCGCTTAAAGGAGCCTACTTCAAGATCACATCAAGTATCTAATACTTGAGAATAAGTTCTACCACTAATTGCCCACAAATTGACTTGCAAAACTTTGTCTATATCTTCTTTTGTGGGAAAATTGAACAAAAATTCCCTTGTGAAGGGTGAAAATCTCAAATGGGGTCACAATTTTTAGAGATGCTTGATTTTTTTTACAAGATGAGAATACATTAGCTTTGTGCCAATACTTATCCAATAAGAGAAAGAGTCTAATGTTTATGATCAAACTGAGTCTTTAGTAAGGAGATGGTTAAATTTTTTGAAGGAAGCAAATTGAAGGTGTTGGATTGAGAAAACATTTGATTAAACAAGGCGTTCAAGTTCTTAATGGCAATAATAGAATGAGGAAGAGTGCGTTGGAGGACTTTGGAAAGCCTAAATTGTGAGTTTGTTGGGAGGATTTTGAAATTGGCAATTGTTGGGTCATAGGGTAAAAATAGAAAGAGGTTTGAGTAGATGCGAGGGCTAGGATGGAGGCCTTTTGGATAAAGGAGAGCTGTGGCCAGGTCTTTCTTGTGGCTTATAACAGAAGGGGAGCAAGGTGGAGCAGAGTAGGTCGGAGAATAGTGCTTAACCTAAAAGTGGGAGATATGAAGTGCTTGGAATTGAAGGAGGATCCCAACTATGGGAGATGCACAACTAGAGTTGAGCTATGCAAGGCCCCTTACCTCATCATCAAGCTCATGAGATTCTATCCTAAAGCCTAATTGACAAAAGCAAAGAACATTGCAAAAAGCTTTTATGGATGACAAGAAACGACGTAAAAAGAGAGTGACACCAATGTCGCCAGGAGAGATGGCATCACTAGCATGCTTGCTGCTTGTTATGCACGACACGTGGGATGCTCGTCATAGTTCAATGCAACCCCACCTTGTAGTGATGTACACGATTGTCCTCCTTTGCTCATTGCTAATGTCCTCCTTCAACCTCCTTTTGATTGATTCATTGGCCACTCGTTGCGATTGTTGTACAATGATGTAACACTTGATGAAGTAGTGCTTGATTGTTTTGATATCTAGCTTTTTTTTTATCAACATTTACATGTGTATAAGAAACATGATAAAGAACTTTTTGAGTGTGAGAAATTTACATTATTTTATGTACATGTTAGTTAAACTAAAGGTCTTTTATTGAGTAAATAAGTTGCTATATTGACTATATTCATCTTTAATGATTTGTGAGAGTTTTTCTCTTCTTCCCATCAATTTCATTCTATTTAGGCCTATTTAGTACAATTTTGATCAACTTGATGTTATGATTTGGACAAAAATTGTTGAACTCATTGCTGGCATATTGTTACCACTGCAGTTTTTAGGTATTTTTCTTTCAAACCTGTCTTTGTTTCTACCTCAACCTTCTATGTTTTTTTTATTTCAAAGAGAAAACATCATATTTATTCTTAAAGAAAACATACATTTTTGGTGGGGTAATAATTGAAAATAACATGATAGTGAGATCCTCCAAGCTAATATTATTTTGTTAAACCTCAACTATATGGTCTAACTCCAAATTGGTTGCCTTTGGTTCCTTTTTAGTTCTGGAACAAACCCATTTTTGTTTTCTCAAAACATATTTGAACAAAGATAAACATCCACAAATTTGATTCTAGGTAATAATTTCTTTGTTGTCATCATGCATGTATTCTAACTCATGTGGCCATGTTTGTAATGCTATAACTTCAGATCCCCACCATTTATTACAACAATCGTGTTGTTTCTATTGTCTTTAGAAATGTATGAAGGACAAATATTTGTTCCCCCAGTCATTAGCTACAACAAACTTAATAATAGTTCCATAAATTGTGCTAGTTAAATGTCCAACATACCCTGTTAATCTTGATATGTATGTACCCATTTCTTGCATATTTCTCGGTTTTGATTTTTCTTTTTGCTTAGGCCTTGCAATCTTTCTGTAGATGACTTTTCTTGCTACAGTTATACTGAATAAGGTTACTCAAGGCCTTTATTTGCTTCTTTCTTGATCTGTATCATGTCTTGCACCTGTAAAAGAGCAACCAACACGGTAGTGCAGGAAAGAACAAGTTAGGAAACACTTTTCTTCTCACAAGGAAGACCATTATGGTAGATAGGATAAACAACAACATAGTGAGAAAAAACATGTAGGAATTTACATAAAAAAATCTAATAAAATTTATTAAAGAAAAATCACAACCAAATGCAAGAGACACCTCAAGCTCTAGTTTCACTCATGGAATCTTCTTTGAATTTTTGATCCCAACCCTCAATTATATCTCATGATGTTGGGTAATTTTATCTCATTATATAGAAATCTTAAGATAAGGCCTTAAAGGATCTTTCCTCTGTCAGATCTTGGCATCTTCTCGTTAAAACTTAGTTATCTCTTGTTAGATTTTTTAGATAAATTGAAATGAGATGATCTATCTAATCTTACAAAGGTTCACTTTATAGAACAAGGGTTCTTTTTTCAAATATTGTAAAGGAAGCAAAATCCTCCCCATGAAGAGCAACCTATTCAAATATAAGCTAATCTCTTTGATTAAATTATCCCAAAATCAACTTTCAAAATCATATTTTGAATTTCCAACAAATTTCAAGTTGTTAGCATTGAAAATCTAAAATTGACATATTTGAATTTAATTGGAATTTATGATTGTGAAATTGAACTATCGAGGCTTCATAATAGCCTTGTATTTTAACCTAAGCTTATTCACTTAGATATCATAATTGGATGGTTCTTGATGTGTTGGAAATATAAGATGTTCTTCTACAATAATCTTGTTGGGTGCTTGGGCAAACTTCAGTTGAATCAAAGGCGAAAATTGCCCATCATTTACTACGTCATCTGCTTTGAGCCTCTTTGAAATGCTCTTTGTATCTTTTCATTCTTGGCTAGGTTGGATCCTTTGATGTTTTCTTTAGACTTTGATTTGCTATTTTGGTTTTGTAATTGTTGATAACTTTTCTCTTGTCTCTTAGTATTCAAGACAATGCTTAAAGTTTTACAAAATTCTCTTGTGCTAATCTCCTTGTTGAGAATCAAAATACCCAATTTTTAAAGCTTTAACTTCTAACTATATGAACTACCCATAGCAATTATAGGTGCACTTCCACCTTAGTTAAATAGGGTGATAGAATAAAGGCTTTTATCTTATTATCAAAGTTTGATATCCATAGACCTAAACTAAGTTTTTTGAAATTAAGGGTGTGATTTGTAATAGAAATTGACTTATTTTCAGATTGAATAGAAATTATGGAAAACTTTTTATGTATATTGCATAAGGTCTTCATCAAATCTATAGTCATTTTCTTATTGAAGATATTTAAGGCCACATTCTTCATTGAAGTCAATTGGATAATCTTAGTGCTTGTCGATCTAGCAAGTTTCACTTGTTTCATTGATTCAATTGTTGATCTTATTGATGGCTGATTTAAGTCAATTGGATCAATGTTATTGCTTATCAGTCTTGTAGGTTTCACTTTTCTTATTTCATTGATTTGAGCCTTTGTCCTATTATTTAACTTGTGGCATCAAATATCTTTAATCTACATCTTCTATTCTATGTCCATGTCTTTGAATCAATCATGCTTTAATTTTACCTCATCCATTCTTGACTTATTAGCCCACCTAGCACAAGAATGTTTCTTTGATATTGATTTTTGGAAATTGATAGATTGACATCTTCATTTTCCTAAGAATTATTCCATATGTTATAGTGGAGAAATATATTGAATATGATAGCATAATGAAATTATCAATACAAAATGAAAAAAGAAAATAAAAGAGAAAATAATTAGGATTTACATAAAAAAATCTTAAATTCAAAGAAAACCACAATTGCTCAAGAATCTTCACTATAAGTTTAGGGTTTCCCAAGAGAGATTTAAAAAGGTGGTTGATGCATATAGATCTATTAGTTTGGCAATAGGTGGGGTTGTGATAATTAAGAAACCATCTCATTTGGTCTACATTGATCATTCTTAGGCATTTGGGTACCAAGTTATCTTTAACTGTCAAGATGGTAAGGGAAATGCAACAAAAGTGAGATGGTGGAACTTTTTTCATGCACATGATAACTTTTTAGTTAGAAGTATGCTTTTATTGTCGTGATACTTAAAATGGGAGTGTTGGATACAAGTAGGATCATGCATCTCTTACATATTCACCTAGTCACCCATGAAAGCTTCGTTATCAAGGGATTAAGTAGGACCTCTAGCCACCTTGGAATCTTTCACTCTCTTGTTATGTAATCTATCGCCAAGATTCCTCATTATAGAGGATCTCTTCAATTAATTTTTCAACAAACTAATTTATTATAACCAAAGACTAGCCTATTTTATAGAGGCCATAGGTGTTAACATACAAGGGATTCTAATTGGAGCTACAATATAAAGCTGTAAATATATTCCTAAGTCTTTTTTCTTAATCAAAAGTTTTGATGGGTCTTTGGTTGCTCTTGTGTAAGCAACATGGTGAAGGTAGAAGGTACAAAGGTGGGTGTAGTTTGTCTGGAATGTCCATGTGGCAAGAAAATTGGACAGATGAGTACTAGTTTTGAAGGTGAATGATTAGATTTTGAATGAGCAACTTAGTATCTTACATAAACCTTAAGAACTACTTATGAGCTGTGGAGAGATAGTGTTATAGCATGTAGGTCACAAGAGATAAAGAAATAAAGTTTAGCAATTAGTCTAGTGTGTAGGACTTTCCTAGGTCTTGAGGACTATCATTGTAATGGAGCTATTGGAGGTTTAAGTGTGTCAAAGGATTGATATTTAGGGTTTTTGAGAGATCTCACAAGTGGAAGGGAAGCAATAAACAAGTTCTTAGGGGGTTTAAAGGATGGATCCTTTATTAATAGAGTTGGGCTTTGCTAAAAGGGTTGTTTATAGCTGGTTGCTTGGTAATAGGCCACAGTCTTGTTTATAGCTCGGTTATTGAAAAACAAGTATGAAAACTCATTTTTCTTTCGAGTAAGAGGGTTGGAATAGTGTAGTTCTTTGGACATACCCTTTGCTTAGAAGCTTATTTACTTAATGAACCAACTTGGCATGTTCAATTGAGTTTATTTGATTAATTGGTCCATTGGGTAGGATCGACCTTGGGATGGGGTGCATAATGGATATCTGGTAAAGGAGGCAGCTTATTAGGTTGGCTATAGGGGAATACATTATGTAGGTCTAATAACTCAGGAATCTCAATGGGAGTTTTAGTAAGAATCTAGAGAGTGGCTAGTAATCATTTAGAGGGTTTTTCCTTCTTGAACAACATAGTCAAGCTTATTTGAGGTTATAAATTGAAATCTTTCTTCTTTGCACTCTTGGGTATTGGGGTTAGTGTCATAAGTTTTATTAGCTTTGGTGCAAAGGTCAAAAGGGATATCTTCCTGCATTATAATGGAAGATTTACTCATTTGCCTTTGTCTTCTACTATTGTTTTAACATAATTGTTGTTGAATATTAAATTGAGTTATGAAAAGTAGGTTAACGTAAGTATCTTTTGACTTTTTAGTTAGAAAATAATATAAAAAGTTAATAATTGTATGTGTCGAGGATAAAAAGACTTTTTGAAATATTAAAGGAATGTGTTGTAGGGACCTGGAGAATTGAGCATGATGTTAAGGATAGTTAGGTTAGAATTGACCATAGTGTTGCAGAGTGGACTCGTTGATCTATGATATGGGGTAAGTGGGGGAGAACCCCGTGTTTCAATGGTGGTTGTAGGTGAATGGGGTAGACAAAAGAGTCAATGTAGGAATAGTGGGGATTTGAATTCTTTGTGGGTTTAGATGGTGATGGGGACCTTGACTTGTCTTTGAGGATGGATAGGTTGGTGGTGTACGAAGGGATGTCTAACATTTATTAATCAAAATTGTAGTTTGGTTTCATAGTCCTTCAATCAATTCATGCAAAACTAAAAGGCCTAGTAGCAACTTCATGCAAAAAGGTGGTTTCAGCATTTTATTTGAGTTTTCACTTTGTTAAAATAGAAAAGGACTTATTTGTAGCTTTTGTAAGACTTAATCGTAGCCTTTTGTTTATTTTTGAAACCAGAGGACCAATCAGTAGGAATAGACAAATATTAGGAACCTAATTGTCATACACTTGATTTAATTAGGATAATTATATTTCAATGCCATGTTCCTTGACGCCATGGATTATCAACTAAAGTTCGTTGTTACTTTCCAATGTTGATATGGATACCTGATTCCCTGTTGACACTGTTGTGATGGTAATCTTGATGTAGTTTTATTGAAGGATGCTATTGCTTGCAATAGATTTTTTGCTTTGGTATTTCCTGAGAAAATGGTAATTCTCATACCTCATGGTGGTTGAATGGCTTGATGGCACTTGATATGGTTCAAAAAGCATTGCATTATTGGGTTTGTTTGACTTGACCAGGTTCAGTAACTTGTCCAAATATATGTCATCTTATTTCGAGGAAAAGAGCCAATTTTGTTTTCTCCTGCATTTTGTTCCTTTGTGGCTGGGAATTGCAATATTATCACACCTTGTCCAGCTTCAAATGTTTTATTGAGCTTTCATAATCAAAATTTCCAAATATCAATTTTGTTAGTGTATAATGTTATCATTTCCAATGATTAGCCTTGTTAAAACAATACAAGTCATGGTCATATCTTGGCAGTCGTAAGTTCAATTTGTGAAAACCATCGCTTGACAAATGTAAGTTAATCTGTGAAGATTAGATTAGCATCATCTAAGGTTAAACTTGCTATAACTTGTAGGGTAGCACGTTCTGAAATTTTCCTCACCCCTTTGCGTGCTGTGGAGTCTTTCATGCACCGCCTTGTGCCTTTATAATTTACATATTTATGCCTTTTTTTATATTCAAAAGCCTTAATGAACATTTTTATTTTATTTGTTTCATGATATTGTTCTGTATTTGAATCTTAAAAGATGGCAAACGAGCTGCTGGGAATCTTATATGGCAATGTCCATTCAGCAAGTGGAGGGTATTTTAAACCCGCATATCAAGGTGAAGAATCGTTTCTGAAGGAAGTCATAACTCCCATATATCAGGTCTTGCGCAAGGTACAGGAGTGTTGCTGTAACTGGTATCATATTTGTCTTGTTGATGAAAAACATCATCTGCCTTACCATTGAAGTGTTTTCAAGTGGTAAAGTTCTTCCAGAATATATGCATTGATTTTTCATTCTCCCTTTCTAACTAATAGGAAGCTCAAAAAAATAAAGGGGGTACATCTAGCCATTCAAAATGGAGGAATTATGATGATATAAATGAGTTATTTTGGTCAGTATCTCTGTCCTATTTAAATTTACTTCTGAAAGCAATGGGTTATTTAAATTGGTTGCTTAACAAAATACCTTTTTATGTAGGTCAAAACGGTGTTTCAAATTAGGATGGCCCCAAATTCGTGATGCAGAGTTTTTTTTAGAAGAAAAAAATCCCAAAACAGAGGTTGGCTTTCCTTTCTCTTGACCATGATTTGAAACATTTAAAAATTGCAAGAAATTAAAATATTTATTAGATTTTATGATAGTTTGGCTAAGCATTCTTCAATGAATAATTATTTAAAAACAATATTTTTAAGGCATTTATTAAACATCAAAATCAACTCTATGTAAAACACACATTGCTAAATTTCATTTCATTTGGCTAACCTTTTGGCATAAAAGGAAAGAATATTTCTTGTTGTATTTGGTCATCAATTAATGCAAATTTTGACTTGGTTTGAAACTAAATAAAAATGAAATGTAATTACTTCTTTTCCTTAAACAAACATTAATATCTTATTTGAGGGTTTGTCATTTGGATAGAAATTTTGCTATAATTGTAGAAAAAGTTGGTTGGAAGGTGGTAAGATTAGAGTTTGTCTCCCTCTCATTCCTGTATCTTATTGAATTCAAACTCAAAATTGTGTTCAACTATCATTATTATATGAAGTTAAATATGAAACTTGATTTTGTTGACTTCTAAAAGATGACATTGCATACTTAATTGTGAAACCTTAAAATCATGGTTGAAAACTCCAAAAAAATTTACAACTACGACAATTTAAGTATAAACACAATTATCGTTTTAATGTTTTTTATATTAAATATATATCATATGTAATCTATAAATGTTAGAGTTCATGAAGATGAAAGCAAGCAAGAGCGAGTGTCAAAAAATTTTCTTGAAGTGGAAACAATATTATTCTCTTTGAGCTCTTTTCTCTGTGAGATTAAGAGATTTTGTCCTCTTTTGTAAGGGAGTTTAATATTTTTTTATTATTTCAAAATTTTGTATATTTGGGTGAGTTTATTTGATGCTTGCGTGTTTTCACATTTGTATTTGTGAATTTGACTATGATAGGTCTTCTTTCTTTGCTCGTGGATATAGGCATGTCCTGGGTTGAATCACGTAAATTTAGTATGTCTATTTTATTTTTTTTGTCATTGTTGTTCTTATTAATCATATTATCATTGCACTTGTGTTAGCTGTGTGGGATTAAATATTAACAATTTGGCATTTGTGTTTTAGTTGAATCTCATTGTTTGCAAAATATTGGATTGAGAAATTTGATGAATATAAGAGCCTTGGATTATGATAGATCAAGGTAAGAGAGATTTTTGTTTCATTGGGGCTTTACAAAGGTACTCTTAGGTCAATAAAAAATACTTGAGATAATAACAAAATAAGAAAAGAAGAAGATGGATAAAAAACTTCTATGAAAATTCAACTTTGTTAGACTGGTCAAATGAGGTGTTGACTGAGGTCTTGGAGGGGACCATAACTATTGATCTATGGCTTAAATTGGAATCAATGTATATGCTTAGAAGTCTTATCAACAAGCTCTATTAGAAGAAAAGATTGTATTTTTTTCACTTGCGAGAAGGTATGCTAGTTAAATCTTATTTAAGTGAGTTCAATTCAATAATTTAAGATTTAAAAATAATTGGAGTGAGGATAGAAGATAAATATTAGACATTAGTGTTATTTTACTATTTATCACCTTCATACAAACATTTTTATTATGTTATGTTATATACTAGAGAAACCATTATTTTAAAAGACGCGAAGAATGCACTTTTTTCAAAAAATATTATAATTGAACTTGACAATGACAAAAATAAGAAAAATATAAAGGGACTAGTGTTTAAGGAAAGATCTATAAAAAGAGAATTTAACTCAAATTATGGTAGAAACAAATTTAAATAAAAATATAAAAATATGATTTCTAATTTTTGTAAGAAGAAATAACATATCAAGAAAGATTTTATTTTTTATAGAGAAATGAGTAGCATATTAGTACCAACCAAAAAATTCTACATCAACAGAAGATAATGTAGTCTTAAAGAGGGTTGATATAAAAATCTTAGTTAATGTTTTTTTTTATAATAATAAGAGTTAAGAATGATAATGACTGAATTCTTAACTTTGCTAGTTTATATCACGTGTCCAAACAAAATTTTATTATCATCTACGAGTCATTTGATGGTGGCAATATATCGACGAGAAACAATGCAACATACAACACAATTAATTTAGATGCAATATAGATAAAGATGCATGATGATACTATAAGAACGTTAATTGCTACTTATTTGGTTCATTTATTAAATATTGCATATGTGAATTAAAAAAGGTAGCCAAACAATTGATAAACTAGCACAACAATTTTTAAGTGCATCAATTCGTACATTCTTCAGAATTTTCAAGCTCTTTTGTATTTATGGTATAAAATGGGTGCACAATATTAGCATAAGACCAGGTTTATCTTTAAATGAGTTTATTTTTTTGTGGTCCTTCTACTATGCTAAAATGAATACTTTTCTATTTGAAAGCTGTTCATTTGCAAGATAGATTATGCTCTTTTTCTTTTTGAAATGACAACAATATGCCTTTTTTTTGCCAATTTTATGATATAAAATGTAGTTGAAAATTCAACAAAATGTCATTGTATTGGTTTTGCTTACTTAACTCCATGCATCATTTTTAATGTATATGGTATTACCTATTATTAAAATTTTTAATAGTCTTCTAGATTCTCTAGTCAACTGAAACCATTTGTAAACTTATATAGACAAAACAATACTTCGGCAAACCACATATTTGTTTGGTTAGTTTAATATCTACAAAACAACAAGCAACAATGTTTCTAACAGGTTTTGTCAAAAGGTCTTGATTGGGACCATTATGTCCTTGCATTTGCTTGTGTTTGGGTTTATTCTTATGGCAGTGTGCAAGTTTGTGCAGATTATACATATATGCATATTTATGTTAGATATCATTGTATGGATCATGTAGCTCACTGTGCAAATTTTGACATATGCACTAACATAGCATCGTGACCAAGTTGCTGGAAGGAGAAAGCCTAAAACAAATTTCGTGGAGGTTCGAACATTTTGGCATCTATTCAGAAGTTTTGATCGCATGTGGGCTTTCTTCATATTGGCTTTCCAGGTTCCCATTTTTGTTTTTTGTGTCCCAATTGTTTTCATGCTCATGTGATTAAGTGTTGATTCTATGATATTAGAACTTGGAAGTTTCCGTGCAGGCTATGCTGATAGTTGCATGGAGCCCATCAGGTTCTGTTACTGCTCTATTTGATCCCGATGTTTTTAGAAGTGTATTAAGTATCTTTATTACTGCTGCATTATTGAATTTTATCCAAGGTATGAATTGTAGTTTTTTTTTCTTTTTGTTACTTAAAAGTGACTAATTGATTGACTAAATCACAAGCTTTGGACATATCTAATAATTCTGTTTGATAAATCGTGATTTACAGCTTCTTTGGATATTGTTCTTAGCTGGAAGGCTTGGGGAAGTATGGAATACACCCAAATAGTTAGGTACCTCCTTAAATTTGTGGTGGCAACTGCGTGGGTGATAATTTTTCCAATAAGCTACTCTAGATCTGTTCAAAATCCCACAGGATTGATCAAGTTTTTTAGCAATTGGGCTAGCAATTGGCAAGGGCAGCCAATTTTTAACTTTGCTGTTGTTATTTATATGATACCAAACATTGTTGCTGCATTGCTATTTATGGTTCCACCGCTACGACGGGTTATGGAACGTTCTAATTGGCGTGTAATTATTCTTCTTATGTGGTGGGCACAGGTAGGCATTCTTCAAATTTAGTTGCCATTGTTTCTTTGATTTTTTTTTAATTGGATCATTTTTAACATTTTTTTTTTCAATAACAGCCAAAGCTATATATAGGAAGGGGCATGCATGAAGACTTGTTCACACTTCTCAAGTATGCTTTATTTTCTATCCCTTATATCTTATCCTTGTAACTTCTTTTGTTTGTCAACAGGTACACTCTTTTCTGGATTCTACTGCTCATAAGCAAGCTTGCATTCAGTTATTATGTTGAGGTGATTTCAATATATTGCATGTTCCTGTCCAAAGAATCTCATGGTTTTCTACTGGTTAAAATAAGCAGCATGTTATTTGGATAATGACTTTTGGAATACTTATTTTTATTTGTTTTGTTCAAATAGAATTGAATGCTATTAAGGAGGAAGTTAAAATAGATTCTATAATATGATTATGAGTAATGAATATAATGGATCCCACCTGATGAAAAGATTTTTATTCGGGAAGATATTAGTAGGCATGTAGGAAGGAAATATAAGAATCTACTGGCTTCATGATGGTTTTGGTTTGTGGAGATTAATGAAGAAGATGAAATTTTTATTTAATTTGCTTTCTCACATGATCTTATTATAGTTCTCATTTTCAAGATTCCACCTCTTTGAAGGGTCATGGAAAGTTCTATAAGATTATGTTGTAAAAATCTATTAGAATTGAATTGGCAATCATGATGTTTTAGGGAAAGTGATACCTGCTTTAACATGCTTCGTTCTTTTTAAATACATTTGGTCCTGTGCAAGACGTAATGTACTTTGGTTGTTGTTATAGATGACCGAGCAATCTTGTTATAGTTTGTCTAGAACCATATAGCTTCCTTAGCCGCTTCAAGTATAATGCACTCTTCTTAATAGTTCACAAAATCACCATTGGCTATTAAGAAACTTTCTAACTAATGTCAACTGTTGAGAATAAACACCCAGCCTATCTGAGATCTCACTATCCAAATCATAATAAAAAAACAACTAAACCATCAACTTAATATTTTCTATCATATAACAACTCCAATCTATAATGTCTCTCAAGCATCTTAGAAAGATTTCATTGCTTCATAATGGGTTTAACTTGAGTATCTCAATGTCCAATTTTCCTGTTGCACATTTGACAATTTTTTCTTCCTCAGTAGGGCTGCTTTGCTTAACAAGTGATGATACAGTCTTGTTTGGCTAGGATGAAAGCTACTTATAACTTGGAATCAAGTGTTTATATAGTTTATAGCTCATATGGGTTTTACCTTTTCTACTATGGCCAAGTAAAAAGATATTTGCTAATATCAAAATATCATCAACGTAAAAATGGCAAATTTCTTTTTAGTTTTTTGGGCTGTTTGAAATGGAAAGCAAACTCTTTAAGGGCACAAATTTATGGTTAATATATCTTTAGATGGAAACATTTCAACTCATAAAATTTATCGTACATGTTAAGGCTTCAATGTTATTTTTAATTTTTATGTGACTAGTTTAAATATCATTTATGTTGGAGATTATTAAGTAAAGGTGGGATTTTGAATAGTCTCTCATTGATTATTGAACAAAATATTGGAGTCTTATTATATAACTAAGTGTTTTTAATACATGAGCTTAAGTTTATTCACAAGTGTCTTGTAAAGGTATATTGGGCTTGATTTTGGGCCCCATGAGCATTTTTTTATAAGGTTGTATTAGATCCATATTTGCTTAAGGTTAGGAAGGGTTTTGGTTTAGAATTATGTTGTTAGGAAGAATTTTTGGCAGAATTAAGTGGTTAGTTTAGATTCTGGCTTGTGTAAGTCTTGTATCCTTTATCATGATTGTGTAGTGTGTAAAGATCTTTCATTTTTTCATTGGTAGAATAACTTTGATGAGTTTTTAATTAGTATGCATGATACTTGATAATGAAAATGCATCTATTGAACTAGTTAAACTATTCATGTAATGAAGGCATAAATCTCGTAGTTTGTTCATCCATTTTGGAGTAATTAAAGTATAATTCACAAATAATGGAACCGTGATGCAACATATTGGGGTCCTTGATATATTACATAATGTCCAACTTGATTAGTTAGGAAGCATACAAAGTTAAGTATAGGTGGACAATATCAATAAAACTCTCACTTAAGAGGAATGTTATTGAGAGATTTTTTCAATCCTTTATTAGATAATGAACTCATTGTTTGAGCATTAATATACAATTAAGCTAACCTATACTTATATGTTTAACCCATACTTGCCTCTTCCTGAACCCTTTCAATAATAAGTTGGATCCAGTTAGCTGTGTTTTTCTGCATATCAGGCCTATTGTTGTTATAAACATCTTGAACACAATCAATTTGTTTTGTGATTTTTCTCATTAAATAATGAAAGACAAAAAAATTCAAATGTTATCTACGTGTAATGGCTAGTCCTTGGTTTTGATTCTTTGACAAAGGAAATAAGCACCTAAAGAACTAAAAAAGAAATAATAAAATCAGAACTAAATAATTTTTCCAAAAATTCTACTGTTGGCTGCAAAAGGATTTAGGTGTTGCAATTTGGTTTGATGAGGAATGCAACATTGGCAAGGGAGAAAGGGCATGGCTTGTACCTTGTCACCTTGGATTTGATTCAACTAGATCTCACAAGGAAGCATGATATTGATGGAGTTAGGGGTTGCAACAGAGGATTAGCTTGGACATTGAGTTGACCGAGGTTCATTGGACACTCAACACTTGGCTAGCCTACTGGCTTGGAAAGAGACAGCGTGATTAAAAAGCCATTAACTTCATCACAGGCAAGGAATGGTGATGACATAAATGGAAACAAAGATATATTATGCAAATATGGAATTTTATGTCATAAATTAAAAGCATGGTTTAATGTCTTGCTTGAAATTGGCATCAAAACTCAGTTTTCAGTTAATTTCGACTGAAACCCATGGCCTAAGTTTTGTCGTTTTCATTTTCTTTTTTTCTTTTTAATTTTAAGATCTTTTTGTACTTTTAAAGAATTTTTACTTTCAATATTATTCAAAATGTGTTCGCAAGGTTGGTCTGTATAGTCTTTTAAATGCTTCCAATTGCTTTTAAAAAATCACTTTTTGAATTTCTAAATTGATTTTTTTGGTGAAATTAAATCAAAGTATGGACAGCTCATGTGATGGAGGTCTTTAATCTTTGAAAGATTGGTTTTGGGTTCAATTGAAGCTTTTTATTTATTTTTAAAATACCTAAGTTTTTTTTAAATTAATAACTAAGTAAAACTAATAAAAAAATTAAACCATTTGGTTGCAGCACTAATTTAATGATTGTGTAGCTCATGTGATGGTTGTCTTTCATTTTTATAATAAAGGGGTTTGGATGGCAATCGGGGGGTGGTTATTTATAGAAGACTCTTGGTTATTACTCAATCTAGGAGAGTTCCTAATCAATTTAGTGCTTAATTATCTCTGAATAAGTTCTGAAACAACTTTGTTATATTAAAATTGACCAGATTTGTTTGATCTAATTATTAGTTGTGCACTAGTTACTCTTGGGGAGTTCCTATTTGATTTGGAATGCAAACATCTGAAATTGATTGAGTAGATCACTAAACAAAATTTCTTATATTAAAATTTACTAGCCTCATTTGATCTAGTAATTGATCAAGACATGGTTCTCGAGCATAAATGTTTGTTTTGAGCTTTTTTCAAATATTAGGATCCATGTTTGATTGCCTAATTAGTTTTTTTTAGTTTTTTTTTTCAGATCTTGGGCGTTGCACTTGAACTCTTTTTAAGACTTCTTTGCAACAAGGATTTGCCGTTTTTTTGAACAAACCAAATGGGTTGAATGGTTTTTATCGGGGCATTTATAAGAGCAATGCTTCTTGTTCAAAACCTTTTTCTAGTTGTTGATTGTCATGCATCTTTTTGAGCCTTTTGTTTAGCATTGGTTTGGTGTCTGTTTGTCATAATTTATTGACCATCATTGTTCGTTGAAGATCTTCATTGTAAAGAAAAGAAAAGGGAAAGGCTATTGCTCTTAGTCTTAGATTTTATTCTATCCAAGTGTTCTTTCAATCTAATTATCTTGAGCTAAGTTGCAAATCTGTTTTAATTTGTCTTATATTGATTTAGTGTGCTCCTTAATATTTTTATTGGATTATATGACTTTATATATTTATTGGTCTTTTGGCTATTTTTAAAGTCTTCTGGCTTGGTGATTGTAAGGTCTTTCGGCAATTGTTGTAAGCTCTTTTAGGCCACTTTGTAGGCTTCTTTGGCTCAGTGTCAGGTTTTGTTTATCCGTTTTTACGAATGATGTTTTAGTACAAGCTTAACTTTTTAGTTGAGAATAGATGCAGATCTGGTATTGGATTGAACTTCCTAAAAATATGTGCCATTTATTTTATTGTAATCTTTACACAAAGATTTCAAAGCAAGTAAAAGTCTGTTAAATAAGTTTAAAAGAGTAATTAAGACTTATAAAAAACTTCTGTTACATTTTTTGTGAACATTTGAGTCTATGATTTATTATAATTCACCCCTTTGATATATGGATATCGTTCTCACCTATGCTTAAGAGAAGCATATGCCATTGGTTGTGAACTATTATTTATGTGTGACTTTACAGTTTTATAATTTACATATTTTAAATTTGGTATATGCTTCTCTTTTAAAATTGACTTTACAGTTCTATCTAATAATCTGTAGCAGCCTTTTTTTCATTTCTAACTTTTAAAATTGTTATTTTTCTTGATATTAAGCTTGCCTTTTAGTGGTTCACTTAAAGTACTATCCAAAGCAAAAACCAAAAATGTCCAAATGGAAACTTCATGAGAACTTATAAAGCTGATGCCAAGATTTAAAACCTTTATAAAAGTAAAAATATAAACATGTTTTCATTTTCCATTTTCAAATGTTGACTATTAGGTTAAGGCTTAATTACATCTAGCTGAGGGGTTTTAAGCATATTCCTTTAGTATTTTTCTTTTGAAATTTCACCTAGGAAAATTGTAAGGTTTGTTTGCCATTCATGAGGTTGGTAAACTTTAAAAATCTGTCATTCATTCTAAAAAACAGCTACAAAGCAATATCTGAAATTAGGACTCAATCCTATTATCTTTGTATGCTTCATGTGATTTGATCTCAAGGCTACTAAAAGAAATTTATGGTATGATGAAGTACCTTAAAATACTAAAAAACTGTATTGATTTGCTGCTACATGGTCTGGCATTAATACTTGCTAGTAACTGCCAATTAGATTACCCACATAAGATCACTGCATTCTTGTTCTTTCATATGCTTTCAGTTCAATCTTTTGTAACCTTGGGCCATTCATATTTCTCTTCTCTTCACATAACCATGTTATCCTTGTTATTTCTTGCCAGAAAACTATGCATTCCTGACAGCTTGCGTTTTGTTGATAGATATATCCTTTGGTTGAACCAACCAAGATGGTAATGAGTATTGGAGTTGGATCCTACGAATGGCATGAATTCTTTCCTAATTGTAAGATATAGGATGATGTTTTGATGTTTTCTTTATTTTATCATGTTATTCATTCAGTTCAAAAATTTGCAGTGCAGCATAACATTGGTGTGGTGATAGCAATATGGGCACCAATTGTTATGGTATCAAAGTCATGTAATGAATTTTTGTTCTTTGCTGCTTTATGATCCAAAGTTAATTCTAATATTTTCTTATCCAGGTATACTTCATGGATTCCCAGATATGGTATTCTATTTTCTCCACCATATTTGGGGGCATTAATGGAGCTTTCAGCCGCCTTGGAGAGGTAGTTTTTGTAAATTTGCTAGAATTTACTGCTGTAATTAATTTTCCATGGTTCTATTGTTTGGAATAAACTTCATAGACAAAAATTTGAGAATTTATTTTCTTTTTGACGTTGCAGATCAGAACCCTTGTAATGTTAAGGTCAAGATTCGAGTCAGTGCCGTTATATTTTACTGCTAGGCTTGTACCTTCAAGTGGGGACGAGCAATCAAGGCAAAGTCAGGTTGTTGTCTCTGATAAAGCTAATTTCATTATTTTCAGTGGGGGCTTGCCATAAACAGATAATTGTTCTACTGTTTTTTTTTTCTTCTGAAAACCATAATGTGCATATGTAGAGGCATCATTGTTTTCACTTGCAACTTCTTGTTGTTGTGCTCACTCTTGCATATGCATCCGTGTGATGCACAAATGCACACATGCACATGTATGCCAACACATTTGTATAATAATAAAATCTGAAGAACTAATTGTTTGGTTTGGATTTTCAAATATTCCTAATTGACTTTGAAAATACAAATGCTGTTTCTGCCAGTGATGATGCAATGCATAATTTCCTATGTTATTTTATGTTGATGGTGTTAATCCTTACCTTACAGGAGTCAGACAGAAGGAACATAGCCAGATTTGCTCATGTTTGGAATGCTTTCATCAAGTCTTTAAGAGAAGAAGACCTCATTAGCAATAAGTTAGAAATTTTCCATTTATAGATTACAACATATTAGAAGTGTTTCATTTACAAGTTCCTTTTGTCTTAATTATGTGGTTAGGGAGCAACTTCTGTTGTTGGTTCCGTATTCCTCAGGTGATGTAACTGTTGTTCAGTGGCCTCCTTTTCTTCTTGCTAGCAAGGCATGCACACTATTTTCATTGTCCTGTATTAGTTTTCAAAAAGTTTTCCTTAGGTTTCTATTATTATCTGAAATAATATTTGATTTCATTGTATTTCTTGGAAATTTAAGATACCTATAGCACTTGACATGGCCAAGGATTTCAAGGAGAAGGGTGAAGCAGAGTTATTTAAGAAGATAAAATATGATAACTACATGCATAATGCAGTCATAGAATGCTACCACACCTTGAGAGATATACTTAATAGTCTTTTGGTCGATGAAGAAGATAAACAGTAAGGATTCTATTATCCATTCATTTTTTTTAAATAGTTTGAGGGTTGAACTTGAATAATATTTGGGAAGGAATCGATCTCAGCTAATAGGCTCCCACATCAACCATTAATTTAGTTGTTTCTTTTTTCACTAAAAGACATTTAAAATTATACTGAGTTATAGTTCTCGTCTGATTTTTAAATAAACAGTTGGCTTCTTCTCCATGTGATGTTGTATTTTCTTGGCGCACTCATCTAGATTATTTTTCCAGGGTGATTGAACGCATATGTAATGCTGTTGATGGTAGCATAAAAGAACGGAAATTTCTAAGCAATTTCCGGATGAGTGAGCTGCCTCAACTCAGCAGTAAATTGGAGAAGTTGCTGAACCTTTTGGTACTATGTCTTGCTGATCCTTGTTTTTGACTGATTTATGATCATACAATGTTTACCATTATAAGCTTCTAATATATTGGCAGAAAGGTGAGCTGAAGGACCTTGACGCCTCTAAGACGCAAATAATAAATGTTCTTCAGGACATCATTGAGATCGTTACACAAGATGTTATGATTAGTGGACAGGGGTAATGCAATTATTAAAAATGGCCTTTCATCTATTAAACAATGTCTTAATCCTCAAATGATATATGATTGAGTCTTCTTACAGTATCTTAGAAAGATCTGAAGGAGGTAACAATGAGACAAAGCCTAAGTTCTCTAATCTCAACTTTAGACTTACGGAAAACAACACTTGGATGGAGAAGGTGATAAGTTTACATATTTTCTTCTACCACAGTTACTACTTTATTTGAAATCATTGAGATCTATGTTTCTTTCAGGTTGCTAGGCTTCACTTGCTTCTTACTGTGAAGGAATCAGCAATTAATGTACCGACAAATTTGGATGCTCGTCGACGTATCACATTTTTTGCAAACTCACTGTTCATGAATATGCCAAGTGCTCCAAAAGTTCGTAATATGTTACCTTTCAGGTCAGGTTGCTTATGTTCTAAGGTGCTAATTTACTTTTTGTTTGCACATACGTATAACGCTTTTTGCAAACTCACTGTTCATGAATATGCAAAGTGCTCCAAGAGTTCGTAATATGTTACCTTTCAGGTGGGTTGCTTATATTCTAAGATGCTTATTGATTGATTGTTTGCACATGACTGATTTTTTTGTATTTTTCTATATGTAAAGGAGTGTAACATTTATTTCATTGTGGCTCAAAGACGTTAGTAAGATCAGTATTTCAATTTAGATCTGCATGGTATAGATTACTTCTCTTTGTTTGCACTATTATAATTAGAGAGCATCTCTCAATATTTGTGGATAGTTATAGTTCTTGCTTTATATTGTGCATTGACTTTGTGCATATCCTGGCCTTAATTCTTGTTCACCTTCTTGCTGCAACACCATACGTGCATACCATGTTTCTTTTAGGAAAGAGACTAATACCTTCGTACTTGAAAATCTTAAGATTATTTCATCAGTGAAAAACTTTGAACTAATATTAGAATCTAGCATCTCATGCCTTGCGTTAAATAAACAAAAAGTGGTTAGTTTTTTGAACAAAAATTGTGGAATGATTCTTTATCGATTTGTCCAAATAGCAATATATAGTATTTGTACATTAGAATCAATTCACCTCTTTTGGGACAATACATAGGAAAGAAAACTAACTCCTAGAATAAGGGAAATAAAGGATGGTTTTCAGAGGAATAAAATTATTAATTTGCAAAGAAATAAAATATCAATCCATGCCTTTGGAGTGAGAATACATTAAAAAAGGAAACTAACTCTTAGAATCAACAAAAAAGAATGATATCTAATGGAATGAAGTTGTTAATATACAAATAATGAAAATAAAAATTGTGTATTTAATTTTATAAACTAGAGATTTATTTGGACTTTTCAACATTCTTTTTCAAGTTGGTGAATGAATATCTATCATTCTGAATATGCCAATTAAAATTTCAAAACTTGAGTTTGGGCAATGCTTTGGTGGGAATGTTTACTTCTTGATCTTTCATGGAGACTTATAATAAGCTCATGGGAATCAATTTTGCTTTTCATGGAGCTTTGTCTTATTTGCATATGTTTCATATGATCTTGTTTTCTTGGGTTATGAACAGTATTGATGGCATATTTGTTGTTCATAGGACTGATTTGAGTATCTTTATTTTGTCTAATAAATCTTTTGATCTAGATAGGCTCACAAACTCCTTAGGTAATTGTTCGATACTAAACTTCAGCATTAATTCTCACCATGACCATTTGTTTCTTGCTTCACCATTACCATTTGAAGTTGCTCCATTTGCATCAGCACATCCTTCTACATCTCGATTATTTCTTTTCTTGAACATAATTCCTTTGTCTGGTATTCCCTTTAGGTATCTTATCGCACAATTTGCAGCCTTAAGATAACTTATGGTAAGAGAGTGCATGAATTGACAAATCACATTCACATTGATGGTTTATACTAGGCCTAGTAAAGGAATGATTTAGCCTTTTCACCAGATGTTGGTATTACTCATGATCTATTGAAGGTTTGTGTTTCACGATTTTCTCTTAACTTCTCGTTGTTGGGTACTCACAAGATTACATCTTATCTTTCTTATCTCCTTTAACAAATCTAGCACATGTTTTCTTTGAGATGATGTTTTCTTATTTATTACAAGCTACTTCCATTTCGAGAAAGAACTTGTGTCCCAAGTTACTTGACTTGAAGTTCACTCTTTAGTTTGACCTTCAACTTAGCAATCTCTTTGAGCTCATCTCTAGCGATCATATTATCATCAATGTTTACTATTAGCTTAGCCTTTTTCATTTTATAAGTTCTTGGTGAAAATGGTGTGCTCAAGCTTCTTACGAAAATATCCAAATATAGTATTGAATCTTGCAAACCATGATTAGGGAGATAATTTCAATTCATATAATGATTCCTTTTAGTTTACCAACTTTGTTGCTTCCTTCAAATCCTAGTGGCATCTTCATGAAGACTTTTTTTAAGTTTTTATTCAAATATACATTCTTGATGTCCATCTAATAAAGTTCTCAATCAAAGTTTACAATAAAAGACTAACACGTTAACTAAGTTTATTTTGGTTATTAGAGCAAATGTTTCCTTATACTTATCTCATATCTCTGAGTATAGTCTTGTGCCAACAATAGAGTTTTGTAACTTTTTCTCTCTCCAATAACTTTGAATTTATTCATTTGCACCCAACCAGTTCATTTCTTTTTAGAATTCAATAATTTCCCTAGTATTATTTGTAAATAATGCCTTCATTTCTTTCTTCACCACAACCTTCTATTTTGGGTCTTCTAAGTTTGTTGCATATTGTTTCAAATCTCTACATTGCACAAGTTTGCAACAAATGCTCTCTACTGGTTGGATATCTTTGTATAGCCCAAGTGATTAGAGATGGGTTGCTAAGTGGATGATCTAATTCTTTTTAGTGATAAGAAGATATAGATCTTTAAGTAGTATTTGCTTTTCATTTGTGTTTAGAACTTGATCTCAGTTTTGATGATTGCATGGAATGAGGAACTTTTGTTCTTCTAGAATAAACAATAATTGGTTCTTTAGTGCTTTGTTGTCCCCTTTGGTTCAATACCTTATTATGCTCATTTTGGACATTTCTTGATAGAGAATTAAATTTTTGAATTTCAGGGGAGAGGAGGAGAGGGCAGCGAAGGATTATTTTGTGTTAAGAATAGAAAAAACTCTAATATGAAGATATATGAAGGGAAATCAATAAATCCCAGTGGTTGTCTTCATTCAATTCCTCCACTTGAAGAGAATTGTTGGGATAAAAGGTTTTGATACTAGTGAAATGTGGCATCAAATGGAATATATTTGTGGGTAATTGAAAACACTTGTACCTTTTTTGTTTTATAAAGCAATCAACAAAGACATACTTGGAAGGTTTTTGGATCTAATTTTCCTCTTTGTAGATTGTGATTATGAAGATATACAATACAACAAAAGACTCGAGGAGGGGAAATGTGTAATATTGCATGAGGGTTTGTTTTAAGAAGGTAGCTAATTTGAGTTTGAATATTGGTAAATTTTTAGAACATGATCAACCAACATGTGTGATCGAGCTATTTTAAATAAATCTTAGTTTTATTGCTCAACCATCCCATTCTTTTAGGAAGTATATATACATAAACTATGATAGATAATCCTATAGTCAAATAGATATTGAATAATATCATTGGAAACTATTATGTTATTATTAGTTTTCAAGATTTGGATGGAGTTTTAAGAAATATTTATGACATATGTGGAATTGTTGTACAATAGTATTGACTTTAGTTTTACCTTTCATGAGATAAACCTAACAAAGTTGAATACATTCGTTAATAAATGTGTTGAACCACTTCAATCACATGAGAGCATATGAATGAGAGTGGTATAGAAACATTTTCTTGTTTGTTTAGCACGAATGTAATATTCATATTAAAAAATAAAGGATTTTTTTTGATAAATAAGTATGGATATAAAGATTTTAAATAGATGAGATTAGATGATCTAGGCATTAATGCTATAACATTATCTTTGAATTTGTCAAATTAGAAAACAAGCCATTTTCTGGTAATTGAATTATTGAAGCAAAACTAACACAGTTAAGAATGTAAAAGACTATTTTGTTGCTTAGCATTACCAATTATCTTCCTCAAACACAAGTCCTGAAAAACATAAAGTAAAGAAGAATTTTTATCTCTTAAAAGTTTGGTAATAGAAATGATATTATGTTTTTATTTAGGAAAATAGATAAACTAATTTTAGTTTCAATCCACATATGATCATTGAACTCTTGCTGACTGCTTTTGATACAATTCCATCAACAATAGTAATTGAATACCATTGTTGCAACTCTCATATGTAAAGAAAATATTGTAGTTTCCCACCATATGATTAGATGCATTGTTATCAACTATCCAATTGTTGATGTAGAAATTGGATTAAATAGGATCAATAGAAGGCAACTTAGTTTTGAGTTTCTAAGGAGTATGATTATAAAGGAGACAGTGACAAAACTTGGATCCTTAAAAGCTAAAAATGATCATGGAACAAGAAGAAAAGCAAAGAGACAAGTTAGAAATCTCTCTTTCTTTCCCTCTCAAGAAAAGTAATAATTTAAAATGGTGGCATAAGATATGGACAAAAGATGATTGGGCTTTATCCCTATCTCCTTAGGTGAACTCATGATGGCAGCACAAGAGACATGAGATGTTTACAGTTTATTTCTTATCCCTTGGGTGACAACACTGTTGGTGGCAATGGCTCCACATGATGGCCGCATAGGATATAAACACGGGATGGCTGAACTTTATCCCTTATCTCTTATCTTCTTACATGACGATTGCTGAAGGTCGTTGGGTCTAAAAGGTCTGTCCTTGAGTAAATTGGTCTCAAGGGTTTGGCCTTAAGAGACTTGGTCTCGTTGATCAATCTTTGATTTGTAGGGTCTGTGGGGTATGACCTTGAGTGGCTTGTTGCCAATGCTTGTCTTGTGATTACTTTCTAGATCAATGATTGAGATTCATCTTGCAAATTTTTGTATCTTCATTTGGCTCCTAACTCTTTTTATTATTATTTATATTATAAAAAAATTGTTTATAAATTTTTATAAGTTAACTGACAGGTGTAACATTTAATTTTTAAAGTTTTTGAAAAATGTCACTTATTTTATAGTTGGTGGGCTTATCATCTTTTTTAAATCAAGCCGGCTAAGACTCTAGTGGTCTTATTTGTCAAGAATGGAGTCGTTGCTAATGAATTGTTTTGAGGGAATTACTTGAGTGCTTGCTTATTCTTGAGAGCAAGTTTTTGGTTGGAGGGATTGAAGATTGTTGAGAGGAGGATAGAGCTGAAAGAAAAGCTGATTTGAAAAGAAGATCAACTCCTTATTTTAAGGCTATGAAGGAAGCAAAAGACAAAGTTGCTCTTGGACAAGTGCATGAAAAGAAGATAAATTTTTTCTTCTGAAGCTCAAAGTGCTTTTGTTGAGACTCTTGGTTGTGAATTTCGACAATGTCCCATGACTGGACATGTATAACCTCCAAGGAACCCAAATTAGCTGAAGGGAAGCACAACCCACATTCGTTCAAATAAAAAATGTTAGATAATATTCTTTAATTTTGTAGTGGCCTCAAGAAGGCATTCATGATAGAACCAATTTCTTTTTTTTATTCTTCATTTATGACCAATATGTAGGAAACGGAGAGGCTTAAGCCTTTGTTGAGGGTGAAGCATCTAAAAAAATAAAGCTCAAGATTAGGCCCCAAGGCTTGGGGAAGTAATTTTGAGAAAAAATTGTTCAATTCCATAAACTTGATCACCTCATATCCCCAAGCATGGGTGATATAGTCGGAGAGTGAAAAAAATTGGCTAAGAAAAATTTTGACTTAGGCAAAAAGAAGAATGGTTGATCTTTACTTTGCTACAAAGTTAGGTTTTCTTTTAAGGAGAAGATGTGAAGAGATGAGCTCTTTACCTTTGCACGATGGACTTATAATGAAGGTAAATAGAAAGGAAGCAAGGGTTTTGCCTTTTGAGGCCTTCATTTGATGAAAAAAGGGTGAAAGAGTGAGAGAGAGAGAGAGAGAGGAAAAGGAGAGAGGAAGTAAGGGCTGAGCCTCTTGAGACTTTTATGTGATAGAGTGGTGATGGAGAGAAGAAATCAAGGCAACATCTTTTGAGACTTTCATGTGATAGAGTTGTGATGAAGGAGAGAGGGAGTCAAGACTATGCCTCTTGACCTTCATGTGGTGGAATAACGGTGAAGTTGAGATGGACAAAAGTCAATAGTACTCTCAAAAAAGATAAGGGTGAGATGGAGGGAAGTCTCCTTGAGACTTTCATGCAACGAAACAACGTTGAAGGCGAGATAAAGGGGAAGCCAATGATGCATCTCTTGAGATCCTCAATTGATGAAGCAACAATAAAAGTAAGATGGAAAGAAAATTAAGTTTAAAGAGATGAATGAAACTTTTTGAGAATAAGCTAATCAAGTCTCAAACGGTTTGTTAAGTAAATCAAAGTTTAATTGACAGAAGCATATCATGGTCATCTAAGGTAAATGATTGGAGTGATGAATGAAAAATTGCATGCACAAATGAAATCATCTTGAGTTAAGGTCAACAAACATCAAGAGATATAACTAATCAAGGCTTTACTCTCGTCAAGAATTATTTTTTGATGTATTCTTAAGGGCTATTTTCACATGAAATGTACATCTGTCAATAAACTTGTGATAAGCAATTGATGGCCCACTTATGTCGGACTTTGATGTATGAATTTCCATTTGATTTTTTTCATTTTTCAAGTTATTGTGGCCCATTTGAAGGGTTGCTAAAGTAAATTTTGGTTTAGTAATAATGCAAGATTAGGTTTTTGTATGTGACATATCTGATTAAAAGGGTCCACGTTACAAGTTAAAGATGGTTCACATTTAGAACCCTAATAACATGTGAACTTATCTTAGTGTGTTCTTATCACGAGAGAATCCAAATGAATGATCAAACTTATAAAGATGAAATGGATTCTTTATTGAGTCAATTTTAACTAAAGTTGGTTTAAAATATTGATTTTGTCAACGTTAATTGAGAAAGAAGTTTCTTTATTTAGTTTTAAAAGACGTAAGATGTTGAATAATCTAGGGACACCGTCTCCTTTTGAAAAAGAAAATTTTTTAGGTTTAAGTTCTCCAGAAGGCACATTATTTATGCAAAATATGTAGTCTTTTTGATGAAATACTTCAATGGATGAAATAAGAGTAAGAGTTGTATTTATCATGGATAGAATTTTTTCAAATGATTTTCATTCCATGATCTAGATGGGTCAAGTCTTTCCTTTGTCTGATCTTGATAGATGTTTGATCCAATAATGACATTAATTAAATATGGTCCTTTTCAATTTAAAGCAAGTTTGCCAAGGTACCTTGCATTTTCTAATGAACAGAGTGCTCAACATTGAATGGTAATGGTGGTGTATAAACTAATGAAGTTGGGAGTCAATTTGCAACGGAGGATTCTTGGACTTGGAGGTGAGGTGAAGAGGTTAAGGCTCAACCGTAGTGAGGTCCTCGTATTCTGGTTTAAAAAGGTGATAGATTCGATATTATATTTTTTTGGTGGGGCGACTAGCACGTTGTTGAGTTGTTCCTCTTTCAAGATTGGAAGAGAGGAGAGGGCTTATGTGAAGCAATCCATCTATTATTGAAATAGATCGAGCAGAGTATTGAATGAAGAAGAAGGCTTCGAGGTTGTTAGGGATGAGGCATAATTGTAGGTGTTTGTGTTGCTTTTTGATCATGAAGGTCAAGAGAATCTCTTTCATAAAACAATGTTTTTCCTCTATTTCTCATTTTTTCTTGCATGTTACTTTCTCGTATATGGTGTCAAAATGTTGATACAGAAATTAGATTCAATAGAATCAAGTAAGTTTATTTAGATTTGAGAATTTAAAGGATGTCATTATCAAGGAGGGATTGGGAGAACTTAGATCCCCATAGGTCGAGGGTGACAAAGGAAGAAGGGAAAATGTTAAGAGATAGGCTTCAAGTCTTTCTCAGAAAATGTATTAGTCTTATGTACCAAATCACTTCCCTTCAACCAAATCCCATGGGCCTCTTTATAGCCAAGTTTGGGGTCTGGCTAGGGGTGCCTAGACTTTTATCTCCTATCTCCAATGACAACAGTATTGCAGATGGTGGAGGCTCGTGATTGCAGTGCAAGATATGGACAAGATATAGTTTGACTCTATCACTTATCTCCTTTGGTGGCAGTGAAGGATATGGAGAAGGGATGACTAGATTTTTTTCCTTTATCCATAGGGTGTTGACATTGTAGGCAGTGGCTCCTGATGATGGAAGTACAAAACATTGACAACTATTGATGTTACATATGCTTTAACCATAATGTATCGCCTCGATAGTGCATATAATAAACTTGTTAAGTGCAAATCATGTCTCATATTATTCAATACATCATTCATTTTTTCTTACATACAACATGCCATTATACAAGTATGCATCAATGCAAACAACACAATATATGCATAAATGACGACATAATTTACCTATAATTCAGTATTTAACATACTATGTGCACCTAATAATCGTGTAGTTTGCCTATTATTAACATAATAACATTATTGCATATTATACGTACTAATAACTGGTCAAAATGCTTATGATTCAACATGTAGCCTATCATGCGTGCATATTAATCGTGCAGTCTTTCTAATTTTAAAATAACGATATTACAACACATGCATACTAACAATTGTGTAGAACGTCTGTACAAGGCCATGTTATCAATCACTAATATAACAATGTACTTTTGTTGTCGATGCTTGTCACATGGTTGCTTTGTGGATGAATGACTAAGATTTATTTTAGAAAGTTTTGCATTTTCACCAACTTTTATTTATATAACTATTAATAAAACATGAAGTGTGTGTAGAACTTTATAAACAACAATTATCACAAAGTTATTTTGAGTATTTCAACCTCTTTGAGTATCATCAAACCAATAAACTCCGACAAAATAAAGCAAAGTTACCAACTTTAGTGTACTTCTTGGAACTTCTTATTGGTGCATACAACAATGAAGCAGTGGAAGCTTGGGTTTTGGCCATTTTTGCCCTTGATACCATAAACAAAGAATTTGTGAAAAGATGTTTTCTTGATTTTTTTTGAATTACAATGTATGCTATATATTGACTAAAATCAATCCATCTCGTTTGGAAGATGCATTATAAAAGAAATTAACTCTTAGAATCAGAGCAATAAAAAGTTGATATCAAGAGGAATAAATTAATAATCTACAAACAAGGTAAATAAAAATTTTGTACCTATTTCCTTATATTAAGGATTTATTTTGATTTTTCTACAATTGTTATGATGAATCTATTGTTTAGATTGAGGGAGGGATTAAAGTTATACTAGATTGAAAAATCTTGAAGCCTAAATGTTTTGCTTTACATGATCTAAAACTAGAATGTATGTAAGGTAAGTTTAATCATGTTATTAGAAAAATAATGCAGAGATGATAATTTGTCCTTGTAAATAATGAAGAATGAGAGATTTCATTGTTTTAGATCTATATCTTAAAATGATAAAGATAAGGATGCCAATAATAAGATTCATGGTATTTAAATGAAATGGAGAACTGGTTTTTATGTCTTCCAAACATATTCTAGATAAATGATAAGTTTAAAAGGTTGTGTTTAGGCTAACAGTACTCTATGATACTAAAAGCTAGTTTTTGCAACTTGAAAAATACTGTAATAGCATTGTAAAGATTAAGTTGTTATGATTTATGGATATTTAATTGACTATATTCTAAAAGATGTGATAAACAATGAATGCATATTAAAGAAGATTGGTGTAACACTAGTTGATGATAAACTTAGAGTCAAATGTGAAACAAAGATCACTTAACTCTTCTATTAGAGAGTTGGTTAGTTGAATTTTTGACTTGTGGATAGCACATGAGGAAACTCAAAAGTGATGCAAAAAGAAACTCTCAGAAAAGAATTGGTATACTCGGATATTAAAAACTGCTATTAATGGATAGATCACAATGATGACATAACAGGGTTCTTGTGGCCATGTCATTTGTTAGGAATGAGGTTGTTTGTTGTTTCTGTTGTTGTTTTTGTCTTTTGAGGAACATATTGTGTGTGTACCATATCAGTTTATTTATTTATGACATTAGTAATGCCTACATTCTTTATAAATTCGTAGGATTCTTTTCCATGTTGAAGAAATCAGACAGATTTTGAGTCATTGCATTGCATACTTGGCTTTTAGCCGTGAAACTGTCCAAACTCAGATTCAAAAGACATGAGTTATTGTAAAGGAAGTTGCTATGACATTCTAGATTCTAAATTAGACAGAATTTGGGAAAATGTGATTTCTGTGTTTGGAGAAATACTCGTTAACGTGGCCGGTCACCTCTCTTTGCTGTGAGGTTTCATGCATATTGCAGAGTTGCTGCTGCAGTATAGAAAATAACTTTGAAGTTTATCAAAATTATTACTAGTGCAACTTCCTGCTTTTGTATCTCTACCACAGGCTTTGCTCGAATGCTCCAGATCCTTCAGTAGTCTTAAAATTGTCGAAGAATGTTGGAGCATCTTATAATGGTATTCCAACTCATTATGTCGTCTAAGTGTGCCATTAAAATAGTGAATTTACCCATAAAAAAATTTAACCTGGTTGAACTTCAATTCAAGAATATAAACTTATGATTGTTAGCTACAGTATTCTTTTTAAGGTTAATGCTTAATGTGCCACAACTCATTGGTAACTAGAGTATTTCTTTTATGCCCTTTCTCTCTTCTATGAAAAAGTCATTAAAATAAGCTCAAAGCTGTTTTTTTTTTCTGAACTTATTTGAATCTTATGCTTCATGCACTAACAAATATTTATTTGATTGATCATCTCCATTATGTGGCTGTTTGACATATTATTTTCTTTTTTTTTATGTGATTCAGTGTCTTAACGCCATATTACAAAGAAGATGTTCTTTATTCTGAGGAGGAACTTAAAAAAGAAAATGAGGATGGAATTTCAATTTTATTCTACCTAGAAAAAATATATCCAGGTAACCTTTCCTATTTATTTTCCTTCTAAAACCAATAAAACTTGAGAATGCGTAATGTTATATAGTTATATCATCATATGCTCTTGAGTAGGAGCTATAGCTATAGAGGTAGTGAGAAGTTCTGATTTCAATTCGCTTTCTGGCTTAAACTCTATCGAGTTTGAGTCAGCTTGATTCACAAGTGAGCTGGCTTGAATCCATTTAAATTTTCATTTTCAAACTTATATATATGTACAAGATTATATACATTAATATGAAATACATATGCAAAGGATGCAAAATTCATTATACAGAATGTATATCATTTAAGCACATCATATGTTATGCATGTATATGTGTGTGTATGTGTATGTACGTATGTATATGTTTTGAGCTGATGTGATGGCTTGGTCAAAGCTGTTTTTGGTGCTAAATATTTGTGGCTATTCTATTTTATTAATAATCAGCCTTACTGTTTATTTCTTTTATTTGAACGTTTAGATGAATGGAGGAATTTCCTTGAAAGAATGAATATTAAACGTGATGAATCTTATGAGGAAAGGCTCAAGGACGAAATGGATGGTGTACGAAAATGGGTATCTTATAGAGGCCAAACTCTTTCCAGAACAGGTAAATTCAATTCTTAGAAATGTTTCTTTACAAAAAAAAAACACTTTTAGATTCCTTGCATTCATACTTTCTGTCCTGTTTGGCATTTATCAGTGAGAGGAATGATGTACTATAGAGATGCTCTTGAGCTGCAATGTTTCTTGGACATGGCAGAGGATAAGGGTTTGCTGTCATTTTGATAATTTTTGTTCTTGTTTTCCTTGGCCTCATTATGTCACCAACAGTCACCTTTAGTGAAGCTTACGTTTTCACTCAAATTTGATTGAATTTTGCAGTAATTTTTGCTGGCAACAGACCTATGAACCCAGTACAACAATACCAGGATGAGAAGGCCTATGATACAAAAGCTCAAGCTATTACTGATATGAAATATACCTATGTTGTTTCGTGCCAAGTTTATGGAATGCAGAAAAAATCTAGTGAAGCCCGAGACAAAAGTTGCTACCAGAATATACTAAACCTTATGCGAATGTAGGACAGTAACTATATTTTCTACAGCTTTATGAGTAGTAAGAGTTGATAACTCAGTTCAATAATGGTAATTTATCTCCTTGGAAAATCATGCAGGTATCCACAACTGCGAGTTGCTTATATAGATGAGAGAGAAGAAACAGTGAATGGGAAGTCTGAGAAGTTATATTATTCTGTCCTTGTTAAAGGTGGTGACAAATTGGATGAGGTATCTGTTCTCCAAGATGCATTACAGATATCGTTGCTTTTTCTAGTTTTATATATTGCTGATGGCTATGTTGCAAATCTAGGGCTTTACCCCATGGATGCACACATCATATCTCGAAGTTGATGTGGTTATTGCAACATGGCATTTTCGGCATGCTAATTTTCTCTAAAACACATCATTTCAACATAATTATGCAACTATGCAAGTAGATAAATTTTCTTTATTTATCTAATGCAAGTTCCATTTGAACTTAACCTCATATTTAACAGGAAATTTATCGCATCAAACTCCCTGGAAAACCAAATGATATCGGTGAAGGAAAGCCTGAAAATCAAAACCATGCAATAATTTTTACTCGAGGGGAAGCTCTTCAAACAATTGACATGAATCAGGTAAATTCTATCTATTCTATTCTATTCAATAACGTCAACAGTGTCATGCCATTTTGAGGGTATTTTGATGATGAAAAGGAATTTTTCTTTTCGTTTTCAAAGTCTATGGTCTTTACTTGGTTTTAGTTGCATGGCCAAAACCTTTTACTGACTTCAAACTTTTTTTTATCATTGAAGTTCAGCCTATGTGTCATAGCTCAAATTCTTTGGTGTATCAGTTGGTATTCAGTTTATTCATTTCTACCTTTTTCTTAGGATAACTACCTTGAAGAGGCTTTCAAGGTTAGAAATGTTTTAGGGGAATTTTTAGAGTATCGACATCGCCAGCATTTGCCAACAATTGTGGGCCTGCGGGAACATATATTCACTGGAAGGTTACTGCTAATACAATTTAATTTCATCTTGCCCATGTTTTTCTCAAATTTCTGACAGTACTTACAGAAATTGCTTGTTGCAGTAGCTAAAATCTACACGTTTTTTTAAATCTTTTCTTCCTCTCCTTTTTGAATTAGCTTAATTTGTCTTGAATTGCAGTGTCTCATCTCTTGCTTGGTTCATGTCAAACCAAGAAACAAGTTTCGTGACTATTGGACAGAGAATTCTGGCCAATCCTCTCAAGTATGAATATTTTCTTCATCAAATTACTTGACCTATGTACATACTTTCTTTTCTTTTGTATTTGAAAGTCATGTTATGCTAAAGTGCAAAAGCAAATGGAGAAATTAATGTTTGTCCATGCATATGTTTAGATATGCATGAACAAATGCATAGCTTGGTCTGTGAACTTTTGGGGAAGGCTGGGATTTAGCCTTTTTGAGATACTACAGGGAAAGAAGAGATGATGAAATCAGCTTAGTCGTAACTCACTGGGCATTGTCTTTATTCATCTTCTTATGTGCTGTCATCAGTTCAAATCCTTGCTCAAATATGAAAAAAGATGAAAACAAATAAAGATGAATTGGGACATAAGTGGGAGATAACTCAATCTAAGCAGAGGAAAATGAGATAAATGTATGCAGAGTATAAGCATTGCTGAATACCTATCAAGTGCACACTAGGACGACTCTAAATAGCTTTTTTTTCTTTGAAGGAAAATAGCTTTATTTTCTGGCAATTGATGCATCTCTAATCATGTTTACTGCCATGGCTACCTATTTTCTAGCCTCTTTTAGTGTTTCCTTCCAAGTATGGGTGTTGCTTTTGGGAATCTTTGTGAAGTGTTAAACTAAACTTCATGATTGTCATGATCTTTAGGAGAACATTTTCTTGCATACTGTTGGGCAATTTCTAACTCTCATGGTCTGATGTTTAGGGTGAGGTTCCATTATGGTCATCCTGATGTCTTTGATAGAATATTTCACCTCACAAGAGGTGGAGTAAGCAAAGCCTCAAAGACAATTAACTTGAGTGAAGACATATTTTCAGGTATGGATATGTGTTATGTGAATATATAATTTAGCATATTTATTGTAATGGTTAAGTGACATTTTGTAGGGTTTAACTCAACTTTGCGTGGCGGGAATGTTGTGCACAAGGAATATATGCAGGTGGGCAAGGGTCGTGATGTTGGCATGAATCAAATTTCACTTTTTGAGGCAAAGGTTGCAAATGGGAATGCAGAACAAACACTCAGTCGTGATGTTTATCGTCTAGGACGGAGATTTGACTTCTTTAGGATGCTATCTTTCTACTTCACAACAGTTGGCTTCTATTTTAGTAGCATGGTATGTTAATTTTGTTCTAGATAGTATTTGTCATATGCATTTTTTTGTTGAAAAAAATGACTACATTTAGGATTTAATTTGAGCTATTGAGAAAAAAAATAGGCATAAAATTTAGATCTTGTGAAAATTAGTGCCAATTCTATGATCTTGGGTAATTCATCTTACTATGCTTGTTTAGTTGTTATCTTGGTGATAAACTTATTTATAATATTTAACCTTGAGTTAAATACATCCTTTATATTTTCAATCTTATTTTTTATGATTAAACCAAGATAGATTATCTTGGCATATGCATGATTGTGGTAGCTTCTCTTCATACAAAGCATACATTAAGGTGCTAAAAGCATGTAGAAATTATGGATATAGAGAAAGCCAATTTCATGTCTAACCCAATTTTGAGTACCTTGACAACCAGCCCATTTATGGGATGGCTTTTTTGGAGTTTATTCCTCACCCGTCCTCTAACAAAGTGGTGGAGTTGTTGAGGTTAGGTGAGGAGGACTTGAGTGGCATTGCAAAGGATTTCTGAGCTGAAAAAGTCGCCCATCCCATTGCCTTGAGATAAGTAGCAGCTCTATGGCAACAAAAACATGTCTTGACAGTTAAGTCTGACAACATAAATCCTTTAATAATGCTATGTTTATCTTCTAGGCATTTTTTCTTGATGTTCTAGTATATGTTGAGCCCTTTTAAGAGCTTCTTCAAATGTCTTCTTTAATCTTCCTCTTCGTGGTGGATTCTAATAACCCATCTCTCTTTATTTTGAGCATCAAATGGTTGAAGTTTATGTTAAGATCAATTATGATCATTGACTATGACTTTATTTAGTTAGCTACATGAACCTTCTTTCATAAGCATTCATTTATAACCATATTGTTTATTTACTTATCCATGTCATAACACTCTAATATTCATTTGATTTGAAGTTTTGGATTTTGTTTGATATTTAGTATCATATAACATTGGCAGCCTTATTTTAGTTTTATAATACTTTTCTTCTTGATTGACATGTTTTACTTTTGTACGCTATTGTCCTATGTTATATCTTTGAAAAATTGAGCAAGGTATGAAATCTTGTTTTAATTCTCAAAAGATTACATACTTATACTAGTCGCAAGGAAGAATTGATTTAGAAAACCTATAATCGAAAAATCTCTCTAACATTTCTTAGATTTAGATATTGCAAAATGAGTTACCTAGGCTTATATAATTAAAGAAGAAGATATATATTTTTTTAATAAAGCAATATGTAAATAAAATTGTTTCTAATGATTTTATCTTGCAATTTCTTTTAGGAACAAATATCATATCCTCTCTTGCTTTCTTTCCAACTAGTACATGAATGTGCTCTATTGCTATCTCGTTAATTTTTATCTTTTAAAATGCAATGTACTAGGCAATTCATTGGTGAGTATAATCCATGGATCACTAGTAGACACAAATGGAATACAAATTAACCACTGTCAAGCTTCTCTTTTGTAAAATGTTTATATGTACTTTGTATAATCATGTTGAATTGGATTGTATGTGATATTTAAATTTCATTTGTTACAATAATAGAGCTTCACCGGATCTTTCTACTTGATTTTTAGATCTTTTAATAAAACCTTTATACATAACAATTCATAAAGCTTAAGAGCTGTTGATCTCAATACATCTTCTGTTATGGATTCAGCAGTGGCATTTTATTTTATTTTTTTTTATTTCTCCATGTTACATGATTATTGTCCGAAAAGGTTTAATAATCAGATGCTAATTTTCTATCAATCCTATCCTCCATAATCTGCATGACTATATTCTTTAAGAGTTATTTTCTTTCCGCTCTTAATTGGAATTCCTTTTTCCATTGTGGATTTAATTATTGCAAAATTATATAGACTACCTTAATACGTGGTTTTTTGGTAT
The DNA here is from genome assembly GCA_023846275.1 of Vanilla planifolia. Taxonomy (NCBI): domain Eukaryota; kingdom Viridiplantae; phylum Streptophyta; class Magnoliopsida; order Asparagales; family Orchidaceae; genus Vanilla; species Vanilla planifolia. Next base: position 41,321,994 of record CM043867.1, on the reverse strand, counting down.
TGTGAATGAAATGACTTGCAACAATTATTGTATTGGTTATATCTAGAATGCTATGCAAGTCTCAGCTGATACAAATATTTATCTGTTGCTACATGTTTTCGAGCATCATGAAGTTTCTGATGGAAGTCCATGCGTGTCCCAAGAGGTCAATGGTCAACGTGTGTATTTCTGCAATTATTTTAAAATCCCTTGAAATGGCCATAAAATGCCTAAGTTTTTCAATTTCTACAGTCTTAAACTTTTTCAGTGAACACTTCTTTAGATTCTGTTTTTCCTTCCAAATCAATTCTTGTTATTATGGAATCCTCGAAATGTGGCTAAGGTCAATATATAGATATTGATCATCCTGATAGAGTTACAAAAGTCTAAATGAAAAAAAGGTCAAATCCAACAACACAAAGGAAAGACGTATCCCTCTCCTAAATAAAACACAATGAAACAAAATATAGAGATATGAGCATCTGTTTTGGACTGTGATGAATACAATCTAATGAGGACAACTTGATGCCTCTTTTCACTCCTTATGGAGATGGGGATTTTGATGAACATGAGAGGTTACATGTCTGTGAAAGTAAAGGTAACATTGGCCACTATAATTGTTATAACCATTTTCATGTACAATAAAGTAACAAAAGGGTTGTTAAGACACCCAATAATGCAATGGGTTGCATAACTACTATCCCCAAACTGTCCTAAGTGTAGCTCCTCACCTATTGTGCTATGGTGAATGATCTCTAGCTACCTCTACCTCTACCCATTGAGGGTGGTTTACCACAACTGATAATGGGTGCTTCAAGTGTTTCTCTAGAGGAAATTTCCAAGTTTTGCAATTCAATTTGCCAAAAGTTATCAGAGATATGTGATTTTTGGAGGAATGAGCACATAGCGTATGCTATTTCCATCCTTTGTCAAGAGCACAATCTGCTCTACAGTGTAGATGCCCTCTTCTCCTTCGTTGGGTTATTTGTTCCTTTGGCTTGTTGCTATGGTCACTTCACTCTGTTCTTGGAAGTAAGGGAAGTCAAGTAAAAGTTGTCATCTGCCCATGATCTTCTCCTCCACCTTGAAGTTGCTTTCTTCCTATTGTCCCTTTTCTTGCTGCTCTGACCACTGCCTTTTGGCATTGATTTGTTTTTCCCCTTCTGTTGAGCTAAAGGCTCCGCTGGCTAACTCCTAGTTTAGTTTTCCTTTTTACCCATGTCGTAATAAGTCATGATTGAAACTCCTACCATGTTCTTCTTGGAATGCAAACCTGATTTCTTACATCCCATATTAATAGCAAGAATACTGATGTCCACATAGACTACTCTGCAGTCACTGTTTGAAACCCATTGCTTCACAAAAAGAGTATGGTTGCCTTCACTTTGTTGTAAAATTGAGCATTACTATAAAACCTTCCAAGTTTCTCTCTTATAGATTTTTTTTATCCATCAAATGTCTTCTTTAATTTGCATGTGGTATTTTCACTTATATCTAAATTAACCCCAAGTGGTACCTTTTTGTAAATATCCTTTTTGAGTCACCATTTACTTCACTCTTCACATCATATTATTGTGAATTAGAGGCAAACTTAGCAACCAAAGACAATATTCGGAATATTTTAACAATTGTAGCCCTCTTCACATCATATTATTGTGAATTAGAGGCTAACTTAGCAACCAAAGACAATACTTGGAACATTTTAACAATTGTAGCAATTGTCTCCAGATAATTTATGCCATATATTTGTGTACAATTCTTTGCAGCTATAGCAATTGTCTTCTCTTGCACCTATCAAAATGCCTTATCTGATTTATACTTCATTGTATAATTAGTCTGTTGAAAATATAAATTTGACTATTAAGGAAATATTTTATGGAAAATTGAGTCATTTGTAAATTTGACTCTTAAGGAAATGATTTCTAGGAAAATAAGTCATAAAAAGAAACTTTCGTTATTAGAAAATTTCTAGTTTTAATGGAGTCAGCCCAAAAAACCTTAAAAAATTTATGATTTTGTTTTTCTAAATTTGTCATTTAAGGAGTATAAATAGGTGTTAAGTATTAGTAGAGCTTTTTTAATTTCCCTTCTCTATTTGTTTGTATAATTTGAATGCCCACAAATACTTCTAATAAGTGCTATCAAAGTCTATGTTTTGATCCGAATCTAAGATGACAACCAAATTGTTTAATGTAATCTTCCAATGCCCACAACTCACCAGACAAACTACGGTTCGTTCAAATGAAAGCTATTCTTAGGTCTAATGGCTTATAGCAAATCATCGAGTAGGGTTGGTACGATGAATCCATCAACAGAGTGCTCTCAAAATAGCTGAAATAGAAATTTTGTAAAGAGATGAGTAGAGTGCTCTCTCTGTTATCCATCGAGGATAAGATGGCATGTTTGACAAGATTGTTTAGAATGCATAGGATACCTTTTGAAACTCCATGATGAGTTTTGAAAAGGTGAAGAAGGTGCGACTTGATACCCTTAAGGGCTGAATTTGAGACATTTTTGATGGAGCATGAATCCATGATGTATTATTCCAACTGAATATTGAAATTGGAGAATCAAATGAAGGGGCTTAGAGAAGTAGTGTAAGATGTGTGAATAGTGGAGAAGGTTCTACGCTTCTTCGCCGCCAATTTCAATCATATAATAATGACAATTGAAGGTTTTAAGGACATAAAATTCATGATTATTGACAAGTTGATTAGGTTTTTGTTAGTCAATGAAGAGAGAATGAAACATGACCAAGAAAAAGTGTAGGCACCACAAGCAAAATTAACCTCAAATCAAGGGAGTACTTTGGAAAGAGATAGTAAGGGCCAAAGTTGTGGGAAAAGCTAATGCCATGGAAATCACCATGATAGAGGCAGGCAATATTCTACACAAGATGGTGGAAAGAAGGATTTCCTTAGAGAATGTAGAAGAGACAAGGGAACTTAGAAGAAAAGTGACTAGAGCCAAGTAAATGCTACTCGTGTGGCAAGCATAGGTAGTATTCTTATGAGTAACGAGCCAAAGATGGTGACGAGGAGACAAAACTTGTGTACAAAAATGGCAAAGATGAAATCCTCATGCTCTCCAAAGAGGAAGGCTTCTTAGAAAAAGATATAATGTGGTACCATGGTAATGATGTAGGCAACCACATGATAAGAGATGAGAGCAAATTCGTTGAGTTAGACATGAGATCAAATAAATCAGCTCAATAATATTGATCACAAAAAGTAGATTCCATAAAAGTTTTCATAAAGTCAATCACATACCCAAGATGAAGAGCTACTTGGGTATTGGGCAGTTGCAAGGTGAATATGGAGATAAGAGCAAATTTGTGGAGTTAGACATGAGATAAGTGGGAAATATCTATTTGGAAGATAATACAAAGATAAAGATCATGCGCATGGGCTCAGTAATATTGGCAAAAAAAAATGAATGCCATAAGATTCTTCGTAATGCCTATTACATAATTAAGATGAAGAACAACCAATTGTGTATTGGGCATTTGCAAGATGAAGATGGAGGACCACTACTTATGGCTTTTAGATCAAGAAGATAGACTTGTTTCCAAAGTTTCCACGTTCTTCAACTACATGTTTTTAATGAAAACTACCAAAGCGATGTGTTGAGGTCTTATGTCATGTATCCTTTGTGGAGTTGGCACTTTGGATTCGAGAACCTAAAATTTGAAAGACTTAAAGCCTTAAGAGAAAAAAGCATGGTTAAAGTTATTCCAACAATTGATCACCTTAATTAGTTGTGTAAGGTATGCTTACTTGGGAAGCATTTAAGTAGTTTTCTAAAAGTATCTAATTCAAGATCTATTGAGCCACTACAGCTTGTTCATGCTAATGTATGCGATCTTATTGTGCCTAAATCTCTTATTAAGAGCTCATATTTTGTGCTCTTTATCGTTGACTAATCACGAAAGATGCGAGTATATTTCTAAATAATTGTAGCAAAGTATTCAAGAAGTTCAAAGCTCGTGTGGAGGAGGTGGTTATGATAAAGAATGGTGGTAGCAAAAAAACCTCCTACAACGAGGGAATTTTTTTCTGTAGGTTGAAAATAAAGATTTGGAAAGACTTTTGACTCAATAAGATAATAAGTTTAGGCTCGCTCTCAAGCTTAGACTTTGTTTGTGGTTTAGGTTTAAATGAAATAATAAAATTTTTATTTGAAGAGAGAGTTCTAGGTTTACAAGAGTGAATTATAGTCGATTTCCATCTAAAATAAATTTTTATACATCTTTTTTACATTTTTCTTCATAGTTCCTTATCTCATATTCACCCAAGATAAATTTTTGTATAGACAAAATAATATCATATCGAGCATCTAAAGGAGAATAATTATTAAATCTTGTAGATATAAAATGTCTTTCACAAATCTTACAAGAAAAATTGTTATCAGTAAATGGATAAGGTCGTGGATGAAGTTTTATTACAAAACTATTACCTTAAATAACATGAGTATTGATAAAATTAACTATATAATTGATATAAAATATAATTTTGTATGGTTTGATATTATTGGAGTGTGAAATATGTAATATCTATTAATAATTTAATTATAGATGAAAAATTTGGTATGATTAACATGTTTATTTAGTATTTCATCATCTATATATGATAAAATAAAATTTTCATGTAGATCATGTTTGTTAGGAGAAGAATGAGATGTCATGATAGAATAATCATTTAAAGAAAAGTTTAAAAATATCGAGATCAAATTAAACAAGCTATCTTATTATTAATGATTAGAAAATAATTTAATTATCAATAATCTTGTCATTAGAGCTGAGCATTTTAACTCCCGATGCCATAGTTGGTGCAAAATTGGCTAAACATTTGATAAAAAGCTTTAAAAAACATTTTTGAAGACTTTTACCACAGAATTTAAATAAACTTATTTTTTGGTTCTCTACTTGGGCTGGTTGGGTTTGAGCTAAGTAATGCGACATACAAGTCGTGCACTTGCAATGCGCATGTTGGGTCAAGTGTTGGCACAAGCCAATTTGATTAGGCATTGGGCTAGGTCTGTCTCGTGGCCTAGTTTAGCATTAGGCTTCCTCTCAATTCGTCGCTTCCAGATGGAGATGTCGTTGTTAGGGTTCACGGAACCCATGACGAGTTGTGGTATCTGCTAGGTTTGCATGAAGATCTTATGTGCAGTTAAGACTCAGTTAGGGCAATGAGTCTAGACGCGACTGAGTGAACAATAGAGGCAAAGAGGTGGTGGCACACATTGGGCAGCAGTGGCCTCGCTTATGCTGTCCCATGGTTGCTAGTGAGGGTTGGAGTATCATCTCATGTGGGTTGGTGTGCATGGACATAGTATGGGCACAACAGATGGCACTGCTTGGCGTGATGGCGAGTCAAAGATAACTTGCAGTATGATACCTGAGGCACTTCATTTTTTTATTTTTCTATACTCCCAAAGATGTGACCTGTGATTAATGGGATGGTGTCGATTGAAAGGCTTAGAAATCAAGAAGAGAAACTTGGCTAATGGTAGTGGATTGTTTTGGTGGTTGAAATATCGTGATAGAGGCTCTAATACTAAATATGGAGAATAGAAATAAAAGAAAAACTCTTACAATGCAATGAGTACAAGAATGATGTATAATGGAGATAAATCTTGTTCTTTTAAGTAAAGATGTGTCTTGCTCTTCTATAAACAAAAGCTCTTCAAGGTTTCATTTCTTTTCAATTTTTTATTTCTATTCCATTAATGCTTATAAAAAATATATAAAAAAGGATAAAAATGTTATTAGGGTCTTATATTTATGATTAATTGTAATCTATAGTAAACTAAAAATATAATAAACTAATGAAAAACTAAAAACTACTAGATTATCTCGATTATCAAACCTGCATCCCGCTATTAAATCAAAACCCTAAGGACTGATACAGGTGGAGATTTCACCTCGAATGAGATTAGAGTGTTTGTGAGATGCATGAGATTCAATGTCCTATGATGGTCTTAAGATCACCATGTCTAAATGGGTTGGCCAAGAGGAAGAATAAGATGATTCTTAATACGGCAAGGACAATGTTGAATAGCAAGCATGTGTCGAAGAAGTTTTGGCCCAAGTGTTTGCTTGTGTAATTTATCTCTTTAATCAACCACTCACAATGAGTTTAAAGAAAAAGACCCCCAGGAAGCATAGAGCTAACGAAAACCCTGTGTAAAGCATTTAAGAGTATTCAAATCCACTGATATCCATGTCTCGAAGGAAGAAAAGATAAAACTTGATGATAGGAATAAGAAGCATTGTTTTTATCGGTTACTTTTAGAATTCGAAAGGATATCGATGCTTCGACCCTAGCACTATAAAAATGATGATCGATAGAGATGTGGACTTTGAAGAAGCTGTCATGAGATTAAAGCACCCAAAAAAGAGAGTTGTATGATTTCCTCCCATATTTAAGAGAAAATGGAAATGGAGAGAAAGAAATCAAATGCAATAACTCAACCCTTATCACACTAGTTTCTCCTTACTAATCTCAAGAGAAAGATCTTTGACATTTCGAAGTATAGACGACTTTTATGATGCAACTAAAGGATGAATGATGAGAAGAAATGTGTACAAGCCATGGAGGAATAAATCTACTCAATTGAAAAGAATGACACTTAAGAGGTTGTAACATTGTCATCTGTCATCAAGGAAGTAGTGTCAAATTGGTATATAGAGTGATAAAGAAAACCAATGAAGAAGTGGAAAGGTATAAGACAAGGCTAGTTGTAAAGCGATAAATAAAAGCATGGTTTAAACTAGGAAGTGTTTGCTCATTTGAAGATGATATAGTTGTTGATTGCTCGTGGCATATAATCAACATTTAATCCACTAGATAGATTTTCATTCGCAATTCTAAATGTCTCTCTTGAAGAAGTATATGTGGAGTAGTCGGAAGGGTTTATAATAATAGGCTATGAAGACAATATGCTAGAGTTGGAGAATGTTTGATATGGTCTCAAGCAATCACCAAGAGCATGATATAGTCATCTTGATGAATATCTCCAAAATTATGGGTTTTCTAGATATATTTGTGAATATGCGCTCGATGTGAAAAAGGAGAGAGGTGATAGTTTTTTTTTTTTGTGTTGGATGATTTTATTCATTTGAACTCAAGCCCCCATCCACATCTTCAAATGATGTATTAAGAAGAAATTTGGTAGTTAAGTTATAAAAATCAGTGCTCATGGATTGTTGCATTCGGGGCCAAGTTTCAGTATATTGCACACAAATGCATTTCATTCTTCTGATAATGCTACTAGCACAATAGTTTATGTGCATTGTTATTCATAGTTGTATCTATTTTGATTTGCGCTCATGGTAATATTTGGAGTTAAACTAATTTGACATTAGCATTGTCTCTGATTTTCTAGGTGACTGTACTAACTGTGTATGTGTTCCTATATGGGAGATTGTATTTGGTAATGAGTGGGTTAGAAAAGTCTATTCTGGAGAATCCTACAATTGTGCAGAACATCAAGCCTCTGGAAAGTGCTCTTGCTTCCCAGTCTGTTTTTCAGCTTGGTCTCCTGTTAGTTCTGCCTATGGTAATGGAAGTTGGGTTAGAAAAAGGATTTCGCACAGCACTGGGTGAATTTATTATCATGCAATTGCAGCTAGCTTCTGTATTTTTCACTTTCCAGCTTGGTACTAAAGCACATTACTATGGGAGAACCATATTGCATGGAGGTGCCAAATATAGAGCAACTGGCCGTGGATTTGTGGTGTTCCATGCAAAGTTTGCAGAAAACTATCGAATGTATTCTCGTAGTCACTTTGTCAAGGGACTGGAGCTGATGATGCTGTTAGTTGTGTATAAAGTTTATGGACAGACATACCGCAGCTCAAATGTCTACCTTTTTGTCACTTTTTCCATGTGGTTCTTGGTAGCTTCGTGGTTATTTGCACCATTCATCTTCAATCCATCAGCTTTTGAGTGGGAGAAGACAGTAAATGACTGGACAGACTGGAAGACGTGGATGGGAAATCGTGGGGGAATTGGAATAGCAGAAGACAGAAGCTGGGAATCTTGGTGGGAGAATGAACAAGAGCACCTGAAATACACAAGTTTTCGAGGTCGTGTTCTGGAGATTATACTTGCTCTGCGCTTCTTAATCTACCAATATGGTATTGTCTACCATCTCGATATTTCCCATCATAGCCGAAGCATTCTGGTATGTTTTTATTTATTGACCATCAGAATACTGATGATTTTCTAGCATCAACCTGTTTTATGATGACTATTGATTACTAAATCTTATGAAACTTAATGGTCCTGATTTGTGATTTTTGTCATCTTAGGTGTATGCACTGTCATGGCTAGTAATGTTAACCGTTCTCTTAGTTTTGAAGGTATGCTTCACTTTCTTACAACCCGAGGAGTTGTAGAAAAAATCATTGAACCATCCATTTTTTAATTTGTGTTGTTTGAAGTGTTAGGCAATGTTCTAACTTGAGCATAATAATACGAGGAAGACTTGCCACTGTAGACAATGAAGCAAATCAACAAATTGCATTGTGATTTTGTAACATTTGCTCTGTTATTCAGATGGTTTCCATGGGAAGGAGGAAATTTGGCACCGACTTCCAGCTCATGTTCCGAATACTGAAGGGTCTTCTCTTCCTTGGTTTTGTGTCTGTAATGACCGTCTTGTTCGTGGTTTGCGGGCTTACGATAACCGATGTTTTTGCAAGCATATTGGGTTTCATGCCGACGGGGTGGTCCATCATTCTGGTTCGTCTCATCTACAATTGAAGATCCTCACATTGGAATGTCTTTATAACTTTTGGCCATTTCTGTGCTTTATGTAGATTGGGCAAGCTTTGAGGCCAATAATGAAGCTGGGTGTGTGGGACTCAATCAAAGAGCTGGGAAGAGCATACGAGTATATCATGGGAATCATCATATTGATGCCTGTTGCTGTTCTTTCTTGGTTTCCCTTTGTTTCAGAATTCCAGACACGCTTGCTGTTCAACCAGGCATTCAGCCGCGGTTTGCAAATCTCCAGAATTCTCGCTGGGAGGAAGGACAGCAATGCAATCGGCAGCTGAAATCCCAAACTTTGGAAGCATTTTTCTTCTCCAACATATTTCTAAATGCTTTGCATTCATTCTAAAGACATTCCAATGCCCTTTGCTAATATTTCTCGACTGGAATTTGTATAGATGATTACGTTTTAAGTTTAATAATTATACATCATATGACATGTTAAAATTTAGTAATAAATATATCAATTTTATTATAAAGAAATGTTACAACCTCTCATTCATATTC